>OX359291.1:96070805-96670805 GCA_947179395.2 Pulicaria dysenterica
CCTGGAGTGACCTGCCTTAGCCCTGCAGTAACCTGCCTCGACTTGTAGCGACCGGCCCTGACTTACGATGACCTGCCCTGACCTGCGGTCACCAGGAGTTACCTGGATTGACCTGTAGTCACCTGGAGTGACCTGTGGTCACCTGCCCTGCCCTGGAGCCGCCTGCCTAGCCTAGAGCTTCTAACCACGAGGCCTGCACGCTCAAACTGTTCCTTAATTTTGCGTAACAATATTGCCGAACTTGAGAACCCCATAACTTGAGATTCCTCAGGAGTTACGAGGCCCATAACCGTGATTCCTACGAAAGTGAGTTTAGGCTTTTGTTTTGTTTTTTTAGACTAATGGTTTCTTGAGTTTTGTTCTGTGGATGCAAGTTGTGGTTCTATACTTGGCGCTGATTGGTTCCTTCCTAGAGCTGGCTTTTTCAGATCCGACAGCCCAACCATTACGGCTCAGTAACCCCAGGGAGTATTTGTCCTCTCTTACTTTTCGCCCTTTCACATTTCTATGCTTTATTTTATCATTGCATTGGGGACAATGCAAATTTCTAAGTGTGGGGTGGGGGTTAAGTTACACATAAGCTTTCGTTTGTCCTTGCATGCTATGTGAAAGTGTTTAAAATTGGACCAATTTTTTTCAGAGTTATTATTTCATCTGCATGAAAGTGATTGAACTACATGAATTAGGTTGTTTTCTGTTTCTATGTTAGGAAGTAATTAAGTGTCAAAGAAACTGCATGACTTAGCATATTTATAGCCCGTACTCATATGAGAGATTGAGCCTAGCAGATGTCATTTTTGACTCTGTTTTCATTTGTTGTGAGTATGTCTGAATGCATTCATTTTAGAACTTGTGTTGAAATGCTTGTCGAAACCACCATAATGAGTGTACTAGACTATTGCACTGAGAGAGGCCGTCTTTGTGTTTAGCCATTTGTTTTTAGCCTTTTTGTTCGTTAAATAATCTCATTTTTAGATTATTTAATTTGTCCTCCCTTTGTGTGCGTAGTGCTCATTTTTAGCACTCGAAACTCTAGTTAACCATTTCGAGGCTAGCCTTTTCATTTGTTTAGCCATATTGTGACCCCCTTTTCCGTTTTAGCTTTCTTTTTGCCTTAGTCAAAAGTCATAACTGATCTATCTATGCTGCTTAGTCCGTTTTAATTAGCTATTTTGGTCGTACATGCACCGCGTAGCTGGATATGAAAATTCATGATGTCCTTTGGTTTGTCAAGTATATATGTATGCACGTAAAAAAAATAGCTGGAGAATAGAAAAAAAAAAGAGAAAAAGAAAAAAAAATGAAGATATCAGTTACATGACGTGCTTTATTCTGCAATTTTTGAGTGTTGTCATACATTGAGATGAGGTTTTTTGTTAGTCTTTTCTAAGTATTTGCAGTGCTTGGACGAGCCTTGTTTCACTTCATCTTAGTGAACTGTGTCTTCGTAAAAAAACATATTTTGTTTAGTTGGTTCTAGTTTGAATAAAAGTAGTTTAGGTATTCTAGTTTTGATTTTTGACTATACTTTTTAGCTACTTTAAATATCTTTTTTCCTACCCTGACTCTTAGCCTCTACATTACAACCCCTAAAGTCCTCTCGAAAGTCTTAAGTCTTCTAGTGGTGAAGATTAGATTTAGATACAAGCTTATTATAATGGTGTATTTAATGACATGTGTGTGATCACTAAATTTATTCGCCCTAAACACTTTGTGTGAAGAGTGTATACCTGGTGAGAATGCAAGGTCGTGCAATTTTAGAGATGCTTGATGATTTCTGATATAGATATGGAGTTCATCTTATTTTTGTGGGTAAATTGCTTGATTGTATATGGATAAAGATGGTGAATTTAATTGGTCTCGTTTGAATAATTTTCATGATAGTTTGCTTGGGGACAAGCAAAGGTTAAGTGTGGGGTGTTTGATATCGCCTAAAATACACATATTATTTATATGCGATATTTGATTCTTTGATTGTATTATTATAATGAATTAGGTTAATTATCTACTTAATTTGTTATAATATATGTTTCAGGGCTCTTGAGAAAAGAAATAAGAGAATTTGATGAGAAAGGATGAAAAGACAAAAGTTGACTACTTTGACACCTCTTTAATGCTTTGGTCGTATCTTACTCGTACGAAATCGAAACGAGGTGATTCAAAAAGCTACGAAAACTAGACAAGAGGGGCTACGATAATATTGTGTTTGTAAATGAAATTGGGCCATGATTATTCTGAATGTGGGCCGAGAACAGTAGTAAGCAAAAGAAAAATATGGGCTTGGCAAAGTGATTAATTTCAAAGAAAAAAAAAGCGTAACATATTATTTGAGCTTCTAAACTCAAAAGCAGGAGGAATTGTTTTATGGGCCACGAAGCCCAATGCACAAAATAGAGGAGGTATAGATATATTTAAAAAGGCGGCTACGATGGAAGGAATCAGATCATATGTACGATATTTTTCATAAGGCGGCAGTCGACGTACGAAACGGCATGCGATAGTTTTAGGGAGCAGTGATGGAGAAGAGAGGTTACAACATCTGCAGGGTTAACTTAGGTTGCTATCATCGGTCTATAATGGTTTGCAATTCTTGTTTTTCTTTGTATTTATTTTCTAACTTGTCTATGAGTTAGACATTTCTTGTATTTACCATGATGAACAAACCCTAGTTTTGATTTGTATCTTTATTCATAAATATATAATTGGTTTTGTTTATGCTTAATCATAAACCTTGAGTTTTTGATCTTAACTTTTGCTGAGTAATCTGTTAGATACAGACGTGTATTTTCTTCTGGATTATTGTTTGCTTGATCTGAGACAATGACGTTTGCATTCAATAGGATAGATAACTTTTCTGAGATAATGAGGGTTAAGATTATTCAGTAATACCATAGATAAAAGTTTGAGTCTAATTCACCATACAACGAGAGTTAAGTGTGTTTTGGAAGGATTAAGTCGTAATCGGATTAGTAGGACTGATGGTTGTTGGTTCGAACGCCCTTAGAAACCTGTCATATTATTTATGTTTATAACAAATTGAACCTAGGGGGAGTGATTCATTGGTAAATACATCTCTATCAACTGATTTCAACTTCTTAAAATTGTTTCTAGTTTATTGCTTTAATTTAATATTTCAATACCTTGGTAGCGGTTAGCTGCTACACTTTAAAAACCCTTTCTTTACTTTAAAGCATTTTAGTTTAACTAGGTGATTTCATAATAGTATATTCCATAACTGTTCCCTGTGGAGACGATCCTGGTCTTGCCTGGTTTACTGCTATACGATCGGGTGCGCTTGCCCGTTAGTGTGTCAGTCAAATACGGTTAGATTAGTTTATAAATTTAAGACTGATATTCACGTATCACTCATACGGCACGACTCATACGCCTGCACGGCTCATACGCCTGCACGGATCATACGCCTGCACGGCTCATACGCCCGCACGGCTCATACGCCTGCACGGCTCATACGCCCGCACGGCTCATACGCCCGCACGGCTATCATACGCACGGCTCATACGCCCGCACGGCTCATACGCACGCACGACTCCTACGCCTGCAAAAACAAGGCTCTTACGCCTGGCTGTGATCAAAGCTCTAACATCTGCAATCAGGTTCTTATTACATATATCATGCTACATATATTACACCCTTGCGTGTCATCATACATCACATGTACTACAGTCCGGTAGGGCGGAGTCATTGGCTCCCCCGAAGGCGCAGGTATGGTCATTGGCCATCACTAGCTCTGGAAAGTCTAGTAAGGCGGAGTCATGGACTTCCCTGAAGACGCATGTATGGTCATCGACTATCACTAGCTCTGGACTATAAACTTGGGCATTGCCTAACATGTCATCAATAAAAAGTTTCAATAACTTGTACACAAGACAAAAACAATGGGGGACTTCCCCTATTCATTTCATATAAACTAGGGCATTGCCCATTACATACATACATACATACATACATACATACATACATACATACATACATACATACATACATCACAACCACACCGTCTGGTAGGGCGGAACCATTGATTCCCCCTAACGGTGTAAGTATGGTCACTATCCATCAGTCACCACATACATGTTGAAAAATGAAATACATAACTTACAGCACGACTGCAGGGTATCACCACACAGCCTGGTAAAGTGGAGCCATGCGCTTCCCAAATGGCATAAGTATAGTCATTGGCTACTACTCGTTATGGGCTACAAGCATAGCCATCATCCGAACACTCAACAGTAGCGTAAATGTGAAATCTGTCAGATACCATCCTGATCAAATTATCAGGGCAACACTAACATTGAACTAGCACTAGCACCCAATATGTGTGCATGCACAAATCACAGCAAGGCACACTCCAACACCTGTTGATATGTCTCAAATTGGATTGGATGTCATAAAGGATCTCTGGTTTGACCCACTTGATTGAAGTAGTTTGCCACGACATGTATGGCATAGTCGCACCAAACTAGGGGGACTTGTTGGTGTACCCTATGCGTGGGCCTTAGGTAAGGCCCAAACATGTGGTATACCCATTGGGCTTGGGCCCATCTTACCCTAGACACCTCCCTATATATTGGGGAGGGCACCAAGGTTCAAGGGCTCTCCTCTTTTCCTGTCAACACTCCCTATGGAGCTCTACCCCATATGCATACACATGCTCCCATCTTCTTACATATCATGAGGATCATCATCCTTATGATCCTTACTCTTCATCTCCTTCTAAAGCCAATGGGTTCATAAACCACGAGATCCTCATGATACCCCCGCTATGGACACCGTTTCCTAGCTCGGGGTTAACCACCGCAACGGGAGACTAAACATCCAATCCTCCTTCACTCCGATCTGCTGCACAATATAAATTATTGAATAATTAGATAAAAAGATATTATAGTCTTAAAATTGTATTGATGTAAGTAATTTAGCCGTAATGAGATAAATTAAATAATTTTTGTGATGATTAATGATTTATTAAAGTAATAATTGTCTTAAATTAGTTGAGATAATCAATGGAATGATTGGTAAGACTTTTGCTTTAAGTATTTGTATCTTAAGCAAAAAAAAATTGTACTACTTAAAATTTTTAAGAGAGATAAAGTTAAATGCGTTATAATGTAGTATAGATAAGATAAAATATGTTATGATTTTTATGTTAATGAAACACATTCTAATGTAAATATAGAAATTCAAATTAACAAACCTTCAACAATTTTTTTGTATTTTAAGCATTAAGTTACATATAATATAATTAATGATTCTTAATTTTAAAATCTTAAGGATTATTTTAAAATACAATTTAACAAAATTTGTAATCGTTATCACATAAAACCCAAAATATAAAGCCTAATGAATATGAAAATCACCTCATTAGTTGATAATATTATTGTCCAAAAATCCGGATGTCTTATAACATTCGTTTATGACATGAAAGCCTTGGCCGCTTAATCGTTACTAATAAGTGTTTATTAAAACCATCAAAGTTTGATCAATTTTCTATTATTAAATCATTGGTATAAAAAAACAAATTAAGAGTTAATGTTATAAGATTTTCTCAGCGAAATAGACAAATGGTTTAGAAATTCATAGACATAAACTATCTCATAAATCAAAAATATTTCGTAGAAAATGATTATTGATTTAGTGATTCATAAACATAAAATTAACAATAAATATCTTCACTAATTTGGTGTTTTTATAAAGAAATAAGCAAAAAAACTATCTATTGAAAAAATTAAGTTTTATTATGTTTCGATTTACATAAAATCAAATATAGTAACTCACTTTTTTCAATGGTTGTGAAATAGCTTTTTTTTATTAATGAAAAATAAAAATATTATTTTTTTAGTTTGCTTTAGAATTTAGATTACGATAAAATTTAAATCAAAATATAGATAAAAACGATCATAAGTATGTAACTATATTTATACCAATCATTATACATTAAAAGTTATAAAAGAAAAATATAAACATATACAATTAAATATATTCATTAATATAAATATAAAATTAATACAAAACTATTTATATTTCTTTTACATAGAGACTCTCATAATTAAAACGGGAATTGTGATTGGGAAATTACAAAGGAAAATTTTAAAATGAAATTTTAGTTTTAATCAAAGTTAAAACGAAGTGAAATTAAGGATTCATATTGGTTGAACTAAAGATAATTAAAGAAAATGGACTTGAATTTTGTTATGTATTAATAAAGTGTAAAATATGAAATTAGCCAGAAATGATAATTTAATGGGCCGTAGAGGGCAATAAGCAATAGCATGGCGGAAGTGTAGCTAGGCCCATAATAAGACTTCAAACCTTATCTACGTATTTAATTGGATGATAAAGAGTTGAAAAGCTTTGTAAATCGAAGGTAGATATCGATCACGATAAGCAACGTCTTTGACGCATATGGTTCGATATCGAAGTATAAATAGGAAATTTTTAGTTACTCGCTGTACTCATGGTTATTGTTTTGCGAAGTTTAAATAAAAAAAAAACAATTTACTAATTGTTTTATGTTTTTTTTTCTCGGAGTTACGATTTGAAATGGTTGTTTGTTGTTTTAACATGTGTGATATGATATATGTTGTTAACAATATGCTTTTAAAAAAAATGTTCTTAACAATATAAAGTACGAGTGTTATCGTAGCTATTAACAGTTTATATACGATATATTTTATGTTAGAAAATTAAAACAACTTGCATTGCTCGTAAGATCCTGTGATTCACTTTCCGATTTTGATCAGAGGTGGATCCAGAAAATCATGACACTGGGGCCTGGGGGCACCACCAAATAAGTCTTTGTATACAAGTCAAAACGGGTCGGGTCATATGACATGTAAACAAATTTTGCCAATTCTTAACCGGTATAACTTAGTTAACATTTAAAAAGTTCATCTATTTTAGAAAAACTCACCATTTTAACAACCAACTATTCTTTTTCATCTCAAGGAATATTATCATATGACTCCTTAGGTAGTATTTCCAAGTTCTCAAGTACAAACGTTATTTGTTTTTTGATATGACCGAATCCACTTATGTTGTTAGACGCTAACATACTACCCATTTACCCACTAAACTGAAGCACTATCACATGTAATATAAGCATTGCCTTGGAAGATATTCCACTCAATCATTTACCCTATTTAATTGGTTTGTAACTCAAAGCATTTAAAAAGTAAAAAACAATTTATTTATTTCTTCTTCTTTCTAGTTATTTTCAGGAACACATGGGGTCATATATTTTTTTGGTTGGTGGCATGAGTTTCAAAGCCAATAGTTTAACTATATTTTTTCCAAACTTATTGGAGGCATTTCCCTCCTCTACCTTCTAATGTTATAGATGTGTCAGTGATTTTGATATTTCGCCCCTATAGTTGAGTTACAACGAAATTCAAATATGAGATGATCTTACAAGAGTCAACTTGAAATCTAGGCACGGATCTGAAGTATGTGTTTGTAAATGGTGAATAATCTTCTACAAATCAGAGAGAACCAATGCACAAACGTATATTTGAACATATAACCCCAAAAAATATACTTATATAAATAATAAATTGTTTTTAGGGTGATCCAAATTAATATCAACGAATTTGAACTCAATCGATCATATATATATATATATAAATAATAAATTCAGTTACACTAATTGATTATGTGATACTTAAATCACCAATACTTTAGTCATTTTAAAACTTACTTATTTACGTATACATGAGTACAACGTTTATTATATAGGATGATGTTATCTATATACGTCATTTTGTTTAATATTTTACAATACTGGTTTAAGAGGAAATATAAACATTTATTGGCTAATTAATTATGATAAGATCATCAGAGAAAGATTTCAAAATATATAATTAGAGACTTTGTTTCATTTTAGTTTACAATGTACAATCCGCAGACACTTCATTAATTTTGAAATGTCACATCATTTTTATACTACTAAAAGTCGAAAAGATATTAAAACTGTATCGTTTATTTCATTAGACACATTGGCCAAACAAACATAATTGTGTTGATAAATGATCGACAAATATCAAGGAGTACTGACATTCTATGTGTATAAAAGTGAAACAAATGTTTGTTGATATTTTTTGGGTTTAGTTTACGAAAATGTATCCAAGTTGTCATCTTTTGTTATTGTATGTACCGGATTTTCAAACTTATCATATAATGTATTGAAGTTAGAAAACTTACCGTTTAATGTACTCAACCTGTTATAGTAGGTTACCTGATGATGTGACACAAGTTACGCTGACGTGGAGCTGACATGGAGCTAACGTGGGGAATGACATGTATTTTCTTTTTCTAAAAATAATTCAAAACAAGAAAATAATATTAATAATAATAATAATAATACCCAGATTTCCCGATTTTGTACCCAGATTTGTGTTTATGCCCAGATTTCCCGATTTTGTGTTTATACCGAAGTTTACGGTTTTCTGTAGTCAGAGGTCGGCGGCGGTGGTTTAGAGCTTTTGGCAGTCGGAGGTCGGCGGCGGTGGTTTGTTATAGCCCATTAAGTAGTATAAATACATGTTTTGTAATTCAGTTTGAGGAAGTGGATAATAAACAGATTCTCTTCTCTGCTTCTCTTTCAAACACACAGTTACACACACTAGTTAAACCCTATTCAATTAGCTTCAATTCCTCTTCTAAATCTTAGGAATTCTGGTTATTTGAAATCCTTTCTTCAATTCTTGAATGATTTCTGGAAAGGAAAATAACAATTGGTATCAGAGCATTCGATTCTGACCAATTTTTTCAGCAAGATTCGATCATGAACAATCATGGCAGAAACCTTACTTTCTTGGCTCCTAATTTGACACCATTGACTAAAGCACCAGGTGCTACAACAAACACTACAGCCATGGAAGAAGATATGAAGAAATTCATTACGAAATGCATATCTTCAGCTATCCAATCGTCACTTTCAGATCTGAACAAGAAGATATATGAAGAAACCCAAGAAAACCCAGGTAAAATTTTTCAGTTTTAAAGTTATCATTCTGGAAATTTGAGTTCTTCTTTGCATCTTTGGAATGATTTGGGATTTGCAAGGGTAAAAGAATTTGATTACCAAGTCATATCTGGAGTAAAAAGAAAAGAAAATGGAGATAATGGTAAGGAAGATAAAAGTGCATATCAACTGTTTGAGGAAATGTCAAAAAGAAGAATTCTTAAACAAGAAACAACTGTTAAAGAATACTATGATGCATTCAATTCCATATTTAGGAATAGAGATTTGGATGAGATGTATAAAGTAAGACTCTTCATTTGGGGGTTACAACAGAATAATAAGGAAAAAGTTAGCATGTTCAAACCCCAAAATCTGTACGATGCTTACTGTTTAGCTATGCTGTAAGAATCAACAAACGATTTGGGAAAGATGAAATCTAAGTTACCATTTTCATGTTCTCCAAAGTCCGAAAGGTCGAGAAAAGTTGAGAACAACATTAGTTTGGTGATTTTTGATGAGTTTGCAGAAACTATCAATGGAAAAGTTGAGTTGCTTGATCAAGAAAATCGAATATCAAGTGCAGATTTTAGGGGAGAAATATCACTTAGGGGTGTCAAGCATGAAGTTGGCAACATGGGTTGTGAAGCTTATCATAGTGACATGCCAAAAGAAGCCTCATCTTTTGATGACAAGAATGAGAATCAAATAGAGTTGGTTAATTGTTTAGAAGATGCTCCTAATGTTACAAGTTTATTTTTGGAGGATGTCAACATTAAAGTTCAATTTCCAATTGCAATGGAAACTGAAAGTAATTGCAGTATTCAAAGTGATACAACAGATTATGAATATAATTGTGGCAATTTAAGTACATCCAAGCTTTGTAAGGAGTGTGATAAATTTGGGAAACCAAACGATAATGGTTCTAATATCAACTTACAAATGGGTGTTGAATATATTAGAAAAGATGAAGCAAGTCCATGGAAGGAAAAAACAAGGGTCGGTGTACACGAATACTTAATTCGATTAAGTATTTTATCTTATGAACAAGTTTTGAAAGATCTCAACAGATTACAGTGGTTTAACATGGTTAATCAAGTAACAAAGATGAAGTTGATTGAAATGTTGCTTGCAAGTTGCATGAAGACATAAATTGAGTTCTTGAATCCAATAAGGATTCTTGAGGACAAGAATCTTTTAAGGGGGATGGATTGTTATAACCCAGTTAGTAGTATAAATACATGTTTTGTAATTCAGTTTGAGGCAGTGGATAATAAACAGATTCTCTTCTCTGCTTCTCTTTCAAACACACAGTTACACACACTAGTTAAACCCTATTAAATTAGCTTCAATTCCTCTTTTAAATCTTAGGAATTCTGGTTATTTGAAATCCTTTCTTCAATTCTTGAATGATTTCTGGAAAGGAACATAACATGTTTTAGGGATTTCTGCAGTCGGAGCTTTCTGCAGTCGAGGCCTTGAGGGTATCGATCTTCATCGAGAGTATCAACGATTCATATGCACATCAGTTTCGTACTCCTCCGGCGAATAGATTCCCTCCGACTGGTGCGATCTGGGTGTGATTTGGGGTTTCCAAGCTCGAACATCTTTTGTTCCAGATTTAGGTGCGATTTGGGTTTATAAGGTGCAATTTGGATGTGATTTGGGGTGTGATTATTGTTCAATCTACTGTCAATCTGTCGACTTCAACCATCATCGACTTGTAGCTTTATCGACTTCAGGTATGTAGTTTTTGTTGCTCTCCAGATTTGTCTTCATCGATTTAGGGTTTCTTAACATTTAGTGTTTATTTTCGGTTTCAGGTCTGATTTGTTATCATCTTTTTTTTGTTTAAAAGTTTCAATTTCAGTTCCTGGTTGTTCGTAGAACCCAAACGAAACGTGGACTTTTGATTTCAGTTCCTGGTTGTCTTCATCGACTTTTGATTTCAGTTCCTGGTTCATTTTTCTGCTTGAGTTTCGAATTTCAGTTTAGATTTGGTTTAAGGATTCGGTCTGAAATATGATCTATTATCATCTTTTCCTTGTTTGAAATTTTCGACTTTGATTCTTGTTTGAAATTTTCGATTCCAGTTCTTGGTTTTAGTTGTTCGTTGTAGAGGAGCGTTCTTAGATGGATGAACTCCATATATGTTCTTAAGGAAAATGTGACATGGCAAGAACCACATCTGAATTTCATTACAAGTTATACATGTGGTAATTCTTTGACAAAAAAAATAAATCAAAAGTAATACAATAACCTGCTACCTGCTTAGCATGTAACTCAATACCTTAAATGGTAAGTTTAATAAGTCTGATACACTAAATGATAAGTTTTGAAGTTCAGTACATACAATGGCAAAATGTGACAACTTAGATACATCTTGAGGAACTAAACCCATATTTTTTTAATAAATATTTGATGGTTTGTTATATAATATTTGGTTTTTTAAATAAAAATTTTTAGAAAGTCAACTCATCTATCCACCACTAGACCTTGTTTACCGAATTCTAAAGCATACGTCGAACTTGCATGTAAAATGCAGCTATAAAATTTCGAGCTCGCATAGCCGAGTTTTGTTACAGAAATATACAATTTAAACGATATGTGGCACAATCGCCAACTCTGATTGGCAATTCATATTTTTTGGCGTTTTTAACTTGGCCAAATTCAAGTGCGACATATGTTTGTTTTAGCTTTTTTCTATGAATTCATATTTTTCATTATTAATCATTCAAAATCATCTGGTTCTTAGGGATGTCATCACCAAAGTTGTTTGGCAAAACTAAAATGAATGTGAAAAACAAATAATCAGTTTGAAGTATTTGATGCAAAAAGGCTGTCATTTTTTCCATTTCAACCCAAAAAGGAAAAAACCTGTATTTTTGCAAATCTTTAATATTTCTAGTCAAGAGGTAAAACTATATTTGATCTTTGCTAAAACAATTTATCTTATATATATAAAAGTTGCTTAGAATAGTAATTTTTGTACAAAAATGCTCATTCTAGTTTTTCTTTTCTTTTTTAAGCATGACTTTGCTAATATCACTGTGGATAATTAATTTATATAAAAAGAAAATTACATGTATAATAGCAAAGAAAAAGAACAACCAAATTAATAAAAGTTATTGTCGTGTAGTTTATGGTACGAATAATAATTGTTTATAAAATTAGGTAATTGTAAAATTTGGTAAGACTTAATGATGAAGAGTTTGCTTGAAGAGTGAAGAGATAAGTAAGACTTGGTGATATCATTATCAACCCAACACCTCCCTCCCCACTTCCCTTTTGCCTTTTTCAGTTTATGCTAACTTTTTTCAATTAAATTTAGTGAGTTTTTTATTGCATGCATCTTATTGTTTATTGATTGATATATGTAGATCTATATCTTCTATTAATGTAACTTTTCAATTTTACTTTTAACAAGAAAAAAAATACTCTAAACAAATAGTTTAGACATGATCATCACTACATTCTAAAAACCTTAATTATATCAACACTTCTAGCAAAATGCGAGAATCGAAGATACAAATATAGGACCATGAAATCCAGATTAAAGAATGATGCCGAATATGTTAAGACAAAAAAATTGAGACTTAAGTTACTCGATCCGGCTTTAGATGAAACTTTTTATCTATTTATTTATATGTAAAAATTGAGACTTAATACACATTTTAGTTTCATCTTACTCTCAAACTAATTCACGTGATAATTTCATAATTGTGAAACACCCCCCCCCCCCCCAACCTATACAATTATATTTTTATTATTAATGTTGTAAATTAAAAGTTATGGATTAATCATTTCAATAATTTTATTGACAACCCATGTTTTTTTAGTTTGTGTTACAAGCTTGATCTCTCATCCAACTGTATTTCTTTATTGCAAAAAAGAATTTATATGATTATATCATATACTAGAGACGTGACCGTTGCTAATGGTATCCATGTTAACTAATCTTTGACATATCATATAATAAGAACAATCATCATATATGAGAAATAGATATTGAGGGTCATTAATTTAATCGAGGATTAAGAGATTGCTTTTCTAAAAGTAAGTGTAGACATATCACAATCTAATAATAACGAAAAGGACCGTAGTAAATACTAGGGTTAGGGTTGTAAACAAAAAAGTTCGTGTTTGTTCGTTTAACTTAACCAAACAAATAAATGAACATGAACTGATAAATGAATGAATTTTTATGCTCATGTTCTTTCGTTTAATTTTAACCAAACATAAATGACCACGAACAAACAAACAGACAAATATATATATATACGTGTGTGTGTGTGTGAGAGAGAGAGAGAGTGTGTGTGTATATATATATGTATGTACACACACATATACATACATGTAAGCAAACATAAACGAATGTTCACAAACATAGATGAACAGACAAGACATTTGTTCGTGTCTTTTCATTTAACTAAACAAAAAAGATTTGTTTGTTTGTTTGTTTATTAAATAATTGAACATACATTTTTCTCGTCGAACAGTTCACAAACGATTCGTCGAATGTCCAATTTGTTTAGAACCCTAGTGGTAACAATAGTCATAATTATCTCAAAGTAGTTCATGGAATACGGTTAGGATCTGATATTTATAAATGTATGTAACTCCTTTGCATAACTTTAGAAATATTATTGTCAAAATTGAACACAAAAAGTAATCTAAAGTAACAATAAGGAACCTTATATCAAATTTAATAAAAAAAGTTTCACGTCAAAGATGTTTTCAAAATTTTTAAAGGATAACAATACCCCAATCAATTAAGAGATATAGTGTACTTCATCAATTTATAAAACTTGGGTATATATAAACTGAATACTTGAAGAAAATGGTTTTGATGTGTGTGTGAACTCTCTTCTTTAAGAGTATAATACACGGATTCTGATTATATACTTAAATCTACACATTTTATTTACTATAGAACTTGAATAATAATTTATAAAACACCTACCAGGATATGTGTGTGGACTTAATAGATGAAATATGAATGCTTAAAAAACTAAACAAGTACGTGTATTATTCATAAAAAACTAAAGTATAGTTTACTATCTTGAACTTGATCAAACGGGTTGAATACTATCCTAAATTTTAAAGAAGTATTTTAGTATTTTGACCTGCTAAAACTCCGTCTGAAACTTGGTCAATTTAATATCCTGACTCATTAAAACTTGATCAGTTTAGTACCATAATTCACTAAGTGAGTGCACTAAATTAAACAAGTTACTAAGTTTAAGATAATATACTGCATTTTTGATAATTTAAAATAGTATAATCCGATAAACTAAATTTAAGATAATGAACTATACTTTATTCTTCAATAAAAGGGAATCCGAAAGAACAAGTCACTATAACTTACGGCTAAAAGAATAATAATATTATTCTCCCACCATCTACCACTTGAGCACCCAACGCCCAACGGTCTTCTATTACAAAAGAAAAAAAAAATAGAATAAAAAACTTATTCAAATCCAATAATATAAAGCCTCTTCTACAGAAAGCTTCTCAAACATGTTAATCAAAATCTTAAAAAAGAAGATTACCATTACTACCTTTCAGAGTTCATCTTGTATTTATCTTTAAAAACAAAATCTTTTTCTTCTCTTCTGTGCGTCTCGTGTTCTTGCAGGAGTAACTGAGAATCCAAATTAACTGCTGGGGTTTCGATTTTCTTCAAAGAATTTGTCCTACTTTTGACCTGATTTTGGGGGAACGTGCAATTTTTAGTCACCCTCTTCAAGATTTGCTTTTTGAGTGCGTTTCTTCTGTCTTTTTTGTCGTTCATTTTTCAGCTTTACTTTCCAATTTCCTCCTTTTTGTTAGCAATTTTAACTATTTTTTTATACGTTTCTTGAGGATTTGAATGCGTTTTTCGTGGGTTGCTCATAGGGTTTCATTTGGGTCGGTCAGTCAGACAGTGTGTGTTTTCTTGCTCTTAATTTAAAATCTGTGTGTGTATAGTGTGTACTGTGGGTTTCTTATAGTTTTCTCTAAATAGTTGCAATTAGTTTTTGAGGGGTTTTAGCTGTTAAATTCATTAGGGCATAATTGCTGATGGAGAATTCAAATCGGAAGTTCTATATGTTGACAATTGTGGGTTTGCTGTCAACTTTCACTGCTCAGATTTGCTTTGGAGACACTGATCAACGGGATAGTAAGTTTTCATTTTCCTTATTCCCTTTTGAATAATCTTATTTATATCTGTTTGACTTTTGACTGACGTTTTCTGACTATATTGCTCAACACTCCGATTGAATCCTTATCATACTTATAGTTTATACTGATTCATTTTTAGCCTCTGTAACTCTATACTTTATTATTTTAGTAACAACCTGATATTAATAATGTAAGATTGTATTTAGGATTGTGTTTTAGAAGTGACAATAAGATATGGAATGATTGGAATTATATAATCAGCTGTAACAAAATGGACTTCCGGAGATGCTGTAAGGATATGCTTCAGCTGTTTGATATCACAATCATTGGATAATCAGTTTTTTGAGTGTTTTACTAGTTATGGCTGAAAATTGTGGATAATAATTTGGGATAAACTAATTATTTGAAACTGTAATAATCAGGAAATTAGAATCACATTAGCTCCATCCAAACACTCAAAAGTCAAAAGTGATTATCTGCAAGTTCAAAATGCAGTAATCAGATAAATAGTTTGCAACAATCCCAAACACCAGATAGGATAATGTGAAGTAATAGAGATTCTTGTTAGTCATTGAAACTGTAAATCTTGTAGTGGTTTTTCGGATTACTATTTATTAGTTATTTCATTATTTCAGTCTTGGCGATAAATAGTCTGTATGCGGCTCTTGGCTACCCGCCACTTCCTGGATGGTTAGTGGCAGGAGGAGACCCTTGTGCAGAAGGGTGGCAAGGTGTTCAATGTGTCAACTCTAACATAACTGGAATGTATGATACATGATTCTTACTTTTTTTTTATTTTTAAAAACATTTTATTCAGTTAACGTTTGTCGCCTTTTATCTAGTTATTGTCAATGTTCTAAAATTCATGAATGTATGTAGAATTCTTAATGGCGCTAATTTGGGAGGTGAATTGGGTGAGAATTTGGAAGCTTTCGCTTCCATCATACAAATGTAAGTTCTTACCATTGTAGTTCAAAATTTTATTTTATGAAATGGTCTTTAATTTTTCTTATTAACAGCTTGTTTTTTGTTTTTTATTCTTATTATTTTTATAATTTTTGTGTGCAGAGATCTGAGCAATAATCACATTGGAGGCCGTATACCATCAAAGCTTCCACTTACCATCAAGATTTTGTATGTTTATTAGTCCCTCATCCCACCAAACTTGCAAGACATACTATTTGAATGATTAGCATTTCCAACCATCGTCTATTTTTTAAATGCAATTTGCTCATCCCACCATTATTCTTGTGAATATGCAACAAAAAGAACATAAAAAAGATATTACACTTTTATTTATTTATTATTTTTTTTATAAACTATGGTAATGTAAATGCACATAACCATTATACTTTGTTCTTGAGAAGTATTTATTTGGCGTTTCAAAAGACTGATGAAGTATTTAGAGAAAAAAAAGACATACAAGACGATTCAGCTAAGCCCTGCTTCCTTTTTAGTTTTTAGAATGTCCTATAGAACATGTCAACAATTAATATGTTCTATAGTATTATAACTACTTTTTAAAATAAAAGAATTATTAATTTGTCTAATGTCATCATTGCCAATGATACTGATTTGCGTCTACAACAACAATAACACACCAATCCTGCCTGAGCAGGGTATGGGAGAGGTAAGATCAGCTCATCAGCATCTACAAGATTCTCTTATTTTGTTGGTTGAAAATTTTATGAGACTAAAGGAGTATGTGTGTTTATCAAGTTTCAATGCACAGTTAGTTTTTTTCTTACTTGTATCTTAAAGAAACTAGACCTTTTCTTTTGTTTTCCTATTAGAATGCTGTCAGGCAACCAGCTTACGGGGAGCATCCCAGACTCTATATCCTTATTAGGCCAAATGACAGACTTGTAAGCAGCCGGTAAAAAAATTCTGTTCAATTAGCTTTTAAGCTGTCTTTTTAATGAATCTTTTTATTTCTCTCAGATCTTTGAACAACAACCAGCTGACAGGATCAATTCCAGATTCTTTTCAACAACTAGCGCCCTTAACAAATATGTAGGCCATCTTTTCTGTTACCCTCAAATGTTTGTGTGTTTGTATGGTTTTTTAAATAAAGATTATGTCTTGCAACAGGGACTTGTCTGCTAACAATTTAAGTGGCCCACTACCTCCTTCCATGGCGAATTTGTCATCATTAACAACATTGTGAGTAGTTTATGACTTTGTTGTGTTGTTTTCAGATGAAGAACACTGCATTCATTTCAAGAAACGTTCAGATTTTGCTTTTGAAAATCAGATAATCAATTTATTTTCTGAATTAACAAGAATTATTATTATTATTAATTATTATTATTATCATTGTTTTCTTGAAGATAATACTCTGATAACAACATTTTGTAAACTGGAGAATCGAAAAATACATATTGAATTTGAGTTGGGAAAGTATACGGTTTTACTTTTTGAAGTAAAGAATTGGTCTTTTCGATTTTGGAACAAAGGGAGTAATGTTTTTGGATGATGTTGATTTGAAGGCACTTACAGGATAATCATCTTACCGGGCTTCTTGATGTATTGCAAGATCTTCCACTTATAGCTTTGTAATATTCTTGCCTTATTTCCAGATGAATTTTTTCTTGAGATTATCTTTCTTTTTTTCTGCTTAAATGCACCTCTTGTGTATTTAAAAATCAATGGATTCTTGTGATGCAGGGATGTGGAAAACAATCTTTTTTCTGGACCAGTACCTCCCAAATTGTCGACCATTCCAAATTTTAGGTGAAGATATGAACCATTCACTTGTCCATTGTCATTGCTGATTTGGGTTCACAAGATTAAAGACGGTCATTACAATCCATATACGTAAAACCGAGCGAATTTGGTTTGTTTTTATTTATAAATAGTTCAATGAGTAACAACTTCCACGTTAATGAATAGACATAGAACACCGATCTCAATACTCTAAAGAGTATCTTTTTTTCTTTTGTTTTCTTTAATAAATGGTGGCAAATTTGCATACGCTACAAACAAAATTTGTGTTCTAACATTCAATCATGTAATGCAGAAGCATGGGAAATCCCTTTAATACAACTATTATTCCTTCTCCACAAGTCTCCTCCCCCTCACCATCATCATTTGGCCCGTTACCACCAGAAGTTGGTCCGGGAATTCAAGTATTTGGTCAATCACCGCCAGAATCGCCACATTCTTCTGGAAAATTAAATACTTTAACACATAATATATATGTTTGGTTGGCTGTCGGTGGATTCTTGATTCTTATTGTACTTGCATTGGGACTTTGCTTCTGTATGTCAAGACGCAGCAAAGAAAAGTCAACCGTGAAAGTTTCAAAGAATGGGCGAGCCAAGAACTCTTCGGTTAACGTGTTGAAACCGTCCGAACAAAGAGAAAATAGTAAGCTCACGCTTGTCCTTTCTATTTTACTTTTTGCTATTGCAACGTCTGTGATTCAAAACGAAAAAATAAAGTCTCACATTGACTTGAGTGGTCAACTATCTACTTCAGTTTTTGTAACACAAGTCCACAAATATGTTGTTTGACGATCTCCAAAGTCAATTAGTATCTTTGTTTGCGGTGGGAATGTTGACTTATTGAACGCACCCAATTTCTCTAAAACTTGTAGATTTGATTTACAGATACCGGAAACAAGGATGTAGCAGCCAAATCCTTAGAGAAAGGCAAGAAAGTTGAAACGGTTTCCAAGAGTAACGAGGATCATGTGATAGACATGAGTAAGGTCAATGCAAGTTCCATTTCGTCACGGGCCCTACCTCCTCAACCTTCTCCTCGTGAAAGGGTGGCTGTAAAACCAATTGTAGATACCCCAGTCACCTCTCGTCGTACTTTGAGAACTGTAAACTCTGCAAAGTTTTTCTCAATTGCATCTTTACAAGAGTACACAAATAGCTTTTCTCAAGAAAATCTTGTTGGAAGTGGCATGCTTTCTACTATATACAAAGCTGAGCTTCCTAACGGAAAGGTACGTTTTATGTCACAATGTTGGTTTCTTCATATAGAGATGGAGATGGTTTCTTCATATAGAGATGCATTTGAATACACTTAAGATGCCTTTTGGCTCGTTTCCTCTTTAGTTAAATATTTTTTCTTAACGCATTTGGCCTATTTGAGACTAAGTGTAACTCACGTTAACTTACTTTTAGGCTAAAAGGTCGAAATTGCTATATCTAGTTACATATCAATGGATTGTCATTCTTTTGTTTGTTTTTATCATGTTAAGATCCTAGCAATTAAGAAACTTGACAATGCAACTTCTCGGAAGTGGAGTGATGAACGTTTTATGGAGTTGGTGTCGAGTGTGTCCAAGCTTCGAAATGAAAACATTGTTGGACTCGAGGGTTACTGTCTTGAACATGGCCAAAGACTTTTTGTCTATGAGTATTGTGAAAACGGGACATTACATGAAGCTTTGCACATTAATGATGAAATTCACGAGAAGCTTTCATGGAATTCTCGAGTACATGTTGCACTTCAAGTCGCAAGAGCTCTCGAGTGAGTACACATTTTGTTTCATAATCTTAAGGTGGTCTTTTTTAAAAAATCTTTCGTGACCAATGATATTCTTGTTACTATTATTTTTATGTTTTGTTTTTGTTTAGGTACTTGCATGAGGTTTGTCAACCGCCTGTTGTACACCACAACTTAAAGTCAACAAATATTCTTTTCGACAATGAGCTCAATGCACGTGTTTCAGATTGTGGTTTGGCTCCCTTGCTTCCATCTAGCCACGTTAGCCAGGTAACCGTGTCTTTTTGTCAAGTTCTTCTCACTATTAAGTGTTTTAGAAAAAAAAATGTGTACCCACTACAAATTTCACACTTATAATTAAAGAAAAAATATTTGCACTTGTAAGTGTGAAATATTTTAAAAAATTGTACATGTAGGTAATTTATAAACATGGTTAATTTGTTAGGTGGGGTGTTGACATGATTTTAATTTGATTAGTTGCAAGGTTCAGGATATGGTGGCCCAGAACTTGAGTCGGGAAGTTATACTTACCAGAGTGATGTTTATAGCTTTGGAGTAATTATGTTAGAACTTTTCACCGGCCGAAAAGCTTTTGATAGGTATTTTATTAAAATAAAATTATAAAAACATTATGATTTTTTATATAATTTTGCTAACAAAAACTTGACTTTTATAGTGCAAGGCCACGGGGAGAGCAATTTCTTGTAAGATGGGCGATTTCTCGTTTACATGATATAGAAGCATTGTCAAGGATGGTCGATCCTTCTCTACGTGCTGAATGTTCCTCCAAGTCTTTATCTCGATTTGCAGATATTATTTCACTCTGTGTTCAGGTTAGTGTTGATGTTAAACTCCTTTTCAAGATTATTTCTTCAATTTTGTTTTATGCTTTAGCGAGCGAAAAAAAAGTGTGGTTTTGACTTTTGAGGTCAAAGAGGTAATAGTTATTTTATCCCTCTAATGAGGCATATGTTTTTAGAACCAAGTTGTATCAGTGCACAATAAGCAGATAGATAATTTTAACATGCAATCCCAAACACCCTGAATCATTGATTATCTATTATTTTCTCTATAGACTGAACCGGAGTTTAGGCCGCCAATGTCAGAAATCGTGCAAAGTCTGTTGAATATGATCCAAAGAAATCCTTGAACAGCATCCAACATACCAAATATTGATGGAGATCAGGTTAGTTACAGACGAGCTAAGCGACATGGTAGCACCAAAGAGGGTGCGTGCAAAATGCACTTCTCGTGTTGATAACAAAACTTTTAGTTTAGACAGACCGACATATATGGATGGATGTTTCATTTTTTCTTTTAGTTATGGGTTCCATTTACTTGTTTGTTTGTTTGATGTTTTTTGTTGTTTGTAAATACAAGTATTCAATTAATTTTATCAATCAGTGTTAGCCCTAGTGGCTTCTTAGATTGCTGTTAAATCAACTGAAGACGACCACCAGTACCAAATTTTTGTAAAGTTTACGTGGACCAAGCTCACGAGTAGCACGAGCTACCTCGGGTTCTATGGTTTGGGTGTATGTAGTAAACGGGTAAACGGGTAAACGGAGAGGTTTTTCCTGTTCAGGTTACTCGGGGAGGGTGAGTTGACTCAGATGTTCCCGGCCTAACCGGAGTATCCCGTGACCGTTTCATTATTCTTTCCTGGCCACCCTCAAGATGTACCTAGTGAGGTGTGGGTGTATATAATCAAAATGAAATTCTAATCCAAACTATGCAAAATGTTACAACAAAACCTCTTTTGCAACCCATGAACAAGACTTCATGGTAATAGAATCCAAAGAGAGTTCTTTCTTTATGTACAATTAATTGTATTCTTTTACAAAAAAGATCCTTCACAATCTTTGACACAAAAGCTTTTACAATTTCATTGAATGTAGCAAAAAACAATAGCACGACCTGTAATGGTGTTATGTTACAATCCTTTGCCGACCAAAAATTATAACTAAATCTTACAAAGGTGATTTTTATTTTAAGATATATAGTTTAAAGATCAAAAACCATGGCTATTTTCAAACATAAACTATATAAGTTATAACTTTTGATTTTAGGGTTACTACTTCAAAATGTAACTATACCCCATATGTCAATGTGTCTAAAAATGTTAGTGTGTGTATTAAACTTTTGATTTGTTGTTATTGTACGTATTTTGATTACATAAAAAGTAAAAATAGTATAAGTTTAGTACATACAATAGAAAGTTTAATACACACAATAACACATTTTATGAAAGTTTGATGCACACAATAAAATTTTTGAAAGGTCAATACACACATTAACATTTGGGGTATAGTTTAATACATTTTGGTGAAGTAAACCCTTGGTTTTATATCGAATTGTGAACCTATATCCTGTTATTAAACAAATTGTTTATTTATGTGATATATATATATATATATATATATATATATATATATATATATATATATATATATATATATATATATATATAGGGGAGGGTTCATGCGAGAATCGCGAGAACCAATCTCAGCCGTTCCTTGGATATGAGAAGTTTCATGGATGGAGAGCGTGGAGGGATAGAGTGTGGCAGGGTGCATGTGAGGATTTCATGGGTGGACAATGACATTGAAGGAGGGGAAATTTGACGGCTCAGATTGGTTCTTGCGGTTCTCGCATGAACTTTTTCATATATATATATATATATATATATATATATATGAAGAAGTTCCATTGAGAACCATTTTTATTGCGAGAACCGCGAGAACCAATCTAAGCCTTCCAATTCTCTCTCTTTCAATGTCATTGCCCACCCATGAATTCCTCACATACACCCTGCCACACTTGATCCCCCCACGCTCTCCATCCATTAATTTCACTTATCAAATCAACGGTCAAGATTGGTTCTCGCGGTTCTTGCACTAAAATCGGTTCTCAATGGAACCCTCCCCTATATATATATATATATATATATATATATATATATATATATATATATATATATATATATATATATATATATATATATATATATATATATGCATGCATGGTACCCGTCAAAGCGACGGTGGTGAATAATTATCTGTAATTAAAAAAATAAGTAATCTAATTTCACTTGAATAAAAATTAAAAGTAAAAAAGAGTGTTCACCTGTTGATATCGTCTTTAGAGATATATAGAGTTAATGAAACACTTATGTTTGAATATGGATGATCGCGAATAGTTGTCGTATCATAACAACTTTTCATTCAGTAGCGTTGTCATTGTTCAACATATATGGAGGGTGAAACGGTGGTTGTCACTATGATGTCGTTTTTTAATTAACAACAAGGTAATTTAATAGCCCACTTGAAAAAATATATAAGTAAAAAAGAATGTCCATAGACCATAATAAATTAATATTAATACATATTGTCTTTGCTATTTAGAGATACATAACGAAGTAAGTAAATTTTGTTCTACATGAATACATTTATAATAAATCGAGTCAATAATCACTGTGGGAATCATACTTTGTATACTTTGGTGGATTGGATTTTGTTTTGATTCTTGTGCATATTTAAACATGATTGACTATATTAATATAATCGGTATCTTATTTGCTTCCTCTTTCTTGTGTAGAGGGATAGAAATTTTTTTTAAGAGATTAACCATCTAAGTAATTTATAAAATAGTAAAATAAGATATTTTATGCATTTTGGTTAAATAAGTTTACACTATCACTAGATGCCCCAGGATAAGACATCCCTAAATTAAGAGATAAGATAATAATTATTGAAATGTTCTACTGAAGCTCATACATATGATTAAAATCATAAAACTAGTCATTATGATTAAAATCCCATATGATAATCACATCTGAACGTTTTACACAAAAAGCAGAAGTGTATATTGTTTGAAAACATACTTGATCAAAGGATCCACTATACAACCAAAGTTAATACAAAAGTTTGTTCTATCATAAAAGGCGTTAATAATTTCAAAAGGGTTTATCAAGATAGTAGTTAAACAGTAGCTTTGCCCTTGTCCTTGTTGCGTCCTGTAAAACATTTAATTTAAATAGTATAAGATAAGCTACGAGAGTTTAGTGTGTATGTCAGAGTGTCAATCATATAAACACATGTATAAGATTACATATAGATAACACACGTATATTAGGAAACATGTCAGCCTCTGGTTCTAGACCTAGAACCGCAAACTGAGTCATAGCAATGTACTAATTCTGAGCCACTACTGCATAGAGCAGTATGTTGATTAACACATATGAATAATACATGATTATATTCCAACGTAATAACACACATGTTGCATATATGAATAATAGTATAAAAGATTCACCTTGTAACTTGTTTAAGCAACTAGCAATGTATAACACTTGAATATGTATCCAAACAGGATCCCACGCATATAATATAACAATACATGATCAAAAACACATTTTGAACCGAAATTGACCCTACACGGACGGTGTAAGCCTAAACGGGCCGTGTACCCTATCTGACCGAAACTCGGTTGACTACACGACCGAAATCCGGATGCACATGACCGAATTCGGTTGTCTAACACTGCTACACGGGCCGTGTACCCTCTACATGGGCCGTGTACCTCACATGCTACATATGTATACATACATGGCCCTGTGACCGCCGAGCTTGCAGACTCTGTTATGTTCATACGTTATTTTTGTTTCTTTTTCAACCAAATCTTATTCTTAACCGATAAAAATCACATATGGGTGTTTTCCAACACCCCCAAAAAGTTAATAACATCAAAACCCACAATAAGAACATGACTCATACCATCTGGATAAATTTTTAACCAAACAATTACTTTGACCCACTTAGAACACATATATCTATTAAACTTACAAACCTTGATGTTCTAGCCGGAAAGATGACCAATTGATGATGACCTTGCTGTTTCCTTGTTCAAAATCGCAAAGTAGATCGAGCATAGTAACTCACGTATGTATGCTAGTTAAAGTGTGTGTCTGATGTTTGTGTTGATAGTTCCTGGAAGAAAACCAATACATTTTCTTATATATATATCCACATCTATAGCTTATGGACATAAATGGTCCATTGACTTAGTAACTTTTGATTTAGTAGTTTTGGTCCTTCTAGTTTTATAATCACATATAAGTTATTCAATACACATATGGATAATTTAGAACACATATAGCACTTATGTATTTCTTAATATTTAATAAAAGACTAATCAAAATCTAGGTGTTACATTTTCCATAGTTTGCATCTCACACATTGGCAAAATGTAAGTGAGGCATAGGCATAAGATGCAAGATGGTAATCAAAAGCTAAAGTAGGACGATAATGATAGAACAAAGAAGACGACTCGACACCACTCACCACAAACCACAAAGCTTTATCTGTTTTAAATCTTTAAAGTTTAAATAATTGAATTTTTAAGTTTCTAACCATAGTTTCATATAAGTTGTAAACGTTACATTAAATAATAATATTGAAATCTAAAGTTATAAGTTGTTATTTCTCATATTAGAACAACATAATATGGATATGTAGTTATCAACTAGTGATTTTTGAACCCTATTCAACATATCACACAATAAACTACAAATATATAGATTTGATTTCTTTTAACAATATAATTATTTCAATAAATAAATTGGTAGTTTGTAGAAACAGTGTGAGTTAGTTTAAATTGTGCATTTAAGTTGCTTAACATAATATTGTTTGTCTAAGTAGTCATTCACAAAAGAGCAATAATAATTTGAAATAATAGTTAGAAAAATACGTGGTTAGACAATCTCGAAAAGGTGTTATGCGGCAGAGACACCCTACCTTCGAGTCACATTGGGCTGACTCCATCCCATCTCCATAGGCGCGCCCCAGACAATCCCCTGTCCCGGTTGGACCTATATCTCCAGTTAGTCCCAAATTATAAGCCCCTAAGTATTTAGGGGATAAGGTATCACTAAGCCGAAGTCACATTGATAGACGTGTTTTGATAATCTAGAAGGTAAAAAAAAAGTGATTAAGAAGACTATATGTTTAATAAGTAATGTTTGTATGATTTTGATTTTTGAGTAATGATAAAAACCATTAAGATTTAAGCATACTTATATATAAGTTGGGGAATATTCATTCGAGAATCGTTGTTAGTGCGAGAACCGCGATAACCAATATCAGTCGTTCCTTGGATATGGGAAGTTTCATGGATGGTGAGCGTGGAGGGATAAAGTGTGGCGGGGTGCATGTGAGGAATTCAGAAAAGAAAGAGTTTTCACTTTTCCAATTTCCTGAAAAATTAGAAAACTCCATATCATCCCTTTTCCACTTTTTTCTAAACATGTTTTATAGTTTTCTAAAATAGAAAATGAAAACTCCATCGGTTTTACCAAACACATTTTCTAGAAAATTGAAAATTAAAACTCCACCCATTTTTTTAAAATTTTTTCTAAAAAAACTAAAAACAATTTTTCGTAACCAAACACAACCTAAAACTCCTCTCCAAAAATTTGGCACGTCCAACTCTTCAAAAAGCGGAAAACTCTGTTCTTAGTTCTCGCACCTCAAAACGTTCAAATAGTGGCGAAATATGCAGATAAAACTCACAAAAATCGAACTTCGAATGTTGATCGAGAGCTATTCTGGAATAGGCAGTCTCGTCAACTAGTTACCGTTGGTATGCTTACTTGTTCCGCTGTTCTTCTCGTCCCAGTTTGCGCTAAATAAGATTTATTGGAGGTTCCCAATTCTTTTACGGCTTGTTTTCTTGATTTTTATTGGTGTTCCAGCGCTTGTATAAACGAAGTTAAAATGTATTAATATAAGCGTCTCTGAATTTATTGGTTTTGTGTTGTGGAATATAGTTAATTGGTGATCTAGGGTTTTTCATTGATTAAGTTCTGGAAAAGGTTATTTCATCCTTGTATTTGGCTTAATGAGATCAACGGCAGTGTTCCCTTTCGTCAGGTGTTTAATCTTGTTGATATACTATGTCCTTTGGTTGAACTGAGTTTAATACTTTCCATTTGATTACATCCGAATTTGTTAGTTTCATACAGGGTGAAGTAGAATTATTGAAATTGTAACCTAGGGCTTTTGATTGATCAAGTTAATGGATAGTAGTCGTTTCCCAAAAATTTGCTTAATGATGAATTTGTATATGCTTTGCTTTTTGACCAAGTTTGGCTCCCCGCTTAGGTGGTTATATGGTCTCTGGTGTTTTTAATAGTCTGGAGTGAAACTGATGGATTATCTATGGTGATTAGCTGAGTAACCTAGTCGAAAACTAAACTCATTGTGCGAGTTTGCTCTTTTCCTATCTAAAGAACATTTAATTAAGTTTGTTGATCATTGCTACCTGTTCTCTGAACATATTGCATTATTTCTTTAAGAAAAAAAATTAATTAGCAAATTTCTCCAATAGTAGTGGCCCACTTGCAGATTAAGAGGATTATGTAATGATGTGAATTTTTGTTGTGGGATGATGTTAGTTTATCTTGCCTTCTCTTTTATTGAATAAAGTTTTTCAATGCTTCTTTATCGTTTAATGCATCCTGCATCCAAGCAAATGCTCCTATAAATTTATTTTATCATCATCCTGATGTTAGCTTCTATTTCTAAAATCTTGGAAGATTCCTAGTTAGTTTATGTTAAGGTTAATGAATTCCTTGTTGATGTGTTTAAGTAACAAATTAAGGAGAAATTCTACCTCAGGTGTTCTTGTCTGGTCTGGGGTTACTTTCTAATCTACGACCATACACCCTAAATAGAATACTGCATGTTTGAAGCACTTTGGGTCGTTATTGTTTTTATTGAGACAACTTCAGAGTTAAGAACTTGACTAAATAGGAATACGAACTTGAATTTTCATCTCTGAAATATTTTCCCACTAGCTTGATAAGGACACGGAAAGAAACTCGGATTGCAAATATACAGAAGTGCCCTTTTTTAATAGTTTTAGTTCTAGGATCACTTTACCAGAGTTTTAGTTGGCAAATCATGTAATATATGCAATAAAATCTCTTCAATACTTAAAAATGCACTCTTTGGATGCTCTGTAAGTTAGCCCAAAGAAAAGAGAGTCCCCTTTATAGTATAGAATTCCACACCTATGTGCAAGGCTTGCATCACTTGTAACGGACGAATTCTAAAGCTGCTCATGCTAATATTTCTTTGGTCTTTCTGTATTTTTTAATGAAATTTCATACACTTCATAAAGATTATAAAATTTGGCTGATGATTTTGTTTTTGTTGTTTTAAGACAGGCTAATGTAGGCACGAGGTTTAGTACAAGATATTTCTTTTCTGTATTATCTGATTATTATAATGGACCCTATGCGAACAATCTCTGCAACTGCGGAGGATAATACTGGAATTCCTGATGATTTACGTTGCAAGAGATCAGATGGTAAACAGTGGAGATGCCATGCTATGTCCATGCCAGATAAAACAGTGTGTGAAAAGCATTACATCCAAGCGAAGAAACGAGCAGCAAATTCTGCAATGAGGGCCAGTCTTAAGAAAGCGAAGAGGAAACCTGTTGGTGAAAGCGACAGTTATTTAGAGAGTAAAAGTGATGACATGGATTCACCTCTTGTGGATTACCGAGTTTCAGATAAACAGAAGGAAAAACTGTCAAAGAAACAAATTAGCTATTCACCTGAAACACCTTCTTTCAAGAATTCGTCTGTTCACATTTCTTCAAAGTCGAACGATGATTTACAAAGAGATATGGCAGAGTCTGAAGGGACACCAAAAGCTTACAGGACACCATCTTCTGTTGCTGATTCATCTAAGAGCAGATCTGAGAAGATGCTTGATGTTACTGCCATGATGGTAAGTACACTTGTAAGTTTGTATAATTAGTATTATTCCTGATGATTTTGTCAATATGTTGTAGTGCAAATGTTCTGAGAGGTTGTTAGAGTGAACTAGATTTCGATTATATAGGGGTCAAATAATCAGCTTTGGATGATCAAATATATACAAGCTGCAACAAACCTGATCTTAAAGGGAAACTTAAAATTATTTATTTCCCTGTACTTTTTACCCTGCTTTAAAGACTTTTTGCTTTATCCTTCTCGTTATTACTAATACGCTTTGGAAAATGATGATAGTCGAATATATGGACGGCATATATTTTCAAAATGTTACAATTTAGTCTATAAAACAAACATTACATTGCAATGGTTAATAAAAGAGTAAATGATTATGTTTTTTTGGAATTAAATATTGGAACAGTCGTTTTTTATCATTTTGTATATCATTTACATTATAATCATAATATGCTACACACTTAAACAACTAGGTATAAGATTATTTCGAATTCAAACAACAAAAGTACACCGGAACACTATCTTTTGCAACACGATTCATTGCACTTGGTGTCTTGGTTATCTTACTCTGAATATTCAATATCAATAATCTATTTCAAAGCGCGCATTCTAACATTTCCTAGTTAGCTATTTCAACTTAATGACTCACTCATAAGATAATTTATCTGAAAGTGAGCTGAGTGGCTGGTTTAACCAATAGTTATTCCCAGAAGTTGCCTTGCACATCAAATCTATACGATTCACTATGGGAGAAACACAACAAGTTGAGTCCAGCTGCCAAATTGATAGGGCATCTACACAATATATAAACTATCCAGATTATGCATACACTCTTTTGAGTTTTGAGATACTCATCATGATTTTTCTCAAAGGTTAGTAAGTTTGTCCGATGGTTTATGTTGTATATAATACAGTTTCATTTGTTATTTTTTTTTCAGGAAACTTCTGATGGGAGGTCAGAATCGTCTGAGGATACAGGCGGGCAAGTTTGTCATCAGTGCCGAAAGGGTGACACTCAGAATATTGTCTGGTGCCGTAGATGTGATAGGAGAGGTTACTGTAATGAATGTATCTCTACATGGTAATACTGACTTTTTGGGAGAAGGGTATTGCTTTAAGGCCCTTAACTACATTTTACTTGACTTCTTTTCTTCTTGCAGGTATCCTGACATTCCAGCTGAAGAAATTCATAGAATCTGTCCTGCTTGTCGAGGTTGCTGTAATTGCAAGATGTGTTTACGGGGTGATAATGTGATAAAGGTAACAAATTTATATGGTATAGATAAGAAAAAAAGAGCAAGGGAGAATCGATTTGTATAATGCGATAAGCAGAGAATCGTTTACCATTGTCTTGCTGAGCCCTTTTGAATAATTTTTCATCAGAATCAACTACCAGTACTCTATTTTCTTTTCTTTTTCTCATTTGTGTGTGTGTGTGTGTGTCTTTTCATCTGAAGAATGACTGGAATCTTTTTTAACTTGTAGGGAAAAATTCGAGAAATACCTGCCCAAGAGAAGTTGGAACATCTTTTTTGTCTTTTGTCTTCAGTGCTTCCAGTGGTGAAGCAGATCCACTTTGAACAGTGCTCTGAATTAGAATTGGAAAGAAAACTTCGAGGTATACAATTAAAGAAGGGGGATGATTTATGTACAACACTAAATTGCCATACATAACACGAAATGTTTGTTTAAACCATGATACCCTTAAACATGTGGATGAGAAAAATTATAATGGGTTGTAGGGGCATAAAAGTCATAGTTGTGGTGTGTTTGTATTTGGTACAATCATCTCACTTTAAGGAATTGAAACTGCATATTTTCAGTCATTTAGTTTTTTTTCTTTGGTGTATAACTTTATGTTTGATTCAGGAAACAGGATAGACCTGCCCAGAACGAAATTAAATCCAGATGAGCAAATGTGCTGGTAAAAATATTATTGAATAGTATTATAATGTCATTGGTAACTAATGATGTATTATGTGCATATGAAGGATAACTTATCAAGAAGTGTGATGTGGCAGCGACTTCTGCAGAATACCAATTATTGATTATCACCGGCACTGTGGGGAATGCTCGTATGATATATGCCTCAGGTGCTGCCAAGATGTACGGAAAGCATCAAAAGATGGTGGTGAAGTGGAGTTGAGCAAAAGAGAAGATTCAGATACCCTTGAAACACACGAAAAACCATTGAAACAAAGAATGAGACTTTCTAATAAGCTTCGTGATTGGAAACCCAACATTGATGGTAGTGTTCCATGCCCTCCAAAAGAATTTGGTGGTTGCGGTAACTCACCTTTGATGTTAAAACGTATTTTTAAGATGAATTGGGTTGCAAAACTTGTGAAAAATGTCGATGAAATGGTTAGTGGGTGTAAAATGTATGACATCAACAACCCCCAAAGGATAAGTGATTTAAGCAGCACGTTATGTCAATGTGCAAGGAGAGAGAATAGTGATGATAATTTCTTGTATGCTCCATCCTGTCATGTTATAAAAAGTGAAGGGATTAGTGAGTTTAGAAATCATTGGATGAAGGGTGAACCTGTTATAGTGAGGGAGGTTTGTGATGAATCTTCTATGTTAGGTTGGGATCCAATGGTCATGTGGAAAGGAATTCAAGAGACAACCGATGAAAGAACAAAGGACGATAATAGAATTGTGAAGGCTACAGATTTCTCTGACAGGTCTGAGGTATGTTTCTAACGTATGAATCACATAATAGATTTGGTAGAACTATCTGACTAGAGGTTGCATTTTGATTTGTCTATTTATGGATGGATCGAATTAGTTATGATTTTAACTCAGGTCAAGCGGGTGGCTAAAAAGAAAACAGGTGAAATAGGCTTATAAGTCGTCCCGATTACTTATGAATGGGGAAAATTGGGTTACGAAGTCATCTCCAACTGGTCAAACAAGTAAAATCGAAAAGAAATATCTGGATAGAAAGGAAACAGGTGAAACAGGCCACATAGTTGGCAAAAATGTATTTATAAAATGTGAGATTATTAGTGATATACATCAGATTTGACACACTAATTGCTTAAAAATTTTTTTTTTTTGGACAAAAGGTGTTTCAGGTAAATTGATCTGTTTAAAACAAACCTGGTTCTGACCCAAAGATGTTTTCGATGTTCTTTATGATGGACTACTTCTCCTGTTATCCCATCATTGTTGATATTCGTAGTTACTATTTTCTGCTATTTAGTGTGATGACAACGTTTATCTCTTTTGCCTATTTGATTCCAGATAGATATTGAACTTGGAGAATTTATTAGAGGATACTCTGAGGGAAGAATACGTGATGATAATCGACCACAAATGTTAGTGTTAAAGAACTGGCCTTCTCCTAGCGCTTCTGAAGAGTTTTTATTGTACCAGAGACCTGAGTTTATTAGCAAACTACCTTTGCTTGAGTATATTCATTCAAAGTGGGGCCTTCTTAATCTTCCTGCAAAATTGCCTCATTACTCCCTGCAGAATGATGTAGGGCCTAAGATATTGATTTCTTATGGAATGCTTGGTGAACTTGGTCAAGGTGATTCAGTGAACATGCTCCATTTCAATATGCGTGATGTGGTGAGTTTTTTCTTTTTTCTTTTATTAATCTTCCTTCAGTTTTCTCTATATTCTTTCGTAGGTATGTGTATATTATTTTAATTTTGTAATGAAAAGGAATTGTGCGTATGTTTTTCTTTCTTTTTGTAGGTATACCTGTTGGTTCATACATGTGAAGTAAAGACCAAGTCACCAACAAATTCAGCAAATAGTCTAGGTGAACCAATGTTACCAAAATCACCAATTTTGAAAATTGATGACGAGATTAATGTAAATATAGTTGAAGATGTTACAATGGAAACCCTAAGAATCAATACTACCAATAATGAGAAAGCTCTTAAATGTGAAGATTTAAATAGAATCTGTGAAGACAACCTTACAAAAAGCCATCCTGGGGCAATTTGGGAAATCTTTCGGCGTGAGGATGTTCCAAAGCTGATTGAGTATATGAGACTTCATTGGAATGAATTTGGTCTCTCTGATGACATCATAATTGATTCTGTAAGTCAAATATCACATCTTTGTGTTAATGTCTGATGTTTTCCAAATATAATGATCTTGTATGCATGATTCTTTATCTTAGGTACCACAACCTCTCCATGAAGGAATGGTGTTTCTCAACAGTCACCATAAAAGGAAATTAAAAGAAGAATTTGGTATGTTATACCATCAAGAGACATTTATCTTTGTAATACTTTTTTTGTTAACGCCACATGTAAATATCTCATGCACTAGAAATTTGGCAGAATTGTTCCATCTAGGTTACTTTTTAGCCTTATATTGATTATCAGTTTACTGATATTTTTCTATTGTTCTGAAACTAAATACAAGTAAATTGCTGCTATGAACTCAACAATTGTGTTATTGAGATTTATGTTGAATCTTGGTCAGGTATAGAGCCATGGTCAATTGAGCAGCATTTAGGGGTTGCTGTATTCATTCCCTCTGGATGTCCATTCCAAGTGAGGAACCTTCAGGTGAGTTCAATGCAATTGAAAATACTCTTTAAAATAAGAATTGTGAAGTAAATAATTTTTCAGCAGGGTGTTTTTCCTTCTTTCTTTCTTTCTTGCGGTTGAAGATTTGCTATTGGCTATTGTTAGTTTACGATATTTTCATTATCTTGTACACTATTCATGAACCTGCAACAATTTTCTAGTGTTTTATTATTTTAATGTTTGTTATTCTCTAAAGAGGGCAGCTGTATTTTCCTGTGTTCATTTTGTGCTTTACCAGCCCACAACATAATAATTTAAATTCCTGTATTCTTTCGTAGGTTTAGCAAATTTGCCGTATATTGTCAGATTTAATGTTTTGACTTCTGTGTCAACATTTTCTTTTACAGTCAACAGTTCAGTTAGGCCTTGATTTCCTTTTTCCCGAAAGTCTACGGGAAGCTGTAAGGTTAGCTGGAGAAATTCGTGAACTTCCTAATGACCATGATGCAAAGCTTCAAATGTTAGAGGTCGAACTTGATTTCTTATTATATGACCTTGTGCTTCCATACTCTTTCACTTTTCTTTCTTTTAGCTTCTTGTTTGTGGCCAATATCTAGTTTTTACTGACCTGTTTTACTATCATCTTTCCTCTAAATATTTGTAGGTTGGCAAGATTTCTCTATATGCTGCAAGTGCATCGATTAAAGAGGTTCAAAAATTGGTGTTGGATCCAAAGTAAGACAGTTGGAATCTCTTATTTATTTATATATATATATATATGTCCTCTTAAAGGTTCTACTTTTGGTGGTCATTCATGCTTTACGGCACAATTCCTTATTATCTAATTAGAAAATAAGGGCTTTATCTTTACAGTTTAATTAGTGGCACTGTATGGGATAATGGGCCTTTTCACCTTTTCAGAATGGGGAATAATATTCCAGTTAAAAGAATAGGCAAGAAGTTAATACAATACTTCTTGTTATGTAATTGGCATTTGGTTTAGCTATCATTCTTAATTTCTTTTCTTTTGGCGAATCCCGTCTTAAAATTCTTTACACCATAAAATGGGACCAACTACGCTACTGAATTAAAGGAAATGGCCAAAAGCCAAATGCTTATGGAGCCGGTTTAGAACTTTATATTATCCTCATCAGTTAGATAGTACACCTTTATGTTGGTGAAATCTTTTAATGTGTCATGATTTATGTAAAAACTTTGGATCATATGGTAATGCAACCTTTTGCGTGCCATGAAAAAAGTTGATGGATGTTATTTATGTTACCAATGTTCTTGTTTGTACATTCAGCTCTTTATTTAGTCGTGGATCGGGTCAAAACAGTATAATATTTTGGTAAGGGTAAAAATGGGTCAGGTTGAGGCGAACCACTTTTTGTCTGAATTTTCTTGTTGGAAACAATTGGTATATCATATATGATTTACAAGAATTATATTACTGGAATGATAACTTTTTGAATAAACTAATTAGGAGATTTTATGCATTAAAAATGCATCTTTGTTGGCATTTGACCTTTTTAATCCCTTTTCTTTCAAGCTAATTATATTGTTTTTACCCTTCTGATCGACTAGAGATAAAACTTGCCACGTATTGATCTGTTCATAAATTATGTTTGACATTGTTTTACTTATAATGGCCTTGTAATTATATATATTCATGTTCTGTTGCAGGCTTGGTGCAGAGCTTGCTTTTGAAGACCCAAACTTAACCAAAATGGTTTCATTGAATCTCGAGAAGATGACCAAGCAACGGCAGGTTGTGTGTGCTTGAACACATGGTTTCTGCAGGTGTTTATCTAATTATATATAAGTACTTATAATTGCCTCCTTTGACATGTTTTACAACAATTCTTGTAATTATGCGATAAATATTATTCAAATATAGCCGTCAGGAGCTATGGTCAGTATAAACTAGTTTACAAGGAAACCTTAATTATTACAGTTAGCGGACCATGCTCAGGGGCGGACCTAAGGGTTGGGGGGGGGGGGGGGGGGGGGGGGGCACGGGACACCGGTCTTTTGACGGTTCATAGTGTTAATTTTCGATTTTTTTAGACGGTGCTACGGGTAAATTTTCGGGGTGCGCCCGGTGATATCACCAAAATCAAAGGAAAAATGATACTTTAAAAAAAAATGATAAAAAATAGGTTAATCTTTCAATTTATATCTTTAAAATAGCATTTTATATCATAACTTCATATAAATTGTGTTTTATTTTAAATTTTGGCCCTAAAATACCAGAATAACCGTCGAAATCGTGTTAATTCGATCCAATTAACCGAAAACCCGAAAAAACCCCGAACCACAACCTCAATTTAATTTAATTTTATTTCCGCATTATATGGTGCCACCGGTCAAAAAAATTTCTGGGTCCGCCCCTGACCATGCTTGGGATACTTTTTTTGCTTTCGGGCTGAACTGGTATCTAGAGCCTGAGCCCTGAGGGCAACCAGAGGTGAAAGGAAAGCTTGCTGGGTCTTGTGTGAAGATGCCCATCTCTCTCTCTCCCTCTCCCTCTCACTCTCTCTCTCTCTCTCTATCTCTATCTCTCTCTCTCTCCCTCTCTCTCTCTCTCTCTGTCACACACACACACACACACACCTCTAACGCAAAACACATTTTAAATATTATCAAAACGGGATAAAGGTAAACGGATTAAAAGATAAGTATACTTTATGCTGTTGGAACAAAGGGTATACCCATTATCTTTGCGGGGCTGAAAGTAGCGTGGTGCCACACGCTACATGAGGGCTGCCATGCTTAAGTGGTCGAGTATATTTGAGGCTCACAAACTGCCTAGGGGATGCATATGATAATAAGAGTAAACGGGAGAATCGGTGTGGTAATTAACATGCCATGGCTGGGTCTCCTACCTGCAGTGAGTTGGACGTGTGATGGGTACGAATGGTTGGCTAGGATGCGTTGTGAGGGAACTAGATTTGTGATGAGGTGTTTAATATAAAATAGGTAGATCTCAGAATTTGGTGAATTGGTGTGGTGTGGTGTGGTATGGTATGACCACTTGATCCTACGTGTGTTGTGAGGTGAGCCTAATGTCCTAGTCATTTTTTCCTTTCAGTTTTCACAAAGTTCATATGAATTTAACAATCTTTTGGACCATATTACGTGAAAGTTGGTAAGAGACTAAAAATAAGAAAGTGTGTCAGCTATTTTTTATACTATCAGACCCTTAAAGCATTTCATACGTTATCTTTTGAAAATTGCGAGTGCTTTATTTTAGTTTGGTCTGGATTAGGTTTATGAATGTCTCAAATAAATGGACACTTATAATCGGGAACTAAAACGGACAGATCATCATATTGAGTAGTCAAAAACTGCAGACATTTTTGTTCGCATAATTGTTTTTTGGGTTTTATGTTTTTTTGTCTTGTCTATCTTTAACATATTGTGCAATACAAATAATTGGTCAAAACCAGACTGAAAATTCAAATAGTTAAGGTCTTGTGTAAGAAAAGAAGAGATGAGAAAGGATGCTAATGATGATGAAAGAATACAAAGACGAAAAAATGCATTCTGGACAAAAATTACTTAAAAAAAGCAAACAAGAATTGTAATTACTAATTAAAGCAAAATTCTAGCTAATTTTAATTAAATTTTCACTAATTTTACTAATTAACGCAAAATTTTCGCTAATTTTCATTGACTTTTCATTAATTTTATCTAGTTAATTAACTAAATATGGAGTTTTTTACCAAATGGGTGGTGTTTGAAAACATATTTATCAAATAGGTGTAGTTTTAAACATAATTACCATTTAGGTGTACTTTTTTGTTTTTCCTCTTTTTTATAGTTTTTTTTAGTGCAGCCTTTTTAACTATTTTTAAATTGCTTCTTTACTTTTTTTACTGCTTCTTTTAAACTTTTTTCTTATTGTTTTTTTTACTGTTTTATTAGCTATTTTTATCTGTTTTTAAGTGTTTTTACTGCTTCTTCACTGTTTTTTTGTTGTTTTTAATTGTTTTCATTATATCTTATATCACAATTAAAGCACTTGTTTAATGTTTTTTTTACCATAATCATAACACTTGTTTAAATAATACTAATAATCATAAATTAAAATCAACATCATCACAAGTATAATGTATTTTAAATACTAAACTAACAATGGCTTCTTGTAAAATCGTAAAGACAAAAAAACATTCTCAAATATCTTCCGAATATCTTGAGCCAATAACCAATCTTTATTGACAAAGACAGAAAAAAAACAAAGAAATGAGTGATATAGTCATACTAAATAATCGAAGAATTTTTTATGAATTTATCTTTATATATTGTGGCTTAGATGGGTACCCCTTTCGTTTGTGACCACTTTGCCTACAAATTGATGATAAATTCTTAAAAATTTATTCGATTTTGTAAGAAACCATTGTTGGTTCAATACCTAAAAACATTGCTGATGTTGGTTTTAATTTATAATTATTAGTATTTCTTAAACAAGTGTTATGATTGTGATAAAAATAAACATTAAACAATTGCTTCGATTGAGATATAAAATATAATAAAAACAGTTAAAAACAACAACAAAAAAACAGCAAAAAAAACAGCAAAAAAAACAGTAAAAATCACTTTAAAAACAGCTAATAAAAAAGTAAAAAAAAACAGATAAAAAACAACAAAAAAAAGTAAAAAAACTCTTAAAAAAACTCTTAAAAAAAGCTAATAAAACAGCAAAAAAAAAAGCAAAAAAACGCTTTAAAAACAGCTAATAAAACAGTAAAAAACAGATAAAAACAACAAAAAAAAGTAAAAAAACAGTAAAAAAACAACAAAAAACACTTTAAAAACAGCTAACAAAACAGCAAAAAAACAGATAAAAAATAGCAAAAAACAGTTAAAAGAAGCACTAAAAAAATAGTTAAAAAACATTAAAAAACAATTATTAAAAAAGCCAGCACTATGAAAACAATTAAAATAATTGTAAAAAAAGAAAAACTAAAAAGTACACCTAAATGGTAATTATGTTTGAAAGTACACCTATTTGGTAAATATGTTTTCAAACAACACCCGGTTAGTAAAAAACTCCTAAATATGATATCCATCGATAAAAGAAGTGAGACGTAAGCAAATAGGATGGTATCCGTCTTTGGCTGAAATTTCTAAAAACTTCAATTTTATTTAAAGCTTTAATATTATAATGTAAATTAACTAATCTTATTATTAATTATCTTTCTTTATATATTTTAACAACTTTTATTATAAACTTGAATATGCTATTAATTGTTTCATTTTTATCTATTAATATTAAAATGTTTTGTTTGAGTTGAAAAATACATATTTATGAATACAAAAATGATATATCCTTCAATTTTTTCTTTATATTTCATCCTCCTACTCATCACAACACATGATATGTAGACTTCACCAATTCTTTTTTTTTTTATATTATTTATTGATTTTGACAATTACATTGATTTCATGAGTAAGAAGATAAGTAGAAGAATAAAATAAGAGGATATCACATTTCTTATGAATTATTATCCATCACGATTATATCTTAAGATAAGTTTAGAAGAATATTCACTTCTCGTTTATCAAATTTAAATTCCTAATTCCACTTATATTTATGACGTTGAGTGGAAATTTTCGGTTTTTAAAGTGTGTGTATTATAATAGGTAAACTAATGAAATGAGTGTATTATAATAGGTACACAACCAATGAAATGAGTGTACCTTTCATTTATTACCAACGAGGTGTTTTAGGCGGTGGGGTTTAAAACATATATTTAAAAAGGTGTTTATTATAGTAGGTAAACTAAAAAAAAAAAAATCCAATTATCCATGATTTTTTCTGCATATCATGCAATTTAGTTTATAAGAAAATAAAAATGTAAGAGATATGTAAAGTCGTTCTAATTTTACCCATTTCAGTTTCATAAATACATCTATATTAAAAATTATTGACTTAAAGTTTACAATACATATTTTATAGTCTAATAAATTACAAACTAAACCCTACAAATTATATTATAAAGTTGTTTTTATTTCATCCTTTGTAGATTTCATAAATATATAAAAAGTCAATATATAGACATTCTATTTCATCCTCTATAGATTTCATAAATATATTAAAATTCATTGACTTAAAATTTACAATTAACATTTCATAGTTTAAAGAATTATAAATAATATAGAAAGCCTTGTAAAAGGTGTTATTTACAAAACAATTTTTATTCTTATTATAAAAAACTAAAAACTAAAAACTAAAACAAATAAATTGATACGAGTCGAAGTATAAAAAGGGTAAAAAATAATAAACAATAATATTATAAAAACAATACAAAGGAAATAATGTAGCATAACAATATATAGTTATGCCAATATGTAGTAAAGTAAATATTTCATAGTAGTAGTAATGATTAAACATAATTAAAAATAAATTAGTAATTTATCTCCAATTAAAAACCTCACGCATTAGAAAACAAAAATAAAAACAAAAAACAAAATGAAAGCATGGTTAGATATATAATAGATTTAATTGTATATGCTAATTTTCCCCGACAATTGTAAGTTATTATAATTAATGCAATAATTATTCGCCGTCTTACTAAAATGGAGTGACGGATCTGGACTCATTACGTGTTTTTTTTTTTCATGTAAATCTTCAAAGTCATATATTGAAATAACAAATATTTTAATTCAAAAGATATCTAAGGAGTCAAACAATGCAAGCCAGAGACACCTTTAACAACTATATATTCATATTGTCACTTTTTATAGAATGTTGTGCGAAAATACAACAAACTATATCAAAAGTTATTGTATATAGCAAACTTCATTTTGTACCTAAAAATACAACTTTCTTTTATTTATCATTCATTGTGTACAACCGGTTACGTTCTAAGCAGGTAGCCGGTTATTTCATTTACTTTTTATATTTTTTTAGTTAAGATATTCATATGTTCTTGATGTTCTTGAGTCATCTTCAAATCTTCATATCATTTTTCATAACTTAACTAAAAAGCAAACCATAAGCAAGCAAATCAAATGAGTCTACAACGAAAACCCAAGCACAAGAACCAAAACCTAAGAACATATCTTATAGAAGAACCCTAACTGTAGATCTTACTAAACATGAGCAAAAAAAATAACCAAAAAGAAACAAGGAAGAATAAGGATGTAAAAACATGAATCAAACAAATAAACAACCGTCAAACAAACTGATCTGAAATCAGATTTCAAAATTGCATAAAACACCCTTAAAATTGTTTAGATTTGGATATCAAAAGCACACCTTTGATTTAGGGTTTTTGAATATGAAATTATTAGGGTTTCAGGTATATCAAAATCGTACCTAAAAATCATCACAGATCTGAAATCTAATATTAGTTGAAACCCTAAATCTTGAACTAGATGAAGCTCTTCTGCCTAAATCGTATTCATAAACTTGCTCTTTTGCTCGTGATGAAGGCGAATCAGATGAAACCCTCAAGACCATGATGAAGATGAACCAGATGAAGGCGAACCAGATGATTAATGCTAGTCTCCATCTCGAAATCATTGATCGAAGATAAAACAGATGGGTTTGAAATCGGAATCTGCGTTTGGACCCTAGCCTCCATTGATTGAATATTTTCTATATCACAAACCATTAACCAATATCGCAAATCTGGACATTATGGGGGTTGTGTGACTCATATGCCCATAAAGCATAAATGTATAAAAGCATAAAAAAACAATAAAAAAAAGCAAATAAAGAATGTAAAAACTGGTAAGTTACCCGTGATAATGGTTAACATGTATACAATGACTCCAATTAGTAAGTTGTCCGTATTTCAGGTAGAAAATAAAGTTGATTGTATATAATGACAATATTGACAAAATTTGTTGTATTTTCGCGCAATTTACCCTTTATAGAAATTCAGTTCCTTGAAAAAAAAACAAAAAAAAAACCACACACATTGAATCACATCCATTTCAGTATTTAGAAAGTTTTAGGAAAAATGTTGTATAAAGATATCAAAGTAATTTATTTTGGTAATGATTAAAAAATAAAGATAAATTGTATTCAATTGTAAGAAATAAAATAACAGATATAAATTTTTTTAATCTAAATATCAATAAAAACGAAGTCACTCGGTCAGCACCGACGTCCATAAGACGGCTTTTGAAGACCACATCACATGTAGAGAGTTTAGTTGATTTAGGTTCAAATGAATGTAAAGATTCATGGTGTCAAGAAAATAATAATATAAAAAAAAAGATCGTATAGCGCGCGATAGACAATTTCTATAAAAATGTATAAAGTAACTAGGATTCTATAGTTCGTACGTTGCGCTGGGTTTTATATATCTAATTTTCTTTATCACAATAAATTATAGGATTAATTGATCTACATGATAATATATTAATAAAAAAATTATTTGCTAGTGTGTAAAATATAATTAATAACATATATTTAAGAATATTTTTTGTCCCAAAAGGTAGAAGTTGTAACATCGAAAATTCTGGTTGTTCTATAACGATGTATTTACATCTTGACCTAACAATCAAACTATAATATGATACATACCTACATAAAATCCATTATAAAATATAAGTTTATTGGTTAATAAAAACAAACATAAACTTTAATGCTTAAACAATTCAAGAATAAAGGTTAATGGTTACACCAAAATAAGCGTAAGCTTTAAAGTTAAAATAATTATAAAAAGTGTAAGAGTTTAATCGAAATAGAGTTTAAACTAATAGTGAAATAAATTAAAGACAAAAAGGTCATTACGAACTTTATCATGAACTAACCGAACGATTATGAAAATAAATTATTGAGATGCAATTATAAGTTAAATTCATAATAATAATGCTACATGCCAACCTTGTAAACTATAAATTTGTTAGAAAAAGGTTAGGTATTTAGAAAATAAATTACGATATGTGTAGTTATTGAGATGAAATCAATCACCTTGAGCAGATTTGTAATATTATAAAATTTTTACAATATTCATAACCTTTCGGCATAAAGTTTACATGTTTAGAGGGTTAATTTCTTATTATGCATAAAATCGTTGAAGTTAATGGGCCCCCTCTATAACAATTCAAAGCACAGGGGAAAAAAGCAATAAAAAGAGTGATACCAAGATTCAAACTTGGATCAATGGAGCTACGTAAGAGCGCCTTACCACTGGGCTGTCTCATTAGTTTGTTTGTAATATACAACTCATTGTAAGAATTTTTCATCAAAAAGATTGTTTATACCAGATCAATTTTATGTCCCGGATCTTATGGATCTGAATCGACCATTTCTTAAAGACCGGCTCACATGCAATGATCACCTACCTATCTGGCTGTCCGAGTAAGGAGTAGCAAATCGTAATTAAATTCGAGACCATTTCATCATAGTCTCCCCTTACCAACACACCAAACTGTGGTGGGGGAATATACCACTCCCAAGGTATCTAGGGAAGGATCGAACCCATGACCTCTATGAAAACAATAAGTCACCTTATCACTATGCCACCTTGTTGATGATGACCGTAAGAATTTTTTAACTGTAAACATGAAATAATTGATGTATACATTAAATTTAAAATGTTCACACAACTTAAGAATAAATTAAACATATAAGATAACATGGCAAACATAAATATGTAAAATTGTAGAAAAATTAAAATATTTGGGATTGAAAATATGGAGATTTTATTTCAAAAAAAAAAATTTATGTAATCATCTTATCTAGTTTAAAATCAATTAATTCAGATTCTATTTTATTCTTTCGGGAACTTTAGAGAAAAAATTATTTATATTGTATTATACCTAACATAAAGTTTTAATATGATGAATCACTATAACTAATTAAAATAGAAGTTCACGGACATAAAGATAAAAGTTTGATAACACTATTCTAAAATAAAACCTAACTAAGAAAACACAATATTGCAGTTAAACTCTAAAAAAATATATGCTAATTTTTTATGTAGATCTATCAAAATATAAGTTTGTAAACAACTTAATTTTACATAATATTTTTATATAAATTTTAATATAATATCATAATTAAAAAATAGATGTATATTTTAGTATTACAATTTTCAAATATATATATTTTAAATAAATATCGTAAAATATACATTCATATTTACTTCGAACACTAAATTTTTAAATTTGAAAGAGATAAGTTTAAAATTAATTGTTTAACTTATATATTGTTGCAATAACATATAAACAAAAAATTAAAATAATAGAAAAACTTAATAAAAACAACCAAATAAATGTCGATAGTGTTTTAATATGATAACTAAGAATTGTGTATTAATATTATATTATATTACTAGTTAAATACCCCGTGTATAAACACGGAAAATGTTGATGTAAATTTTAAACATTTATGGTGTAAAATCTTAAACATATGATCAATCCATATATCAATAACAAATCAAGAAACATTAATGAGAAGAGAAGACACAGTTAGATGTAAGCAAATTAAATGAGAAAAGTATGTATTTTTTTTCCATTAATACAGAGGGTATATATATAAGGGTAAGGGTAATGATTTTGATAAATATGATTTAATGGATTTAAAACTAATCTGTTAGTCAAAGAAGGTCATACGGCTATGTGGAATAATTATCTAAAAGTTTAAATAATATTAAACATTACGAAATTTTAGATATATGTTAGTCAAAGTAGTATGATGATAACCATTTATGCGATTTTCAGGATAATTAGTAGGTAATAATTTTTAAATTTAAATATATAATATTAAGCATTACGAAATGTTAGATATTAATATATATAAATTTACATTATAACATTGAATTGATATATATCTAAAACAACTTTTTTTCAATTTACTATATTTAAATTAGTTTGACTCCAAAAAAGTCAAAATTGAAATTTTACAATTAAAGAAATCAATGGCTAAGATTAAATTTTTTATTAAATGAAGGGTTCTGATTGTCTAATAATTTTTTTGAAATTAGTCTTTTATATATATTAGAAGATAATCCAAATAAAAAATAATATATGAACATTAAACCGAAGCAATGGGAGCGTGGATCTCAGTTTAAAAAACACAGTATTAAAATTAGCAATGCAATGCTCGATCCCTTGTACTTTGGTTGCCATAAAGCGTCCTTGTTACTCAGACTAATCGATTGGAATGTCATTTACTTTATCTTAATATATATTACTATTAATGAAAATAGTTATTGCTCATCCTGTAAATCACTTCCTTCTAAATGTTATGCTATATAATTGGAGGAGTTACTTTGTAAATGATCAAAATAATGTTCTTTGAATGGTCCACATAATATGTTATTACGGTGATGACTGATGACTATAATTCGGGACATACAACATTGCAATCAAGGTCTGGAGATTCATACGCAAATCCTGGTTTACCATTTAAGCGATATTTATAATATTAACTGTGAGACCAATCTATTACGTGTTTTATATTTATAATATTAACTGTATATAAGACCGGTCGATTAATGACACTGTAAGGTGGATTACTGAAAAGTGAAAAGCATAATAACATTTTCACCAGAATGCTAGGCGGTAAGAGAAATGGTTTCTTAAACTTGAAATACCAAAGCCCTGTTTACTTACAAAAAATCTTTTAGTTTTCTAGGAGAAAATTTTCCAAAAAAAAACTACAAACTGGAAATTATGTTTACTTACATATATTTTTAAAAAACATGGAAACTAAAAACTTAAAAGTTTAAAGACTTCCCCTTTTTATCTAAACATGTTATCTACATTTCTTATATTATGAAATCTTCATACCCCTCATATAAACATGTTTTCAGCTTCTCTTTAAAACTAAAAACTATCACTTTTCATAGAATAATAACAAACATTTCTCCGACGTACTCAACGCCACTCAACTCTTAGGGGGTGTTTGGTTCATTCTTTGATTTTGGGGGGATTGGGATTTTAGAAGAGGAATTGCATTTCATGGAAATTCATTTGGGGGGATTTTGAATCACATACCTTTGTTTGTTTAAACACTACCACCACCTGCTCCCACCATACCACCGATTAGGTTTTCAGTCGGAGCCGGCGACGGCGACCAACCGCACCACCAACCACCCACCGCACCACCAACCACCGCCCTTCTCGTTCAGACGGCTAGGGTTTCGACCTGTGACAGACGAAGAACACCACCGCCGATCTAGGGTTTGCGAACGCGAATAGGGTTTCGAAGAAGAACGACGACGATCTAGGGTTTGTGAACGAAGACGAAGACGATCTAGGGTTTGTGATAGACGAAGACGAACGACGGCCCTTCTCGTTCAGACGCCGCCTCCCTGTGACAGACGAAGACGAACGACGACGAAGACGAAGAACAAGGGTTTCTGTGAAGGACGAAGACGAAGACGAACCAGGGTTTGCGAACGACGAAGACGACGATCTAGGGTTTCTGTGAAGGAGACGATCTAGGGTTTGCGAAGGTCGCCGGAGAAGAAGACGATCTAGGGTTTGCGAAGGTCGCCCGAGATGGAGACGTAGAAGAGACGAGTTCGCCGGAATGTTCACCGGAGGCCGCCGGAGCAAATCCACAGGTGTGGGATTTCAAAATACCAGGGGGGTGGGAGGATTTCTAAATCCCCCATTCATGGGATTTTTATGATTCCCATCATTTGGATTCCTCCTTCATAATTGTAAAACAAACACATGATTTGAAAGGAATTGAATTCCCATTCCCTTGAAATCCCCCAAAAGAATGAAACAAACACCCCCTTAGATTTTTGTTCCACCCTAATTTATACAAACACATCATTAAGGCTGGGCGTTATACCTTACCTGCAGGTAAGGCTTACCTGCAACCACATCAGCGCTACATCATTCTCCCTCCGTTATCTTTCTCCTTTACCCAATTTCAAGTTATACCTTACCTTCTCTTACCCAATCTTTTTTCAATTTTTTTATTCTTTTTTTTATTTTAACAAATAACCAATTATATAAATAATATAATTCATTAATTAAATTAAATTAAAATTCAAACAATACTAAAAATTAAAATTACATAATTTAAACTTAAAAAAAAATACATACTTTTAAAAATTAAAAACTACTCGTCTCCGTTGTTTGGGAGATGAATACGCCAAATGTGTTCCACCAAATCCGACCGTAGGTTGTTATGAGTCTCCCGGTTTTTTACTTCTCGAACATTTGCTGCGCGTTGTTCCTCGGTGATAGTTACTTCTATATCATCCGCTACAAGGTCGTTTGCATCGAAACTGCAAATCGCATTGCCTTCGTCTTCGATAATCATATTGTGTAATATTATGCAAGCGTACATGATATTCCTCAATTTGTCCATCGTCAATGCTCGTGTCGGGTGGTGTAGAATGTGCCAACGATGTTTAAGCACACCAAAAGCACGCTCAACGTATTTCCTCGCCGATTCTTGTGCGGACTTGAACTTTTTCCTTTTGTTGTCGTGTGGGCACGTAAATGATTTGACGAAAGTTGCCCACTCCGGATATATACCATCGGCAATATAATATCCGTGCTTGTAAGTCGCTCCATTCACTTCAAATGTACAATCCGGTGCTTTGTCGTCATACACGTCGTTGAATATCGGCGATTGATTGAGAACATTGATGTCATTATTAGAACTGGAAGCTCCGAAAAATGCATGCCAAATCCATAAATCATGAGATGCCACCGCTTCTAGCATAATTGTCGGATGCACATGATCACCTCTCATAAATTGGCCTCTCCATGCTACAGGGCAATTAGCCCAAGCCCAATGAGTACAATCTATGCTACCTAGCATGCCGGGAAAGCCGTGTTTCACTTCATATGCGGCGTACAAACTCTGAACATCATCATTAGTAGGCTTGCGTAAATATTTTCTTTTATAGAGATAAATCATATCTTTGCAGAAACTGTCTATGCAATCCCGTGAGGTCTTATGCGACATCCGCAAGTACTCGTCAAAGGAATCAGGAGCCGTTCCATATGCCAATTATTGGATAGCAGAAGTACACTTTTGTTGCGGTGAAAACCCTTTCCGGCCTCTAGCATCCCACGTCCACTTGAAAAATTCATACTTTCGTTGGAGATCGTGAACTAAACGCTTGAATAAACCTTTGCTCATCCGGAAACGTCGCCTAAACATATCATCATCGTATACCGGGGTCTCGACAAAATAGTCGCGAATGAGCATCTCGTGACCGGCTAGACGATTTCTATCTTTCGCCGGCCTTCTAGTTTGTAGACTCGATAATTCCGCGTCATCTTCAAAAATGAGATCTGAAACGGTTTTAAAAACCTCTTGCAGCATCATATTATTTCTCGCATAAAACTGAAAACGGTTAGTTATTTCCTCGTTTGGTAAATCCATATTCTTTGGATGAAAAATATAAAAAATATGATGTATATGAAAGAAAAGGTAGAAGTAGAAGAGAGAAATTGTGTGATTTTAAAAATGGTGAAGTTGTGTTATTTATAGAGTTAAATGTGTAAATAAAAAAAAGAAAAAAAGAAAAACGGTCATATGGCCGTTGGAGGGGGGGGGGGGGAGGGGGGGGGTGTTTGCATTCAATTCCACTTCGTCTGCCTACCCGATTTGCGAACCCAAAATCACGTTTTGGTGTTCCTTTGGTTACTCGAGCCTACCCGATGGAATCGGGTTAGGCGTAACGTGTAGTCTAAATCTACTCTCTCTCTCTCTCTCACACACACACAGAGACAAATATGAAATATTCCGAATTTGTTTTTGTTTTCTTAACTAGGTTTAAGAGAGTATATAGAGGATGTTGATAACGGTTTAGAGTAGAAAAATTAAGTAATTATCTAACACATGATAATAGGGTTTTGATGATAATAGATGTGGTTTTGATGATAATAGATTCTCTAAGACATGATAATAGGGTTTTGATTCTTATGTAAACATTCCACCCACACCACTTGATGAATCACCACCAGCAATTCTTTTACCACCATCAACTGAACAACATGTCCCCAAATCAAATAACCACGTACCACCAACACCTAAATTTAATCTCCAGCACCTTAAACATCAAATGTAATCACACACATGCATACACAAATTCGAAATCGGTTTGGGGGGTTCCTTGAGAGACATATCTTTGAACAGAAAACATTAATGTCATGCACGTACATCTTTTGTTTTCAACCTCGCCATGTCATCATCAGATTTTTCATCACTGATGTTGTCAACGAATTGGTCATGAAGAGATTGTGGTTTTTGTTAGTTTGAAAAAGGAGGTTGGGATATATCTTTTAATCTAACTAGCTAAACGACCCGTATATCAACACGGGGATGATACTAAAATTTTAATTTATACAGATTTAAAAAGTATTAACATGTTAAAGAAAATTAGAAAACATATAGGAATATAAAAGCTCGTAAGATATGCTAAACATTATAGAAGTTTGAAATTCATACATAATATCATCATTAAATGTTATGTACTAACTTATGCACTTGTTAAAAGCTATATGAAAGAGTTCTCAATTATCTGTATAAAAAACAGTAGTTAGTAGTCACTTATATGTTTGAGGCGCGGTGTTTACAATTTTAGATGTTGCTATGTTCAGGGGGCCTTATTGATATTGACAACATAATGTTAGCATTTGTATGCATTTTAAAATTTGGTGGGGAATACTACTGCATCATTTTGCTAACTTCACTATCCTCTTCTATGAGGATGTAGCATGTGTGCAACGTGTCTTATTTTCTCTCTTTAATAAGTATTGATAGTATCTGATTTCATACAGTGATATTTTAATTAGCTAAACAACCCTTGTATCAACACGGGATGATATAAGTAAATTTAAATATATATAGTTTTAAAGAGTCATAACACGTATAGTAAAAATAATTACAAAGCATAGATAGGAAAATAAAATATCGTAAGAAAATAAGAAATGAATAACCATTACAGAATTTTGAAATCCATACATAAGATTTTCATTAAATTTTCTGTAAAACCTCTTTATAAACAAAATTAATGGTTTTATTAGTAGGGTTTCTTTCATCATCGCAAATTAAAACTTTTAACCACTCCTAATTACTCTTCACTCGAGAAACTGTCACATATAACTGTCCATGAGTGAAAAGGTGTATTTCTAATACTTTTTACAAATACTCTTTTAAGAAATATAAAATTGCATTACACGTCTAAAAGTTTTTAGTATAATAGTAATGTGTTTCTCATGATGGAGCTTTATCTCGACATTGTAAAAATATAACTATAATATTATTGTCGATGTTATAATATCAAGTGCTTTAAAGACAATTTTATTAGCCAATTATATATTTGAATATTTAAAATTGTAAACTAAATTTATTAAAAGTTAAATAATGATGACATCCATCTAAGTATACGCAAATTAGATCAGATAAAAATAAGATTCTAACATAGAATATATTATGTCTATACATACGTAAATCACTTAAGTGTAATTTATTATTTAATTAAATATAATTAAAAATAGATCTCACTGAAATTCAAATATCCATGTTATAATAACTTTTATTTAATGTATCAAGTTCTTAGTTAAAAAAATAAGAAAACTTAGACAATTAAAATTTTTATATAAAATTTCAAGTTGTATGTGTTACAAAACCCACTATCATGACAGTTGTTTCACTACTCAGTAATATGTAGAGTTCTAGCTTCTTTAGGGTTATTTACTCACAAGTAACAATTAATTTTAAAAAGCTCTAAGTGGTAGTGGTAGTTTTGTAAACAACTTTATGCCACTAACCATTAGTTATAATATATTTTTAATTCTTTTTATCGAAATACCAATGAATCAGTGGTTATATCGACTATATTATATAGAGGGAATAATTATAAAAGACGAATAATATGTCCAATAATTACTTAGATGTTGATAAAACAATTAAATTATACTAATTTTTTTTTAAAACCTCATATTCCGATAAAATTTATACCAAAACGTAGATAAAAATGAGACGATTACAAATATATAATTATTTTTTCTCAAAACAAAATATATTTGAAGTTATTAAACATAAAATAACTTATAATTAATTACATTAATATACAATTTTCTTAAAACCCCCTCACATATTTCATACTACCCCCTTAACAATTTACATTCAACCTCTTTAATTATATTTAATTATTTAAAAGGAAACGAATAAACCTTAAGGAAATTTTGCAATTATGACATCATCACCCTAATATTTCCTATTTTTTTAATTTTTTTATTAAAATCAAGGGCTATGATTGGTGGAGAATATTTAGGAAAGTGAAGAAACCATTTTCTTTTAATAATATTTTAAGATGATAGGTCAAAAAAATCTAGCTAGCGGTTAAATAACTATTTTTTATTTCCTCAAAAACTAGGGTTATAATTTTTTTCTATAAGAAAACCAAAAATAGAATTTAAACCTTTGAGAGTTACATCCTTATTCACTTAAAAAAACGTATGGCTAAGTTTTTATTTGAAATCTATATCTATATATAAAAAACAAGCAAAACAACCTTTAATTTCAAAATTATTCCATTTTTAAAACAATTTTGGAAAGATTAAAAATCGTATAGGAGAAATTTGAATTCAATTTTAAATCTACTAGCTAAGCGACCCGTGTATCAACACGTGATTATATAAGTAAATTTAAAATTTATATAGTTTTAAAGAGTCATAACACGTATAGTAAAAATAATTACAGAACATAGATAGAAAAATAAAATCTCGTAAGAAAATAAGAAATGAATAACTATTACAGAATTTTGATATCTATACATAAGATTGTCATTAAATTTTCTGTAAAACCTCTTTATAAACAGCATTCATGGTTTTATTAGCTTTATTAGTATGATTTCCTTCATCATCGCAAATTAAAACTTTTAACCAATACTTACTCTTCACTCGAGAAACCGTCACATATATCCATGTAATAATAACTTTTATTTTATGTATCAAGGTATTAGTTAAAAAATAAGAAAACTTAGACAATTACTATTTTTATATAAAATTTCAAGTTGTATGTGTAGTTACAAAACTCACTATCATGACAGTTGTTTCACTACCCAGTAATTATGTAGAGTTCTAGTTTCTGAAGAGTTATTTACTCACAACTAACAATTAATTTTAAAAAGCTGTAACGGTAGTGATAGTTTTGTAAACAACTTTATGCCGCTAACCATTAGTTATAGTATACTTTTAATTTTTTTTTATCGAAATACCAAGAAATCAGTGATTATATCGACTACATTATGTAGAGGGAATAACTATAAATGACGAATAAAATGTCCAATAACTACTTAGATGTTGATAAAACAATTAAATTATACTAATTTATAAAAAACCTCATATTCTGATAAAATTTATATCAAAACGTAGATAAAAATGAGACGATTACAAATATATAATTATTTTTTCTTAAAACAAAATATATTTGAAGTTATTAAACATAATTTTCAAACAACTTATAATTAATTACATTAATATACAATTTTCTTAAAACCCCCTCACATATTTCATACTACCCCCTTAACAATTTACATTCTACCCCTTCCAATTAATGTAATTATGCAAAAGTAATCGATGAATACTTGCCATGTGATGTCATAATGATTTTATTATCCATTTTTTCAATTTTTTTTTTAAAATGAAGGGTTGTGATTGGTGGAGAATTTTTAGGGAAGGGGAATGATATGTAAGCATTCTTTTCTTTTAATAAGGATAATTTTAAAAAGCTCTAACGGTAGTGATAGTTTTGTAAACAACTTTATACCGCTAACCATTAGTTATAGTATACTTTTAATTTTTTTTAATCGAAATACCAAGAAATCAGTGATTATATCGACTACATTATGTAGAGGGAATAACTATAAAAGACGAATAAAATATCCAATAACTACTTAGATGTTGATAAAACAATTAAATTATACTAATTTATAAAAAACCTCATATTCTGATAAAAATTTATATCAAAACGTAGATAAAAATGAGACGATTACAAATATATAATTATTTTTTCTCAAAACAAAATATATTTGAAGTTATTAAACATAATTTTCAAACAACTTATAATTAATTACATTAATATACAATTTTCTTAAAACCCCCTCACATATTTCATACTACCCCCTTAACAATTTACATTCTACCCCTTCCAATTAATGTAATTATGCAAAAGTAATCGATGAATACTTGCCCATGTGATGTCATAATGATTTTATTATCCATTTTTTCAATTTCTTTTTTTAAAATGAAGTGTTGTGATTTGTGGAGAATTTTTAGGGAAGGGGAATGATGACATTCTTTTCTTTTAATAAAGATATAAGATTGGGAGGGGGTTGAATGAAAATTGTGAGAGGGTTTTATAAAAGATATGAGGGGGTTTTAAGAAAATGTGAGGGGGGTTTTATAAAAATTGTATACTAATGTAATTAATTATAAGTTGTTTATAAATTATGTTTAGTAACTTGTGATATATTTTCTTTAGAGAAAAAATAATTATATATTTATGACCGTCTCATTTTTATATACGTTTTGGTATAAATTTTGTTGTAATATGACACTTTTTTAAAATTATTATATTAAATATCACAAAGGTGATATTTCATTTATTGTATTATTTTTATTTGAAAATTCTAATATCTTAAATACTTTTTCGAAATACCCGTACGTGTACGGGTCAATAAACTAGTTACATATAAAACGAATCAATTAGGGTCGTTTAAGCTTAACATGCATGTGTTTTGAATTATTTAATTTGGTAAAAGAAAATGTAAAAGTACTAAAAATGATAAAAAGGACAAAGATACAGGTTGTGCTTCCATGATCCCTTACTAGAAAAACAATATGATTAAGAACTATAATTTTTTTATCTTTAAAATGAGAATAATTATTAATTAACATTATTTTTTGCATAAATTATAACAAGAAGAAGTTCCTTACTAGACAGGAAAAGAATATAGACAAGAAAGTAACATGCAGTTAGATTTTATGTTTTTATAAGGAGAATATTCCTTTTTATTTTCAAAAAAGAATTCAAAGTCTTTATATTAATAATACAAAAGCAAATCATTTTCTAATCCAAGCCATAAAAATTTAAGTATCACATATATTAATAATACTTTAAAATCGTTTTTGCTTCTATGTTGCCGTTATCACATATGTTTTTGACTTTTGAGCTATGTTGGTATATTGCGTGAATAGAGATTCGGGAAAAGGTCCTTATGCCGATCTACAAAACAGATGAAAAATTGTTAGCGTCATCATGAATGATCGATCGATGATCTCTGACCAATTAAGCTCCGGCATGAGAAAGCTTGTCATATGCACCTCTTGAGAAACTTGAAAAATAAAACCTGTTTAATATATAATATATATTTGTTATATACATAAGAGTAAATTACTGAAATAGTCCATATGGTTTGCACGAAATTACTGGTTTAATCATTTATAAGTAAAAATTACGTCAGAAGTCCCTGTAGTTGATATTTTGTTACTGAAATGGTCCTTTTTACTAACAGATGTTAAAAGTGGTTGATAGTTGTCTTTTAGTGTAGAGGTATTTTAGTCTTTTTGCACAACAGAGACCGTTTTAGTAATAAATCACAGGGACATTTTAGTCATTTGCAAACCACAAGAACCATTTTAGTAATTAACTCTTTTTTTATAATATATATTTTCTAAATTTCTTTTGTTTTATTTTTTTAGTTTCCTTTATACTTTTATTTATTTATTTTTGTTGTTATTTCTTATGTTCTTATTTTTTTAATTATTCGTTAAATAAATATTACCAAATATCTTAGGAATTCTCTTTTTTATTTTTCATTACTTTTTTTATCTCTTTGTGAAGATTTTTTTTTTATTTTATACTTTTAAGTATTATTTTAAGAATTCATTTTCTTGGCTTGATTATTATTTTTTTATTTTGTTATATTTTACTATTCTAAATCATTTTTTACTTGACCATTATGTTTCATTTTGACCATTATTTTTTAATTTTCTTTTAAGAATGTTCTTTTTTCATTCATAAAAAACATGTGTTATAATATTTTATCAAAATATCAATTGATTTCAATAAACTTAATAATCCTATATATTAAAAAAAAGAGTCAATCTTGTAGGATTGAAAAATGACAAATATTATAACTAATTAACCTTAAGAATTAGGTTGTATTTAATTTATAATATTTATGTATTTTTTTATTTAGAGAGTCTCAACCACACTAAAAAATAATAACATTAGCATATATATTTTAGGTTAATATTTTTTAGTGTGGTTTAGACCCTTTAAATAAAAAAATACATAAATATTATAAATTAAATACAACCTAAACAAAAATTTTATCCCGTAGCGAAAAAAAGAAGAAAAAAATGATTTTATGTACTATGCAAAAAAAACTAGAATGTTTATAATTTATGTGTTCATTATCGAATTAAAAAAAAGAAATGAAATTTAACTTACTTATTATCATTTGTTGTCCAGTAAATTTAAGATTAATTCTTAAGGTTATTTAGTTATAATATTTGTCATTTTCAATCCTACAAGATTGACCCTCTTTTTTTAATATATAGGATTATTAAGTTTATTGAAATCAACTGATATTTTGATATAAGATTATAACACATGGTTTTTATGAATGAAAAAAGAGAATTTTTATAAGAAAATTAAAAATAATGGTCAAAATAAAACCTAATGGTAAAGTAAAAAATGATTTAGAGTAGTAAAATATAACAAAATAAAAAAATAATAATCAAGCCAAAAAAATAAATTCTTAAAATAATACTTAAAAGTATAAAAGAAAAAAATAAAAAGAATTTTCACAAAGAGATAAAAAACAATGAAAAATAAAAAGAGAATTCCTAAGATAAATGGTAATATTTATTTAACGAATAATTAAAAAAATTAAAACATAAGAAATAACAACAACAATAAATGAAAAAAAGTATAAAGGAAACTAAAAAAAACAAAAGCAATTTAAGAAATATATATTATAAAAAAAGATTTAATTACTAAAATGGTCTTTGTGTTTTGCAAATGACTGAAATGGTCCCTGTGGTTTATTACTAAAATGGTTCCTGTAGTGCAAAAGGACTAAAATATCCTTGCACTAAAAGATAACTAACACCCACTTTTAACGTCTGTTAGTAAAAAGAACCATTTTAGTAACAAAATGTCAACCACAAAAATCTCAGACGTAATTTTTACTTATAAAGAACCAAATTAGTAATTTCATACAAATAACAGAAACCATTTCAATAATTTACTCTATACATAAAGAAACGTGGCACATAATGTGTAAGGGTACATTCGACAAGTGGGCTGGTAAAAACCCTTTTGTAGTTTTGTGTACATATAAATTCACAGAACTTGATTACTACAGTAATAAATGAAAAAAAACGTGCAATTATCGTCAAACATCCAAGTCCACCTATCAAATCATATTGTACTACACTATCCTTATTATTTTCCTATTTTGGTATATTATGAATTATGAAAAATAACATAATAATGTTTGTTATTTATTTTAAACAGCAACAATATTTATTAGCAAAATGCGTGAAAATACAATAAATTATATCTATATTGTCATTGTATACAATAAACTTTATTTTTTATCAAAAAATACAACTAACTTTAAATTTCAGTTCATTGGATGTATTCATTCAGTTACCTATACAACCGGTTACAGATAAATTCTTTAATTTTTTTTATTTTTAAATTTTATATTCTTGTGTTCTTGGCTATATTCTTAGTGTTCTTGGCTATCTTCTTAGTTTGCTTCATATACGAAAAAAAAGCAAGTCAACAAGCAACAAAAATCTAATCAACAAGAATCAAATCAGGAACCAAACATGAAATGTGAAGGGGTATCAGCAAGAATCAACAAGAATCAGTTTGAAGAAACCCTAAATCAGGACTGAAGAAGCAATCGATGAGCAACTCGTGAAAAACAAACCTTGTGTAAATGATATCCATGAGCAAATCTGTGAAATGATAGGCTACTGAGACCTTAAGGGTTTCTAAGAACTGATAGCAAATCTGTCAATCGATGAAGGAACCCCATGCTTTGCTCTTGCTAAGTCGATGAAGAACGCATGCCCTTTTGGTAGATGAAGGAACCCCATGTTTTGCCCCTGTTGAGTTGATGAAGGAACCCCATGCTTTTAATAACTCTTAACACATCCCCATCTAATAAAAAATGGTTGCATATGAACTTAAAGTATAACCCAGAAATTAAAAGTTATAAAATAATTGGTCATCGAAATCTGGAAAAAGTTGCCGAAATATGAAAATGGTTGCCGGAAACCGGTTGGTTTAGGGTGACCTCTAATAGCAGGTCACCTTGCATACAATGAACTAAAATTTAAAGTTTGTTGTATTTTTTGATAAAAAATGAAGTTCGTTGTATACAATGGCAATATAGACATAGTTTGTTGTATTTTCGCGCATTTTGCCCGATTTATTATAAATAAAAGATAGCTAGGTGTTAGAAACAGTATATGAGAAAAGTTACATAAGAAATGATATAATATGTTCAAACTGTGTACTCGATCTTACTTTTTTAAACTTGGATAGAAGTTGATTTTAGATATTAAATGGTTGGATAGAAAGACAAGTATAATATTTGTGAAGTGAGATATACCAATAAAGATGTATGAGAAAGAAATGCTAATCTGACACCGACATGAACTGTGGAATAAAGAAATATAAAGATACCGTCCTGTTTATTACACACTTTTGGTTACACCCATTATTAATTAATTCATATAATGTGCTACGTCTCTAGCAACTCGATTGATTGATCTTGTATTCAAGCTCGATCTCTTTTGCCTTTGAGTGTAAATTAATACAATCATTTAATATCGGCTTTAAGATGTAGTAGAGGACAATGCACATGTGTTTCATTAAAAAAATTATGAATGCATGAAATGGTTCTGTTCCAACAAAGACAATAATTGGTGTTTAGCATGAGTAACATTTCTTGGTAAGTCCCCGCCAAAAGCAAATTGAAACATTATTATTTCAAGATAGTTGCCGCTAAAAAGAAGTATTTTTCATGTTAATATCTTTAAACATTTTTTAAGGGCTAGGGTTTTATCATCCTTCTTAATGAGGAAAAGGTGGCTAAGATCTTGATGTATTGTGAGTATGTGACATTGATGATATGTTTAAAAATTATAATATGTTAGAGACTAAGATGTAGAGTTGGGGCGAGCTTAGCTACTTAACCGTGTACACCCCTAAAGCTCAGCATCAAAACCAAAACAGACCGGTACTGAAACCGGAATTGTTGATTACTTGAAACCATATACTAAACCGAAAACTTACAACCAATAACCGAGAATAGTATAGAGGGTGTTGTGAACAAACTTTTTTAAAAAGGATAATTTATACACATGCAACAAGGGTAAGGTTATATAAAGAGCTTCCCTTAAACATAGAACCTAAAGAAACCTTTCTAGTGATGACACGTGGCACATTGTTTAGGGGCACAAAAGGAAAATAAAAAAAAAAACTCACAGCGTTCCCAGCGACAAAGAGATTAAAAAAACCCACTTATTTTAAATAATCAAAACTCGTTCGTTTTTAAGAATTTTGGGAAAAAAGTTATGTCATTAGATTCAGCTTTTCGTCCTCTTTCAAACAAGACCGGACTTGATATATTTCTGAAACTTTTTTTTTTGAAATACAAAGTTTGCATTTTGAGCTGAGTTTATTCTAAATGCAAAATGCAAAACTAAAATATTTGTATAATTTTTTTGTTTAAATTTAAAAAGCATAAAAAGTTATTACAATTTAAAGTTTTTGGGTTTTTTTTAAATCGTGGGTTTGTTGAGGGGAGGATTTTCCATGTTTGCCATTTTTTTCCTATATTAATATATGATAATTACAGTTTTACAATCGTTAAATCTCATCCATTGATTTTGATGATTCAATAGTCCAGATTGGTTATTTATTCAATACATGATTTTTTATTGATGCAATTTCCATGTAACAATATACAACTATGTACAACAAGTTTAACAAGAACATTTTTGTTAAATAGTTATATCTTTAAACATGTTAATGTAAGTACATAAATATCATAATTATTATTAGTGTTAAAATATTATTGCATAATAAGCAATTATTATTTTTTAATTACAAAAGTTAACTACTTATGTTAGCAAGTAGCCCCTACCCTCTATCCTGTCACTTCCAACATCCGCTACGTAAAATTTACATATCGTCGACACTTGCACTCGCACACAATGAGGAAGATACACCACTACTTCTTTCACCACCACAACCTCTTCTTTCCTGTGTCACTTTTTATTTATATATCTATATGTAAATAAAAAAAGAAACAAGTACACGACTACTTCCTAACGTCTACTGCTTGTAGTAAGTCCAAAAATTAAAATACAATTAAATAGAGTGATGTTACCCATATAACACGTACGTCATTATCAAATATTAATATTACAATTTAATTCATATGAGATTGATTTATCATGACCTACCATTACATTAACAAACACTTGCCACTAGATCTTGTGGTTACAACAAAAACAAACCTAAATATCTGTTTATTTTTGTTTTTAGTTCGTTTTTTTATTTTTTTTTGTTACATTCCTTTTAAGGTATTGGCATCCAAAACTTATTTTGTGCTCATGTCATCATGCATCCTATTCCTTACTTATTATATTTCTATTTTATTAAATAGTACATATCCCATCTTTACTCTTACATCTACATTTTAAACCTAACTATAAAAGCTTAAAACATAATTTAAAGACATTCATTCTAAATTTTAATATGTATCTTCCTATTTCACTAAATAACTACACACACACACACACACACACACACACACACACACACACATATATATATATATATATATATATATATATATATATATATATATATATATATATATATATATATATATATAAAAGTTCATGCGAGAACCAATCTGAACAGTCCAATTCCCCATCTTTCAATGTCATTGCCCACCCATGAATTCCTCACATGCACCCTGCCATACTCTATCCCTCCACACTCTCCATCCGTTTAACTTCCCATATCCAAGGAACGGCTAAGATTAGTTCTCACGATTCTCGCATTAACAACGGTTCTTGCATGAACCCTCCCCTATATATATATATATATATATATATATGAAAAAGTTCATGCGAGAACCATTTTTAGTGTGAGAACCGTGAGAATCAATCCGAGCTGTTCAATTTCCCTTCTTTCAATGTCATTGTCCACCCATGAATTCCTCATATGAACCCTGTCACACTCGATCCCTACACACTCTCTATCCATGAACTTCCCAAATACAAGGAATGACTTAGATTGGTTCTCACGGTTCTCGCACTAACAACGGTTTTCGAATGAACCATCCCCCACATATATATATATATATATATATATATATATATATATATATATATATATATATATATATATATATATATATATATATATATATATATATAGATTGGAGGGAGCCCGATCAACTATTAGTTAACGAGAATACCCAAAAGTATAAGGGTCGTATAACTGATGTGACATATTGTACAACTTCAAGCACCACCCTTATAGTTTTGGTAAGAAAGGAAGAGATTGAAGATGAAGTGGAGAAGAATGACATACAAAAATTGAAGATTTAAGCTGAATTATTAGGATTAAAAAAGGAATTTTTTTTTTACTAAATATTAAAAATGTAAGCAAGTGAAAGGTAGAGCAGGCTGCACACGGAGGAGAGGAGCGGCATCCCCTATCTTCGTTGCAATCTCATGGAAATGAGATGTTTCTTGCAGAAACCTAAGAAGTAATATCGAATTCCTTGACTCTCCTATATAACGGTAAACACACGGGCGGACCTATGTTTGGTCTAGTGATGGCATGGGCCACCAGTCTATTTTGAAGACGAAGTGGAAATTTTTTAACCTTTTTAATCCAGTGCTACAGTTAAATTTTTGGGTGACACTAGTAATTTTTTTATGCTATTAAAATCTAAAGAAAAATTAATTTAAAGATGTAGTTTAATATTCAATTATACCTTTAAAAATAAGTTAGTTTCCCTAAAAAATAATAATCTAATTAACATAATTTCATATAAATTATGTTTTGTTTTAGATTTTGACCCTAAAATACCATAACAACAAACAAAGACTTATTAACCTGACCCGATTAATTGGATACCGAAACAACACTCTTAATCTTAATTAATTTTATTTTTATTCTTATATAGTTACATTAGATATAAAAAAAATTCTAAATCCGTCTCTAAATAAAAATATATCAAATGGTCTTACTGTATATAGGGCGAGTGACTAGTTCGTTCATATCTCAACTAGAATTTGTTTGATAGTCAAATCATGAAGTTTCAAAATTGTATTGTTTACGATTTTCAATTACTCTGTTAACAAGATTAGATCTCTTTTTTAAGACGCCAACACAAATTTCTTTATTCTATTTATGCTTTTAAGATGGCCTAATGATTAAACACAAACATGAACTTAGTTTTCTTATGAATCTAATATATAAATCAAAAGGGAGATGATATATTTAAAGTTATATTACAAGTTAGTAAAACATATATTTTATCTTATAAATTAATTGTACAAATAGAAGAATCACATCCAAACCGTAACTATAGCAATGTCTTGAAAGCCAAATTGTTATGCATTATCGATATCTATACTAATATATGATATATATAACTCTCTCTCTCACATTAAAGTTTTAATCTCTTAATTTTAAATAGTATATATATTAATGTATTTGTACAAACAATTTTTACATATTAGGAAATTATAAAAATTAAATAAATTATGAAAATCATACTTGAAAAGTTGAAATTGTTAAAAAAAATAACTATTAGATGAAGTTAATAACAATCTTATATATTGTTTTAATAATCAAATCTTCTATAATATATATTTTTTTAAATCTAGTCAACACAAATTAAATTAATAATTTAAAAAAGTTAATAATCAAATATTGTAACTTAATTATTAGAAATTATGTAAACCTAAACTACTAAATCTATAAATTAATTGCTTGAATTAGTTAAATAAAATATTAAATTTTTTATAAGTAATAAGTTAAATAAAATAGAATTAAAACGATATTATGTTGAATTTTATCGATCAATGTAATATTTTATTAACTGATGATAATTAAAAAACACTGTTTAGTATTTCGGAAAAAAAACAAATTATTAAACAAAATATATATCCTAGGATTACATTACGCGAATAAAATTCTATTATACTAGACTCACAATCGAGATACCATGTGTCCATGTTCGACTTTTTTCTAATCGAGCGACACGTTTGACATCTTATGCAACTTCGTCCACTCCATATATAAATAAAAAATAAAATACAATTAAATTATATCCTTAAATAATTGTAATTTAAAATATAAATATTCGTTTAAAAAAATCCATGGAGGACCATACCGCATGTTCTTTAGGGTAAATCAGTCAAAACACAATAAATTGCCCACAATCGACAATCATGGTGTGAAAGTGAAGACGCTCTCTTTTAAAAGAAGACTTTCTCTCTCTACAAACTTTCTCTCTCACACACACATACACTACGCGCGGTGAGCACGTCCTCTACCAAACAAAACTCGCCCCTGCTCTCCCAAAAAAGCAACAATCCAATCTTCCTGCGGTGAATTTTGTACACAAGTTATCTGGTTCACTATTTCTCAACGTCTGTTCTAGGTGTATACGAAGGATTTTCGTGAATTTCAGTGTTTATAGAGGCATCAGCTGTAATTCCATCTGTTTGACTGATTGCTTGAAACGTCAGCACCGGCACCGACACTGGAAAATCTCGTTTGTTCCGTCAATTACAAGTTCAGATGGCGAAACGAGGATATAAATTACGTATCCTTTTTGGTTTTCGCTGCGAATTTGTGATTTCTGAATTTATTTTGCCTGGTTGTTACGTAGTTAGCGGTGGTTTAATTAGTTTCTCACCCTTGATTTTGTTGTCTTTTTGTTTAACAAGCTTTGATAGCTCAGTTTGATTGTTTCATGGCTATTTATTATTATTATTATTTGGATTTTTAGTAATTTTTTGTTTCTCAAAAGAAGATAGAACGAGTTTACTTTTCGTTTTGATTTATCATCTATTAATAGTTTCTTAGAAGATTTGTACTACATACAAATCTAATGCCCTGTAGCAATAGTATTTGATTTCATTAAAGATTGATTCCGGCTATAGGTTTAAAGAGAGTTATGTCCAGATGTAACGGAAACATTTTGAACCTATCATATTTGGTGAAATGCAAGTTTAAGCATTTAAATGTGTGTTGTTAGTCATTCCCTAATCAGCTGTTTGGGATGAAAATGTTTCAGTGATGGTTAAAAGTTTGTTGACTGCAAATGGCGTTGTTTATTTCTTGACCAAATTGAATATAGAGGAATTTGTGGCGCATACTGCAAATGTGAATTGTTTAAAAATCGGGAAGAAGACGCATCGAAACTTCATTACAGGGGGTGATGATGAAAAAGTAAATCTATGGTCAGTTGGGAAACCGACACCTACAACGGTCAGTAAATGTACTGTGAAATTGTAGCAGTTTTGTTTGAATAAATGGTATGATTTTGCTAGTTTGAATTCATGTCTCTCTTTGTGCTTCGTGCAACAACTAGGACCTACACACTAATTTGGCATATGCTTTCTTTAAAACAACACAAATTTGACACAGTTTCTACTTTGCTTACTTGTGGTTGCACCTACGTAGTTGATCCGTGTCCTGATTGTATATTTTACTAATTGGGAATCTACCATTTGAACAATGTTACTAGCTTAGTGCCTCAGTCTTATGCCTGCCTTAAGGTACTAGGTTTTATGAGCCCTGTGTGACTAATGTGGATCCAGCGGCTTTTATTCATTTGAGCTCAATTCAGATTGGCCTAAAAGCTAATATGGAAACTTGTTATTTGACCTTCATTGAAGGGAATTGAGGACTTTGAAGAAATAGGTGCTACGACCTTATGTGCATGCACATACGAGTTGATAAATAAAGAAAACGAAACATATTCTGTTGCATCATTAGATTTTGCTTGATTCATATGGTATGAAGTATGGCTGTACTAGAATATCTCATTCAATCATCTTCATATATGTAAGATGAACTATTGAGCCTCCTAATAATTTGATAACATGTATGAAGATGAGAATGAGATATTCTAGTACAGCCATAACATAGGTCAATGAACAATGGCAAGACTGCAAGAGGAATGTTGCCACTACATCATAACATAGGAGAATAGTTAAAGTAGAAAAGAGAATCATATAGATATCTGAGAAACATTTTGTTACCTTTACTTGTATAAAGAGCTTTTGTTATGAGTTATTACGGAAGATCAATTACTTGCTAACTGAATGTTTTCTGATATAGTTCAAACATTAAATTTTCTATGTACCTATCATGATTAATCTACTAACTTACTAAGTACTACCTAACCCATACAAATAAATGTTTCTAATTAATTTCAAGTAATGAACTAATGACTATTACAGAGGGAGTATTATTGTTATACCATATCAAGTGCCTAACTATGAATGCTAGTTTCCTTTGTGATATGATGCAGAGCCTAAGCGGTCACACGAGCCCCATCGAGTCTGTAGCTTTTGACTCGACAGAAGTTTTGGTAGCTGCTGGGGCTACTACCGGCGTGATAAAACTTTGGGATTTGGAAGAAACAAAGGGTAGGTTAATTAATACTACTATGTGTCTTATGTGAAAGATAATGTCACTAATTGCAATGAGTTGTATTATTAAATCGTATATTTGTAGATGTAAGATATCCACATACTCAAACGCTTTGTTGTGATAGTACTACTAGTAGAATTATTGATGGCGCTTGAATTTTAATCTAAAATTGTTTTTATTAACTTCTATCCTTTTTTTACTGTGTAACTGATCTAATCTGAAGTATTTTCCGATCATTACCTAACTCTTACTTGAAATGTAGTTGTTCGTACACTTAATGGACACCGGTCCTATTGCACTGCTCTTGAATTTCATCCCTTCGGTGAGTTTTTTGCATCGGGTTCCATGGACACTAATCTAAAGATCTGGGATATCAGAAAGAAAGGATGCATTCACACATACAAAGGACATAGACGAGCAGTTAATACAATCAGATTTAGTCCTGATGGTCGTTGGGTTGTATCAGGGGGACTGGATAATGTTGTAAAGGTATGATCCCTCGGTTATGTTTGCAAATCATGAATTATTGCTGTGGTTAAGTTTTTATATATATTTTTTATTTTTGGTTGGAAAGATATGGGACTTAACAGCTGGAAAGCTTTTACATGAGTTCACTTCTCATGAAGGACACATTAGATCAATGGACTTTCATCCTCTTGAGTGTCTTCTAGCAACAGGTATGTATACAATGACACTTTTTGAAAAGTTTGATACATTAAAAAACAAATTTGAAAGGTGGATACCCACAATAACAATTGGGGTATAGTTTGATACATCTTGGAGAACATAAACCTATTAATTAATGTGAAACCTACTGTTATAAACAAAAAAAGAAGCAAGAAAGGAGACATGGTTTTCTTTATAGTCTTTCTAGAATGATCATGTGTTATTTAATGTTAGCCATTTATTTGCTTAAGTAATTCATTATTTGGCATTTCTTCTCCTATTTAATGTGTATTACATAACCCTATTAATTCATGTTAGGCATTTCTTTGCTTAAGTAATTCATAAGAAGCAAAAAAGGCGACATGTGTTGTACATTTGTACTTACTCAAATACTTGTTCCAGGTTCTTCTGACAAAACCGTAAAATTTTGGGACTTGGAGACCTTTGAATTGATTGGATCAAGTCGACCAGAGGTACCAATTGTTGCATCTTCCCCTTATATGTGTTGATAAAGTAGTTTTATTTATTAATGCTGTTATTTTGTAAATTGTGTCAATACTTTGGAAGACAAATTCCCATTGTTATTCTTAGTATTCTAGATATAAATTATTCAACTCAAGCAACTGCTCTCTTCTTATTGTCCAGGAGACAGCTGTGCGATCAATTACCTTTCATCCAGATGGGAGAACACTCTTTTGTGGGTTAGACAGTGGTTTAAAAGTATATTATCCTATCCTGTAAAACTTCAAAAGTTTTTTGCTTTCTAAATAGAGTTGTAGTCCAAAACATGTCATCGGTTGAATTTCAGGTATATTCATGGGAGCCTGTTATTTGCCATGATTCTCTTGATATGGGGTGGTCAACATTGGGTGACCTCTGCATCGATGATGGGAAGCTTCTTGGGTGTTCATATTATCAGAACTTTGTGGCAGTTTGGGTGGCAGACATTTTGGTACCTAGCTATAAACCCACTATATTTATATATTATAATCAAGTATTATACGTTACCAGCTAGGCTATGTAGCGTTTTCCCCCTTCATAGCGTATAATTTTTCTTAGAGGGCAAAATGGTGATTTTTATGGTTTGGTTGTGAAGCAGCTTAAACTGCAAGGGCATAATAGCATCTTAGCTGAGGAAAATACACGTATGCAGCCAAAATTAAATCTTCAGCAAGATTTAACAGAGAGAGTTGGGAGTCCCAGAAGGTTCACCATTTCTCTAGATGACGACACAAAGGATATAAAGAATATATATGTGGACAGTAAGTTGTTATCAACTTCCTTTTTTTCGTAGTAAATCAGGTGTTTAGTTGTGAATGCATGATTTGATAAACATTAGGGTTCAATTGAGGATGGACACGAGCTATTTTGGATAGGCTGCCTTTGTATGCATGTTTTTAATTATTTCAATATAGAACGAGTCATAACAAATTGGTGATTTATTTATTATAATATCATTTGAGTCGGGGCCTATCACCATAACTTTGAATATATCCCAAGAAAGGAAATGCCATTTGTATGGGATTCTGAGGCAAAATAATATCGTTCTGGTGGAATACGGTTTTCTTGTTATTAATATTGGATATACAGCTAGTACTTGAAAGTTGGTTTAGTAACATACTCTCTCTTTCACCTTTTTGGCTTCCTTGTTGTGATTTGCTTTTTTTTGACTATATATAATTTGCTGTTTCATGTCAAGCTGCAGGTATGACTCCTGTTGCTTCAAGAAAATCTGAGTCTTTGCCAATGGTTTTGAACTCAGAAAACCTTAAAGAGGTTGTTAATGTAGCTAACCATAGACAAGTTCCCGCAGACAAATTTATTGGGCAGGCTAATGGGAATTCCTTCAGGCCTGATGACAATTCTGCAAATGACTCGGTCAAATCCGGGAGAGAATCAATGGTGAATGAACAAGATAACGCTGTTGTAGCACTTAAGCCAGCTCATAGACGAAGGCCATCTACTACCAAGTTGGATATAATAGAAGGATTATCAAAAACTGTTGAATCTGGATTGAAAAGTGGATCAGATACTGCTAAAGTTGCAAACTTTCAGAAAAGGGTTTTAGCGGATGCTGCTGTTGCTAAAGATTCGTCTGAAGAGAAACCTCCAACCTCTACAAGTATTACAAAAGAGGTTCAAAAAGAGTCGGTCCCAGGTAACTGCCATAAGAAAACCATAAATTCTCAATTGTCACTGTAGCTACTAATTGCTTTATTTCTTATGAATTACTATTACTTTACATATCAATCTATGAGGGTATGTATATTATGGGAAATTTTTATCCTAAGATAGGAAATACATATCAAATAGACTTAAAAAAAACTTAAATCCTTTAGTTGTTTTTTATTAAGCTTATACTGGACATCCAATGTTAAGAAAACTAAAATCCTTATTGGGATATGTTCTTACATGTTTTCATTCATCAGATATAGGTGTATAGTTTTTCTCCATCTAAACATGAAAAACATCCATAAAAGAAATTGAAGGGCCTTTTGTGTCAAGAACTTCAATCTTTGAGTTTGCATATTGCATGTCGTACACTGAATTGTTATTCGTAGTTCAGATAATGGAGTTTCTTGGCCTCCACACTTCGTTTTCTTAATTTTCTTGCAATGGCATGTGCTCTTAACTTGCAATAGTGCCTAACTGCCTATTATTTCAGGTGACAGGTCAGATGATTCAAACAAAGAGTCAAAATCTGTTAAATATGTTAATGGAGGTAAGCTATCAAATATTACCACGTGTTGCTCAAGTAAGCCATTAGAGGGTTTTAAAGTTTTAACTTGTGAATCATTTCTTTCTGTTGAGTGTGACGCTTCTTTCACAACAACAAACACTCCTTTTATTAAGACCACTAAGAAGAACGTACACTTTTCTTAGGAGACTACTACACGTGTGCTCTCTTAGATTGTGTTTTGGATTCTTGGTTTGTTGGTTTTTGTGGTGGTTTGTGGTATTAATGGTGATCTTGGTGGTGGTATGGAGCAAATGAGCTCCATCCCTATTTATAGGTGTTTACCACCTCCTCATCGGAAGATTATAGATCTTCCTACACATTTGCTACTATTCTAGAACATTCTACTACCATCTATATCTATTACAAGATTCTAGAATGGTCTACGGTATTCTAGATGGCTCTAGGACGTTTCACCTTCTTCCACGGTCTTCTAGAATGTTCCACATCCTTCCAGAGTCTTCCAGGGTCTTCTAGAATGTTCCACAATCTTCCAGAGTCTTCCACGACATTCTTGAATATTCTAGATCCTTCCAGAATATTCTAGGACATTCTAGAATATTCTAGGACATTCTAGAACGTTCTGATTAGGCTAGTGATGATTCTTCACTTTCCTTCTTGCAGTGGCAGTTGTGCATGGAAGGACTCGCAGTCTGGTTGAGAGATTCGAGAAAAGAGAAAAATTAAATACCAATGAAACTCAAATATCTAATCTACTTGCTCCAGTAACAATCGACAGCAACGTACTTCCCACAAGGGTAAATCAGACATTTGACACCGTCCCTTGTGCAATACCTGAAGCTAGAACATCCCCAGTTCGTGTAAGGACACCTGATGATGAGGTGCCTATCGAAGAACCCAAATGTAAGACCCCCCAGATGGCAGTAATGACACCTGATGTGGTGGCTTCTGAAGCTAAAACACTCAAGATGTCCTTAAGTGCAGCTGATTTGAATGATGTGATGCCTGAAGACAGACCAGATGTGGTCTCCAGTGCAGCAACTGAGGCTAAATCTCCCCCGAGGCCCCAAAAACGTGACTTGGGCCCAAACTTAAAAAAATCCGAGGAAGCTAATTTCTCCCCTGTATCGGTTGTACAAAGACCTAAGACCGCCCCCTCTAGTATGTTACCTGAAAAAGGTAAGGTTTCACCCATGCAAAGATCTGTGAATTCTCGACGTATAATGGCGGAAAGAGTTAGACCATCTCCTATGCTGGTTACAAGAAGATCGAATGCTTCCCCTCGCATGACACCAGAAAGAACTAAAACCTCACCAGTGGTGGTAGTCTCAAGGCATGATGCTCCCAATCGAATCATACCCGTGAAAGCTAAATCGTCCCCTTTCCTGGTAAGATTTATATTCAGTTGTAAAAATCATGTTAACTATCTGTTGGCCTGTGATATCATGGTATTATGTCCTGTAAAATTAAGAAACTTAGTTTCGAATCCCGTAAATGGCAGGATGATAGCCTGCAGACTACTGGGAGATGTTTAACATCTAAAAAAGAAGAAATTGATGATGATGTAGTGGAAATTTTGATGCAAAATCATGATGTGTTTGTAACTAGTCTCCGGTCCCGCTTGACAAAACTCCAGGTAACTTTTAATTGGTTCATGTAGATTACTTACGTGCAATCAGTGATTCTCATCTTAACTTTTTTGTTCAACCTTTTCATATAATTATAAAGTTATGTGTTATCCATGAATATTGTTACACTGATCTTGAAGAGACGCTAATGAGTTTAGCACTTGCATAAGTAAAATTCGTGTAAAAGTTAATTGTGTGCTTTCAGGTGATACGACATTTTTGGGAGCAAAAAGACGCGAGGGGTGCTATTAACGCCTTGAGGAAGTTGCCAGATCATGCTGTGGGTATTCACTGCATAATTTTAGTGGATTACTAGTCTCTATTTCAGGATATATCATCTTAAATTTGACTCTTTTTCCAGGTTCAAGCAGATGTGGTCAGTGTTCTGATGGAAAGAATGGATACCCTCAATTTAGATCACTTCTCTTCCTTGCTTCCTGTGCTTTTAGATTTACTGGATAGCAACACTGAACGGTAATCATTTATGTCAATATCACAGATTGGTTTTTAAGATATAGAATCTTCTGTTTAGGATTCTGTATCATAGTTTCTAAACTATCTGCTAACATAATTCCAATCTAAAAGTGAGACTATGAGCAAGAAAGTGTAGCTAATATTTTCCAGGCTTGAAAATTATGCAGGCATATAAATGTATCACTGGAACTGATATTAAAGCTCGTGGCAGTCTTTGGTCCTGTAATCACTTCAACAATTTCAGCACCTCCAAGTGTGGGTGTTGATCTTCATGCAGAGCAAAGGTCTTTTGTTGATTCTCATTTTTGTAGTTTTTTTAATTAAATTATGTTTCTCTAGTGTCTTAAATATATAGTTGTCTCGAAAATTACTTTTAGTTTCAAAACATTCCAACTTACGATCCACTCAAAACCTAATGACAGACGAGAATGCTGCACTGAATGCCACGTACACCTCCAGAGAATCCACAAATGTCTGCCGATTATTATAAGGTAAAACCGTTTCTAATAACTAATACTCTCTTCTTATTGAGTAGCAGGTTATGTGATTCAGATTATTCCCTCCACTAAACCAAATATTATGTAATAACTTTTTACCCTGAGCCTTGTTTTGTAGGAGAGGAGGTTTGCCAGCAAGATGTGCTCAAGAACTGAATGTTATTCTCCAAAAATCGTGACCCTCTCCACACCCCCAATTTTGTGTCTTGGATTTCTGTAGTTTTAAAACACAATCTCCAGGTCTTGGCTGCAAGTGGAAACAACAGCAGCCTGTAGATAATCGGAGGATTGGAACCCGAGTTGTTGCCAAAGGTAGCATAGCGTACGTATGTAATATCTTGTGCATGTGTAAATTATTGATGACTGAAATATGTTAAAGATGGTCCATGCATCTATGAAATATACCGGATCATCTTTCTTTTTTTGTAACATTTGAGCAACTATATATAACGTCTTTGTTACTAATATAACAAAAAGGATTTGTGAAATACGGTTATAGTTTAAGTAAATTGTAACATGTTTATATTAAAATAAAATGTTTCATCATCAGCATCTAAATAGTAGATATTGTAAGGGCAATTAACAACTGATGAATCTAGATTGAAAAGTTATTATTGGAACCTTTTGTTAGGTTTTGTAGTTGGTTTTTCCATTTTCCTCGGTGATATTCATTGTCCTTTTTGTCACTAGCTATATAAAAGGTTTTGCAATTAATATCATAATTTAATTCAACAAATATTATTTTAGATCGTCTATCTAGACCTTTTTTATAATCTAAAATGACACCTCATTAAGAACTATCTAATAATATAAATATATAATAATATTAATAAACTGACAGAAAAATAGATCCATTCAATTACCTTATTCTTTCTCTTCTAATCCCACTTTAACTCCTAACAACCTTCCTCTCTTTCTTTGTCTCTCTACGCTCTGCCTATGCTCATTGCCACTGGCCGTCTGCTGCCACCTCCGACCGCCTTTGGCCACCGATGCAGTCTCTCTCTCTCTCTCTAAACCCCTATCCGCTCTCTCCCTCTCAGTCATCCACCTCCAGCAGCCTCACACCACCTAGAGTCTCTTTGTTCTCTCATGTGTAGATCTAAGGGGGTGTTTGGTTCAATCTTTTGGGAGGAATTGGGGGGAATGGGATTTCAAATCCCTCTCATTATGGTGTTTGGTTTGGAAAATGAGGGGTGGATTTTAATTCCCAGGAATCAAAAAAATCCATAAGTGAGGCATTTCCAAATCCTCCCACCCCCCCCTAGTATTTTGAAATCCACAAGTGAGTCATTTGCTCCGGCGACGCTCCGGCGGATATTCCGGCGAAGCCTTCGACAGAAACCGCCACCGTTCTTCGTCACCCGTTCTTCGTCACCGCCGTTCTTCGTCACCGCCGTCATCACGTCCGTCGAACATAGCTGTCGCCGGCGAGAAACCCTCGCCGCTGCAACCGTTCGAGAAACCCTAGCCGTCGTTCGAAACCCTAGGGCGGCGGTGTTCGCAGAGCAGCTAGGTGGTGGCCCCGTCGTTCGTAGAGAAGGGAGCAGTGAGCTGGGGCGGCGTTCGCAATGGTGGCTAGCGTTCGCAGTGGTGGCCGGCGTTCGCAGTGGTGGCCGGCGTTCGCAGTGGTGGTCGGCGGTGAGATGGTGGCCGGCTGTTATATGTTTAGTGGTGTCTTGGATGAGGTGAACCAAACATAGGTGTGGGATTTTAAATCCCACTAAATGAATTCCTACCAATTCCCAATCCCATCTATAAATCCCAATCCCCCCAAAATCAAAGAATGAACCAAACACCCCCTAAGGTTTTGAAGCTCTTGTTTCTACTTTGACTTTGTTGGGTTGTGTTTTTTATGATGCCCGGAGTTTTACAATGGTGATCTTATATACGACTAGCATTTTCTCAAGTTATGATGTGTGTAGATCTAGGGTTTATGTTTCTGATTGTGTGTTTCCGCTGTTTTGGTGGCCGGAAATTGTTTAATTTGTGTGTGTTTGTCTTTTTAGTAGTCGGAATCTAGTCGGCGGAAGTTGACCAGAGTTTGAAATGGTGGCCCCAAGTCGAATAATCCTTTTAGAGGTAGCCGAAACTTTATCGTATAAGGTGACAGAAAGTTGTACTTTTTTTATGGTCAGAAATTAAAGAGAGAGAAAGAGGATTATGTGTATTTGTGTGTGAGAATGAGTTTTTCAAAGTAAGAAAGATAGATTATGACTTATGGGGATCCTACAATAATTCTAATCATTTATGATAATTTAACCAATCAAAAAACATATAACAATAAATAACAAAAAAGGTCGTTACAATGAACCAGTTGAGATCAATTCTACCAAGATAATCATAATTAGGGGTTGTTCAGAATAATGAGTCCAAATAGTAGGACTTACTATAATTTGCAAGGATCTCTGATTTTATAAAAACGTAACTTTAAGAAATAGAAAAAGTTAAGCTAGGAACGAAAAGACCAAATGGGCAACTTTCTTTGTGGCTATGTCGTTTGATTGAATATGTAATGGATTATTATTATTTTTAATATAGTTGTTACACTAATGTTTAAGAATCTACTAGTTATAAAGTTTAAAGGTCAATTAAAGATGTTGGAAATGTAGTCTACCCAACCCATTTTTATCCCTTATATAAATGTGCTTATTATCTTAATTATACCCAACGTATTTTATCTGTTAAATTCATTATTATCTGTAATAAATTATTCCCTTGCAACTCATTTAAATAATTACCTTACCTAACTTAGATGTTGCTCACTCACACCACTTAAATAAGAAGTAGTTAAGTCATTGATTGTTAAATAGTTTAAGTGATCAATAAACTTGCCCAAATAGTTATAGATAATTACCTTAAAATCTCCGTCACATGTTCAAGTGTATGGGTTCACAGTAAGTGTAGCTTTCTCATACTTCAAAGATTTGTGCATTCATTAATATCATCAAAATCATTGTACTTCCATCACATGTTAATTGTCCTAGCTTGTTGAAACATGCATGATCTTTTGTATCTATTAAATGCAAATTTGACACAGACACATACAAATACAGACATGTATGTAAAGGTGTTTGGCTTAATTTAGTTGACAACGCATCAGACTTTCTGGTCAAATCTTATCCCCAAAAAGATTTGCATCTTCGGGTGGAAAGTAGATCGGTCGAGGATTCCGGTAAGGGTCAACTTAGACAAAAGAGGAATAGATTTAGATTCATTATTGTGTCCTAGATGTCAAGAGCAGATTGAATCAGTACATCATGCGTTATTCTCATGTTCGAAATTACAAACATTATGGAATGACTTACATCAGTGGTGGGGTTTGGAAGGTGGGCAACTTTCTGGCCTCAACGACTTGTCCAACGAACTGGTTTCTTCATTCAGCGCACAGTCTATACTTCTCTGGAAGCTGTCGGTAAGAGTTGCAGGTTATTTCATTTGGAAGGACAGAAACGACTTGGTTTTTAAAGGGTCAAAAACAAGACTCGGTGGCCTGTTGCTCAAAATTAAAACCTCACTATTTCATTGGTTAAAATTGAGAGCTGCAAAGGGTCATTCATTACTTTGGAAAGACTGGTTGATATTACCCACTGGGATTCCAAAAATTTGTAAATAGAGGTTAGTAGTTTAGTATGTTTTTGGTCGTTAACGGGACTTACATGGATATTCTAGTTTCACTGCTGGTGGAACGGTATATCTTTGTGGGTAAGTCCTTGTTTCCTTGCTTCAGTTGTAAGATCTTTTAAGTTATTGCATGATAATAAAAAGTTGCCTTTCAAAAAAAAAATTTAGTTGACAACTTTCATGGCTTCGTTCGATTAAGAAAAATCTGTTGGCTCAATCAATAATTTCAATCAAATATCAAATCGAAGTGAGCAGGCTAATGCACTCATAAACGTACAGGAATAGGAAAAACCAGCCAAACTTGGAAAAAATTAAGTTACTTGAAATTTTATGGGAAGTTATGTTGTTTTGGGTTGGTTTCTAGCTCCATTTTACAATCTGGTATGGATTTTGATTGTTCCTAGTTGTATATAAAGCTATTGACAAGTAGGGTGATTTTTACGGGTTTGTCGTCTCTTGTTATAAGAAAAAGGGTTTACTACTTCAAAATGTATTAAACTATACCAAAAATGCTAATGTGTCTATCCACCTTTCAGAAAAGTTATTGTGTGTATCAAACTTTCAAAAAATGTGTTATTGTATGTATTTTGATTACATAAAAAAGCAAAAAAAAAAGTATAAGTTTAGTACATACAATAGGAAGTTTAATACACACACTAACGCACTTTTTGAAAGTTTGATACACACAATAACATTTTTGAAAGGTGGATACACACATTATCCGCGTATTGAAACGTCTTTACTATCTCCAAAGAAGTTTCAGAAGACTACTTTATGTCATATACATGTCTTAGATAATCAGCTTATTCTCCAACAATAATAATCAGGGGAAGAAGTTACTTTTATAGTAGTGCAGGATGTAGCCAGAAGTTTGCCAAGTACTAAACGGTATTTTAAGTATTTTACACAGTTTTATCAAAATATTCTTCTTAAATTATACATTTTTCTCAGGGTTTACTTCTCTAAAATGTATGTTGGTAACTTTTAAAAGTTCAGTGTATTAGATAATTGGTTTTAATACATATATGCTCTTATTATTTCTTCCTACTTTATTATCATATTCATCACAAGATGACATGTGGTATCCATTAGTTATCTTTACTCACCTGCTTCATTAATTTTAATACATGTATAAATCTTGTAAGTAGGAAGATAAATAAAAATGAAATAATAGAAAATATATAACCTCTCTTATTAAAAGGGAAATTGTCAAGAGAAAGGTAACCTAAATACTGAATTTGCCAATAAAGGTAACGCTCAATTATTTTGGCCAGAAATGATCATAAATTTTGATTTCTAATAAAAAGAGGAATCTTGACCAAATAACCTTGATTTCGAATAAAATACTTAGACACCTCCAAAAATTATGATTTATTATGTCAAAATGTACCTAAGACAATAAGTAACATTATATAAAAATTTGGTAAATTAAATAAATCATTAAGATGTTGATATATTACCTTAAAGTGAACTTTAAATTTTAAAAAGAAAACTGAAATTCAAGTGTGACTTAAGGATGAATAAACAGATAAATAAATTTTGAGGTATATTAATTTAATACATGACAAACTAATAAAATCTCATAATTTTAAGAATGAGTATAATGATATTATTATAAGTGATAAATATTCAAATGATATGTTAGAAATTTTATAAAAGTTAAAAGAATGCTAAGCCAAGTCTTAACCGCAAATATATATATTTTGAAGCTAATAATACTTTATTTAATTATGAAGGAATCTAAGCCAGGACGAACTACGTATCAGATCATTTCACCTCACCACCGATTGTACTTAGTGAGTATTCACGACCCCACTTTTACTGTTTTCATATAATTTTGGGGGGAAAAGCATGTTACTGTTTTAATTATCGGTTGTACTGTTTATCAAATTGATACTTTGCTATTGTACTTTGGTTTGTATGCTATGTTAAACGACTCTGAGTTTCTCTCATTATGTAAGTACCAACAAACAACACTACCTATTAACTCATGTATTAAGCCGTTAGCAATTATGAATAGCGCTATTAGGTTGACATCCCACTTACTTTGAGTAAGTGCATAATTACTATGAACGAACTATATTAATTACTCAATGGGTATTCAGTCAGTAGGCTTAGGTATTGGGCTCTTTGCGTTAACTTTATGCATACGCTTATACCTTGTGCAATTCAAACAACCGATTTACCTATTCTTTGTTCGATTATGAACGAATTTGCATTAAAATATAAATTTTTATTGCATATCAAAACCTGTGATCTCACCAACTATCATCATAGTTGACACTCTCTTTAACATGTTTTTCATAAAATCAGCAGTAAGTGATTTGTACCTGGTCAGCATAATTGTGTGGCAACTTTATTTAGCATCTCTACTTATGTTTTCCCAAAATTTCTAACAATTGTCAAGTTGTTTTGTAAACATTTGTACTACTTTTAAATTTCTATGGTTTGTGTGATCTTGTACCTTATGCTATGAACCGTAAACTGTTACATCTCGTGTTTCCGCTTTAGCATGTCATGATACTCTTTGTAATAACAAATTGAAATTTATACTCTCTTTTTATGCAAAATTGAAATTTACAATCTTTTTTTTATAACAAATTAAAGTTTATAATCACTAGCATAAGGAATTACACGTTATCTTTTTTTTTTTTTTGAAAGGCAATATATTATATAAAATAAACACTAGCAAGATGCTAGTCGATACAACCAACAAACAAGAAATACAAACACGAGCACATAACCGAATCATAATATCCACCTCAAACATACGAATCCGGTCAACCTATCTAAAACACGTAAACCACGAAGGGCAGTCACTTGGTGGACTCGAACCTATCCGACCTCGAACTTAGCACCGAAACGAACTCCTGAAGTAACAAACTACAAAGGTCACAACATCCAACCAGGTGGTGGTAATACGAAATTTCAGAGTAGGTTTAACGGACCGCCTGAAACAGTTGGAAACCACGAACCATGAAACAGCTTCGTAGAACGACCACACAAACCATACCCACTCGAACGATGAATCATTCGGCCAAACCTCAATACACGGCTGGAAAACACCAACACTCGAACCATACCAACCTCGAACAGGAACCACGACCAGCGACAAGAGACAGCCATGCCCGGCGTAGCAGTCTCAAACAGCCACGAAGCAAACCTTTTGAGACTAAACGAACTTTTGAATCTGAACATAAGTGAACCATAACACATGGACTCGAAACAAACACTCGAACTGTAACCAGCATAAACGAACCTGAACATGAACCCTCGAATCTGAACATAAACGAACCTTTTGAATCTTCAAAACTGAAACCGAATCACGAACCTTCGAAACACCCTCGACTCTGAAACCGAATCACGAACCTTCGAAACCTCGATCCACAATCCGAACCGACAGCGAACACCAAGATCTGAAACCGAAATGGCAATGGCAAACCGAAACGGCGGTTTGAAACCTCGAACCACGAACCCTCGAAACGTCGAACCACGGTCTGAACCGAATCACAAAACCTCGAAACTGAAACCGAATCACGAACCCTCGAAACCTCGAACCACGATCTGAACCGACAGCAAACTAAATCATGAACCCTTGAACCACGATCTGAAAACGAAACCATGATCTGAAACCGAAACGGCGATTTGTAACTCGAACGGCGATCTGAAGTAAAACCAGATCTGAACTTGGACAGGGGTATGAAAGTCGAACAAAGGTCTGAAACTTGCTAACCCTCTTGACCGGAACTTTAAACCAAAAAGGAAAATGAATGATGAAGAAGGAGGTCCTCGTGACCGCCGGCTAGCGCCGACGGCCAGAGAAGAGAGCGGCCGACAACGGCGGTTGTTAATGAAATTAGGGTTTTGATGTTTATCGTGGCAGCACTCCGGGAGAGAAAGCATTCAATTACACGTTATCTTCATTGACATATTTTAATATATATGTTACCTTTTTCGATCATTTTCCGCTATTAAAATAACATGACAAGGTACAGAGTAAATTATTTCGTCCCTGTATTTACCACCTTTTTCACTTTTAAACTATAATTTTAGTTTTGCCATTTCAGTCCCTACTCTCAAAGTTATTACCATTTCAGCCCCTGAATAATGAATATGTTAACCTTTAATGGACGGTTGTAAAGTTGTAACATGTCACTTTTACCCTTCTAGTTTGCTTCAAATTAGTACCCTCATTTTATTTCTATGTGTATCCCTGATGAGTTCAATGTCATATCATTTGAAAAAATCTTAGTATCACGTGGGAGGTTCAAATTAGAACCTTAATGTCATTGTTCATCCATGAATTCCTCACATGCACCATGCCACACTCGATTCCTCCACGCTCTCCATCAATAAATTTCATTTACAAAATGAACGACTAAGATTTAGTCTCACATTCTCAATTAATTTTTCATTCTCATTTAAACCTTCCCCTTAGTACACAATAGTTTGTTTAAGCTGGTGTCTAAATAAGTGTGTATTTGACAGTGAATCCCTAATCTTAAAAAGGGAGAATACCTTAAACACACTATGATACTTCTAGCTTAGATACCTTTTTAATAGTGCCATATTATTTGTTAAAATGATATTTGTGAATGTTTATTCTTGGTTGTTAATAACGAGCATAAAGTTTCCGGATGATGAATGATGTGCATGACTGCATGAATGTCGAACATAGGCGATAAAATAAAAATAGTAATTAAATCTCGAAGATGATTATGAAGAACATGAATTTAAATCATAGTAATAAAGAGTAGGGTTTATAACCGAGACAAATAAAAATAGTTATTTGAAATAAGTTAAATTAAATAGTTATTTAAATAAAATTGGAAGTTATTTGTTTTTTTTTTTGAACGGCTAAAGACATATACCCTCTAACATAATCCTAAATCTACACGATTTGGTCCACAGCAGGACTTGAACCCATAACTTTATGGAACACCTAAACACCAGATAACACTAGGCTATAAGCCCTTTGATGAAAGTTATTTGTTTAAGTTAAGGGACTCGTTAAAATGAATAACTTCCAAAAATAGAAACTAGAATCATAGTTTTTAAAAAGTTTAAAATGATAAACAACATTGGCAGAAAATTGTAATTTATTTTAGGTAAATAAAATAATAATAATAGCATTTATTATTGGGCTTAGTTTCAAAAAATGAACTGAACTTGTCACTTTTTGCAATTTTTGCAATTGTGTGTATCTATCTTTCAAAACTACCATTTAGTATATCAAACTTTCTAAAACTATCATTTGATGTATTAGATTACCTGCTAAGTAGGTAACCAGTAATTATGATCTTTTTGATTTATTTTAATGTCTCTAGAAATGACACATGTATAGCCACATCAGTCATTTTTGTCATGTCATATTTACCTCTTCTAATTTAATAGATGAAGATGAAGATGATGAAGAACATGAAGGCATGAACAACAGATCTGTGAACTAAACAATCTGTCATCAAATATAACAGAATTGGTCAAAAACAAACTGAAAAATCAACCCAAAATAGATGATATCACATAAATCGTTTGAAGATGAAATCATTGACTTGAAGATGAAACCCATAAATCATATACCCAAATTTGAACTTGAAGATAAAACCCAGAAATCCTAACATTAATCTTATAAATAAATCATATACCCAAATTTGAACTTGAAGATAAAACCCAGAAATCCTAACATTAATCTTATAAACAAGATGAAATCTTTTAAAGATGAAAGCAAGATGAAATCACAATTATCTTAACCTAAGTTTGAACCCTAAACACAAACTTGAACTTGAATATGAATAGTCATATACCTAAAATCTTACTTGGTTCTGGAAATGATTTTAGAACACACACGCGCAGGAATGTGGCGGCAGTTAGGATTTCGAGTTAGGGTTCGTGAACCCTAAATCGAACCAACAAAAACCCGAAATAGTGGGTTCCGTCGATGGTGTTCTCGAAACCCTAACCCAAATGAGGTCGATGAAGGCGGTGGTGAAGGCGGCCGGATCTGCTGAAGGCGGTGGTGAAGATGGCCGGAGTTGTTGAATGCGGTGGTGAAGGAGGCCGGAGATGTGGAATGCGGTGGTAAAGGAGGCCGGAGATGTTGAATGCGGTGGTGAAGGCGGCAGATGAAGGCGGTGGTGAAGTTGCAGGTCGTGTTGAAGAAGAGATCGATGAAGAACAGATCGATGATGAACTTAATATATCGTGACCTTTATGATGAAGTGCTTCTGGGTATATGGATTGTATGCATCGAGATGAATGCTTCTGGGTTTAGGTTATTTATTATTAATATTAGAGTTAATTACATTTTTGGTCCATGTGATTTGTTCAAAATAACGGTTTTGGTCCCTGAATCCGAAAAATTACGGGTTTAGTCCCTCCCGACTCGATTTCATTACGCTTTTGGTCCCTACTAAACTTAAAATGACTAATATACCCTTATATCTATTTTTTTTCTTTTTAGTTGATTTTATATATTAATTATCTAAATTTCTTTATTTTCTTTAATTTTTAATTGTTTTAAATATTATTTAATCTATCTCTCTCTCTCTCCTATCTCTCTGTGTGGCTCATCTACCTATCTCTCTCTCACCCCGGCTCAGACACCACCCCCACCACCGCCACCTTCTTCTCACCCATAACCTCCACCACCGCCACCTTTTTCTCACCCACAACCTCCACAACCGCCACCTTTTTCTCACCTACCACTGCCTCCTTTTTCTCACCCACCACCTTCATCTTCTACTGCAACAACCACCACCACCTTCACCCACCACCTTCATCTCCTTAACGACAGCTAACACCATCTTCTTCAACCTCTGCCCCCGTCACCTTCATTTACAACCATCGGCCACCACTACCTCACTCATCTTCAACCACCACCGTCACCACTTCACCACCGCCCTTCATCAAAACAACCACGAATAGAACCCCAAATCGTATACTACCAAACAATTTTTAGAACCAAATCGAACAACAAACCAAGATGTAGTTAAAGATTTCAAAAAACCCCAAAACCTAGCTAGATCTACCCAGAGATTCAAGAACGAAAACCCTAATAGATTCAAGGGATTCAAGAATGAAAACCCTAATTAAAGCTTAAGCCCTAATCTGTTCAATTTAGGGTTCTATATCGGGGTGAAAAAGAAGACGACGGTGATTGAAAATTAAGGTGGGCGGCGATGGGTTGAAGATGAAGGTAGCGGGCGTGGTGGTTGAGTATGATGATTGCGGTGATGGTGGTTGTTGTAAAAGGAGATGGTGGTGGTGTTTGAGACTACGAAGAAAAGTGGGTAAATAGAAAGAGAGAGAGAGAGATGGTGGTGGTCGTGGGTGGTGGAGATGGCAGTGGTGGGCGGTGAAGATGAATGGTAGTGGTAGGTTGTGAAGATGAATGGAGGTGGACGGTGGTGGCTAACGTTGCCGTTGGAGATGATGTAGGTGGTGGGTTACTGTGGAGGGAGAGGAGATCAGAGATGGTGGATTGAAAATATTTTTATGTTTTTAAAAAGTTTCAATATTTAAATAACATTTAATATTTATTAAAAATTAAAGTAAATGAGAAAAGGAATATCATAAGGGCAATATGGTCATTTCAAGTTGAGGAGGGACCAAAAATGCAATAGATTCGGGTCGGGAGGGACTAAACCTGTAACTTTTTGGATCCAGGGACCAAAACCGTTATTTTGAACAAACCACAGGGACCAAAAACATAATTAACTCTTAATATTAATTTATTATTAGTTATTATTATTATTATTAACCTGTTGAATAATTTGCCATATCAATTTTAATGCCATCTCAACACTCAAATTCAATGCCATCTCACCAAAACCTGTGCCACATCATCATAACCTATTGAAGAGGTAACCAAGTATATAAAATGGTAGTTTTAGAAAGTTGGATATACTAAATGGTAGTTTTAAGAATTTGATGTATACAATAGCAAAAAGTGACAAATTCAATACACTTTTTAAAACTAAACCCTTTAATCTTTATCGACAATTTTTCGGAGCCCAGCGCCTCCCCGTCCCGCCCGTCGACGACTGAAAACACATGCAAATAAATATCTCACGGCGATTCCGAGACTTTCGTGTTTCTCGATCTCGTGAACGCGCATTGAAATCAATAAATGCAACTGATTTCGCATAACATCTAAACAGATTCGCCGGAAATTCTCATTCATCGCCGTTGAGTTGTTTCATCGGCCGAATACTATAAGGTCAGTGTTTAGTTGCTGAGAATTTTGAAATTTTGTGTTCAAATTCGCTTGCAAATATTAATAAGGTCGTTTTATTCACTTACCTTTTTAATCTCTGATTTATAATCTGCGATCGTCGATCTGCGTCGAATATAAATTGTAGGATCTGTTTATGCGGGAAACAACGCAAGCCTTACCACTAACTTTGCCTCAGAATCTTCATACGAATTTGATTGATTATCAATATATATGTGTATTCGCTTGATTTCAATACACATATACACGCATGCATACATCGAATGTGTGTTTTAATGCATTGCACGCATGGAATTGTGTTCTGACAATCCTTTTTCTCTGTTACACACTCAATTGGCATCTTAGAATTTTTTTCATACAATTGACAATTAACAGACTAATTACATATAATAGCCTCGAAGTTTAGAAGCTGCTAGTGAGTAGTGAGAGACTACCCTAAGTCCCTGACCTATAGAAGTAGAAGTTTCACTTCTGATCAAGTCAAGCATATGATTTTAGTGGATTAAAGTAGGATGCAAAGTAGTGACATAAGTGATCGATTGTTTATGTGGTTTACATAAATTCAAATCACATTCTACATATTGGTAGTTAATGAGTTGAAATTTCAAAATTTTCAGTTTGAGTTTCTTTCTATGGTATTGATTGCAAAAGCAGAATATTATTGATGGTTAAATTTAAAGTTTTAACAGCTTCAGTTATCAGTATGTTCAGTTTAAAAGTTACAAGGAATTGTAAGATGCAAGTGTTCAGGCACCAGACATGCTATCAATATGGAGACAACATGAATTGAGACTTAGACATGCTATCTACCGAACCTAGCATTTGTGATATTTGGCAAGATTAATAAATGTTAACCATGGAGTCAAGAGGTGTGTAATAGAGACATCAACGTCAACACTAACATCCTCTTAAGGTTTTGTCCCATCTACATCCAGTTATTTCCATCATACATCCATAGGAAGATGGAGGGATAAAGATCAAAATAGTTTTAGATGGTTTAATGACCAAGCATAACCTTGAGCTTCAATGCTCTGCATGCTTGCTAACCAAGAAAGAACTATGAAGGCAGATGTCCTAATTTAGCGAGCAGGACCTCTAGTTTAAACGCACAAGATAGAAGCGGGATAGGCTCAATTAATTGTGAAGACTTCAAACATGTGCCATAATTATTTATTTATTTATCTATTGTGTTAGATATATCATCTGGTTGCTATGATTATTGATGGTATCTAGACATCTTCATGTAGTTTTCAGCCAGTTACTAACTTGTTTAAGCTTAAAAAACCATGTTCTCTTCTTCTTTTTGGTGTTTTCTGTTATTTGTGTGTGTTGATTTTTTACCGCGGGGGGGGGGGGGATGTTCTGTCCTTGTCTCATTTTCTAGCTGAAGCTTGAATCATATGTCCAATTACGCATGTACAGAGATTTTTTAATAAAGCACACTGTCTTCAAATGGTTATTAACACTGATGTGGACATGTATTCTAAAAGCGATGGGACAAAATCCTACACCTCTTCTCTACAATCATTCGATTTACCTTTATATGAGCTTAATAGTTGATTTACCTGTGATGGCTGCAGTTTGGTATGAAATGCTACACATGAAGATCTGTCTATGAGGGGGTTTAAATCGTGGAGGAATCTTGTAAGGAAAAGGAAGCTTCATTATGATTGGGTAACTTTATGTTGCTATACTAGTCTCTACTTAGTTCCTTCAGACAAACTTTTTTTCTATATGTGATTGAGATTATTAGATGCGATTATAATAATGTAGAGCCCCCATAAATGCAGGGACTTTATAGATCCAAAAAGAGAACATTCATGGTGGTAGTTTTTACAATAGTTTTGTATATTGCATACACAACTACAAAATTTCAGCATTCGCATACAAAGGTATGGCCCTGCCAGTCACCCGTTCGTCAAGTGTATTTAAAGGCAGCTTGCAGATCATCTGACATATATTTTTATCCAAATAAAGTTCAGAGAGTGATTACTTTCTCACCCTCGTTGCAACAACAAAGCATCTCAAGACAGCATCTAATAATGTGCCTATAATGGAACTTGAATTTTATTCATAGATATTCGGTTGTCATTGCCACAAAAACTTGTGTTTAAAAATAAAATGCACTATGTTCATAGTAATACTAATATTCATCCAACTGAAATGCATCGTCTATTGTTCTATACATGTCATCATAGCATGAAAACTAATGCGACATCCTTGCTATTATCTAGGCATTTCTGTTATCTTACACAGGCTTGAAGGGCTTACCTCATGGTATTGTTGAAGATAAATCCGACTTGGAAATGAAACCTTTGTGGCCGATAAGTAATTCAAAATTGAAGGTAACTAGCTAACTGCCACTAGTCTGGTCACATATGTAAATGTTTAATTCTCGTATTACATGAAAAATTGGTTATATCACTTTCTAAGCCTATTTTCTTTTCTTCTTTAATAAACGTTTCTGTTAGGATCACTCTATAGATAATACTTGTAGAATCATCTTACTTTTCTTTAAATTTGCAAAATTGTTTTGCATGCCAGGCTAATGTTTCAAGTTCTCATAACTTGCTGGCAATGCCTGTGGGTTTGAAGCAGAAGCATAATGTTAATACCATCATTCAAAAGGTATGTGATAGGTAGTGCTGTCATATTCACAATTCGATATATATCTTTTTATCTTCATCACATGAACAGCATTGAACCAGCATTAGTGTTTTCAGTTTCTTCAAGAAAATTTTACAATTATTTTATTCCATTACGATGGGAATTTGGATGGATGGTGGGATCTCAAGTGGAGTAAAAAGGCCGTGCATATAGTAGCTGATAACCAAACAAAGTGGTAAGGCTCACTTCTATCAAACAGATTCTTTTTTTTATTATGCTATTAACTTGTTGAATTTTACATGTCGAAAGTAACAGTTTTATAATTACGAGCTTCTTATGAGGTTGTTACCTTAAATCATCTACTTTTGTCTGTAATGGTGTTTCAGGTGGTTTGCAAAAAGGTTTCTGCATCCAGCTGCTGTTTCCATTTATGATTATGTATTCCTTTGGGATGAAGATTTAGGGGTGCAGCATTTTAACCCCAGAAGGTACAAGCGATCTACTTGTTACACCATATTTTTCCATCTTTTTCTCATCATTTGTATTATGTGGATATACACACACATATATACACATGTACACGAGAATATATATAGTCTGGTTCTTTCTATAATAGATACATAACAAAGGCGCCATTAATTTGTAGTTGTTTATATTTGCGCGCAGATACTTGGATATTGTCAAGGAAGAAGGTTTGGAGATATCTCAACCAGCTTTAGATCCAAAATCAACAGAGATACATCATAGGATCACAGTACGGAGAAAAAGACTCAAGTTTCACAGGTGAATATTAATGGGATATTGTATGTTCATATAATTACAGCTTCATTTGTTCTTGTAAACTAATCATATACTTGTTTATTATATGCATACAGAAGGGTTTATGACCCTAAAGGTAGTGTGAAATGTTCAAGTGCAAGCGAGGGGCCACCGTGTACTGGGTAAGTGGCATGCATGTGATTCCTACAAGGACTTCTGGTAGCAAGACAATTTGTTTTTAAGTATGTGGCCTCATGAGGAACCATAAATCTCGTTCAAATAAGTTTTAAGATAAAGTATATGCACGTAACTAACTCATGCCTCACATTGAACTGAAATACTTGTTCAATAGATTCAACAAACAAAAGAAAACACATCAGCACTTCATACAAATCTTTGTAAGAAAGTTTTCATGTCGTTTGAATTTGCAGATTTGTAGAAGGAATGGCTCCAGTATTCTCTAGAGCTGCATGGCATTGTGCTTGGCATCTTATTCAGGTAATTTTTAACCATTATGTTTCAGCAGTACTGGTACATTTAAGCATGTTTGATTGTTTGACTACACAGCCATGTGAAATTGAATGATTGATGCAAGTAGACATAGATGAATGAGCAAGCAAACTTGTATTAAACTGAAAGAATCGAGAATAAACTAAGACAAGACAGAACCCATGGTTCGAGATGTGGGCTCTCCCAAGTTGCAACACTCAATAATCCCTCTCAATGCCTAATCTCGACCCCCCTTAACGACTATATTTAATAATATTTTAACTCAACTAACAAGAAACATTAATAGAAGGAAATAAATACTAACAAGGAAACCTATTAATTAATAATAAGTGTAACTAATTTCCCTTGTAAAATAATTGTCTGGAGCCTTCTGGACTAATCTTAGACGGTTCTTAAAAATTTTAGAAGGGCCATTTCTGCATGCATGGTTAAATTATGATTTATGAACAATTATAATTTTAGAAGTGACCAACAATTCTGCAGCTTAGAATCTCTGTATGCTAATTTCATCAGATTACCGAGGATTTCTGATTTTTGCCTGATGCATAATATGTTTCATCTAGCTAGATATAGTTTCACCCTCAAATTTTATGTTTCGACCATTTTAAAATTCTATGAGACTTAAACTATAGTGTTTCCTCCTGCATGTAGACTATGATTTCAAAAATGGAAATTCAAAACCCAAAATTGACATGGCACACTCTACAAAGTATACTAATAACAGAAGAAATTGGCACCCTAAGTAGGGATGGCAACGGGGTCGGGGGTGTCGGGGATCGCTCTTCCCATTCCCGCCCCCATCCCCGCCCCCATCCCCGCCGGGGAATTAACTTGCATCCCCATCTCCATCCCCGTCGGGTTTCGGGGATCCCCGCGGGGAATCGGGGATTTTCTCCATCTACAAAATCAATTTTTCTAAATAAATATACATCAGAATTTTCATACAAAACTAGAATTACAAATCTAACTTAACCCTCCCAACGGGTTATCAAAATGTAATCAATCAAGTATTTTAATAGTTTCGTTAGATATGCAATGTTCTTGATAAAAGACATCATATATTTACTTATTCGTTCTATAATACACATAACAATATAGATCAAATAGATAATTTCTCTAACATATATGTTCATGAAAGACGCTTATAATACTTTCATTGATGATTCTACAAAAACTATATTAGTAATTTCATCATATTAGTTTTTTCGTTCTCTATGTTTTATAAATCGTATTCAAACAAAAAAACAATCTTATTAATTTTTTTTTGAACAGATTTAAAGCAAATTGCCATGATTCGAACCCTCCACCTTTTGGTTGTAGGTGGAAGGTGTTTACCATATCCGCTAGCAAGACATTTAACAATCTTATTAATATGCATATTAATGTAAAAAAAATGCTAGATTAGACACAAATGCATATTTATATGAGAATTTTTACTTTAAATATTACATATATATATATATATATATATATATATATATAAAATATGATCGGGTTCGGGGTCGGGATCGGGGAACTGAGTTATCCCCATCCCCGCCCCCATCCCCGTTACTAAGTTCGGGGAATCCCCGTCCCCATCCCCGGTCAACTCGGGGATTCCCCGGTCAAATCGGGGTCGGAGAACGGGTTCCCCATCGGGTACGGGGATTTTTGCCATCCCTAACCCTAAGATTCCAAAATTAAGAGAAACCACATCACTTTTTCCCATTTTCTCACCCCATGTTGGTAGACAATGATTTTGGTTATTCGACTTCAAAAATCTTAAACTACAAAATGTGTTGATAGTCTCACATAGTTTTTTGTTTCTCTTTTGCAACCCATACATGCCTCATCAACTCTGAAGTAAATTTAGATTATTTTATGCTCAAATATCACGTATGGATTCAGTTCTGCAATGCAAAAACTATTGAGAATTTACAAGTTGTAGTCAAGTTTTATAGTGAAACTGTAAGTGGTTGCACCGTCTAATATCGAAATAAATTAAAGTTTGCTTCTGATATTATCTGGTTTTTCTAATTCAATGTTCATTTGTATGTTATCATTTCATGGACCTTATATAATTTATTAATTTCCTTCATATACTTCCAGAATGACTTGGTTCATGGATGGGGAATGGATATGAAACTAGGCTATTGCGCACAAGTAAGTTCTGCATCCAGAAATCTACTGCTTTGGTTCTTCATGAAAAGAATGACTATTAGCTGTGATACCTTTTCTCCTCGAGTAAAAGTATAAAAATAAAAATAACTACATTAAAAGGGGTTTTTCCCACTTTAGTAGGCTCCCCAAAGGAGTCGAGCTATGCTCTGATGGAGGCAGCCTAACCATTTTCATGGCAATTTCATTACTCCCTTATGTGCAAAATTTTCTAATATGATTTGCAATTTATACACCATTCATTTTTGCATATTAACTGTTTGTACTTTCGTAAAAATATATTAGTTTGTAAATTTTAAGTGCAATGTTTCGAAATTTTGACAGCTTTAGAAATGCCAGAGTAGCAACATCGCAATTCTTCTTTGCTTTCCAGTTTCCTATATAATGCTACACATTTTCAAAAGTTGTCTTTTTTTTTCTTCTTGAAAAAAGTTACTTCCTTTGTCCCAAATTATCGTCACCAGGCAAAAGCCACACAATTTAAGTCATTGCAATTAATACAATGTTAAATTAGTGAAAATGTCATTTTTAGCCTTACATGTAATACATCTTTGACTTGTGAAAGATTTAATAATTGTAATTGATTAAGGGTAAAATAGGAAAAATAACAATTAATGATAATCTTTTTTAGAAGTTGACACTTATATTGAGACGAACCAATATGGTATAGTGGACAATAACATTTTGACGGAAGAAGTACAACAATTAATTAGTGAAAATGTCATTTTTAGCATTACATTTTATACATCATTGACTTATGAAAGATCTAATAATTGTAATTAATTAAGGGTAAAATAGGAAAAGTAGCAATTAATGACAATCGTTTTTTAGAAGTGGACACTTATTTTGAGACAAACCAAAATGGTATATTGGACAATAATATTATGACGGAAGGACTATAACATTGCATGATTCCTTTCCCCTCGGTACCGCGGAGTAATCTTTTTGGCATATTTCAGGGGTTGAGAAATGTGGGAATTGTCGACAGGGAATATGTTTTACATCAGGGAATACAGACTTTAGGCGGGCCTTCTACTAGAAAGGTTATGCGTCTTCCTTGTGTCATTTTTTTTTTTTTTTTGCAATCAAAGATTTAAAGAACATTACATGTTTTCTTTGTACAAACAACCAATATTTTTATTTTTTATTTTAAAATCAGTATGTTATTCAAGAATAAACCACTTCAGACTAAAACTGTTAAGCAATATACTTTGTTGCATTTAAATTTTATATGATACCTCTTAAAGTGCCAATTTATGCCATATATAGTGTTGTTCGCTTTTACTACTAAGAATGAGGATATTAATTTGCAATAGAACGTCAATATTATTACGGGAAAAGGTCCAAAAACATGTTGAGTTTCTTCTCAAAAAATTCATACAACCTTTGTGACCAGGGAGTCACAAAATATTACAATTCTCTTATTTTGTTTTTTTATTTTGTTTGCCATCACATTCTGATTGTTCATCGCTTTTACGTCCACTATCATGTGTGTGTGTGTGTATACAAATATAAGTTTAACATCTAAAATTTTGTTGCAGGTTTCTAATGATATCAATCTGGCTAAGGTATTCTTTTTTGCCTGCTTCCAAGTTCCAACTCCCCATCTTTTTCAATCATTCCTAGAGATGGCAAAGTGGATGGGTCAAGCGGGTAGTTTTACCTGGCAAAAACTTGATTTAACATTTGTTTCTAGTTTTTGCCAAATTTATGATGTATTAAATTTAATTTTAAGAAAAAAAACTATTATTTTAAGAAAATTTACTATATGATATTATAATTTTAAGTGAAGCAATTAATCAACTTGTAACTTGTAAGCATTCAAATACAAAATTTAACCCCGTCAACCATTTCAATTTGTTTTCTTTTTGGATAAGCTTTTCGCTCTTAATAAATTGACCCATGTGAGAGTAAACATACGAGTCAACTTGACTAATTGTCAAGTAAATGTATTTGAAGTGTTACCTATTGTGATTACATCTAGAATTGTTTACTTACTACCTTGCTAATGCTGATTATTCAATTCTTCTATGTTTCTTCAGAGTCATCGTGCTTTTGATATGAGAACTGAGGTAAGCGAACTATGATCTTTTCCGTGTTTATTCTTAGATGTCATTTCCCACAGTATTATCAATTACACATGGTAATAATAATTTTAAGAAACATTAACTAAGAGAGGACGGTTTCCAGTCAACCATTTTGTTCATATTCACAATTAAATAAACAATTGATGAACCCGCTCTGGTCACAGCTTGAGTCCTTGTGCAAGTAAACTCTCAGACCTCCTTTTTGTTATGTTGTTGCAGATAAGGAGGCAGTCGACATCAGAACTAGAAATATTCAAACAAAGATGGGAAAAGGCCGTCAAGGAAGACAAAGAATGGGTCGATCCATTTGCCAGGAGAACTCGAACATACAAACAACCACCACCTACTCTTGATTCGTGAACTTTGAACGTATGCAGTTTTGATTATGTAAATAGTCATTACTTGAAAAAAAATTGGATGGTTTGTGTTTTCTTGGCACACATTAGCACCACAATCATCGATGGTTAGTCTTAAAGGATCAACAACGCATACATGGAAAAAGGAAAAAAGATCAAGGACAATAACATGTGCTTTAGCAAGGGGAGATGATTGTCACTTATGAAATTGGTCAGTTTAAGAAAAATATATGTTTTACTAACTTGCAACATAGATTTAGTGACATACCATTTGTCAATTAATCAAATTAACAAGTGGAAAGACAAAAGGGGTGTTTGGTGTTGCTTTAAGTTTGAAAAAGTCGTTTTAAAATAGACATTTTGCAAAGGTATTTGTTATAAATCATGTTTGCAACTAAAAAATACATAACTACGTTTATGAAAGGCAATACCGAACAGCCCCAAAATCTCCTTTCATCTTCGGGGCTAGTAACTCATTCACGAGTTGATTTGGTTATGTTTTGTCTTGATTCTTAAATAAACAAAATTGGCTCAAAGGAGAAATCTGTTAAACGGTTAAACCAACAACAATCTACTCCAACAACTTATCCTTTTTGACCTTGGTGAAAAAACAAATTTATGTGATTTTATAAACTTCTAAGAATTGTTTTAATTAACACTTGAAGTCACCTAAAGGTATTGCGATTTTAAAGTCGTATGTTGCTTATATCGTGTCAAATTTCAATTAGAAAAACTTGTTAGATAAATATAACGTATCGCACTCACAATTTAACTAAAACCACTGAGAAGAGCATATTTTATATGGCTACAACAAATGAGAACAGACCCACTTAATTTTTTGTCTATTGTTAGGCGAGGATATGAAACCACATACATATATACTTCTCTTGACATGAGAACTACCACAATCTTCCCATCTTTCACGAGAATATCCATTTTTCAACCTCTTTCATCTTTCTTCCTTTTTAATTTTAATAAAATATAAAAATTAATTTAACAATAAAAACAAAGAGAGGAATTGGAAGTTACTTTAGAAAACTAATTTAAGAAAATTATTTCTTCTTAATTTATAAATAATTAAGAAAACAACTAATATAAGAAAATTATTTCTTCCTAATTAATTTATTATATTTTTAGGGCAACTTCAAGATCGTCTCTTTCCAGGCTCGCATGTGACGTTGTCAACGTTTTAAATCTAATTTGAGTCGGTGAGAGTGTGCTTGAACTCGTTAGACGAGTTTTGTTGCTAGAAGATGGTGTCATAAAGTTTGGAGCAGTAGGACATTCATGATCCTTATGAACTTTTTGTAACTTTTTGAGTAGAAACTTTTGAGAGAGAAAAACTTTATGTAACTTTCATGAGACAAAGCAAATGCAACTTTCACGAGACAAAATAAATGCATGATAGAAGGACATGTAAGTTTATGTTAAGTGGGAAAAAAAAGAATCAGCAATATCACAAGCTTCAACTTAACTTAAACAGTACACATTCAAGAGTAGAAACATATGGTAAACTGGGGATTATTGAAATCTAAATAAAGACACATAACTAGAACTTCTAAATCGGTTTGATACCTTATGAACTTCTAATAACGACCCACCAACAAAAAATCATCGTCTTCAAGAACCTGAACATCTTTCTCTCCTATGAAATTTTCCCGCCCAAGTTCCTTCACTATATTCACAAACTCCACCCTTTTTGCCAAAGGCAGGGGAACATATGGTAACCGAAAGATAGGTCTTATGACCCCTAACTGAGCTAAAGCAGTGTTAACCCCAATCGGGTTTGGCTCACAAAAAAGCCAATTTATCAAAGGTAAAAGTTTTTTATTAAGTGAAGGATTCTTACCTTTAAACAGTAGTTCTCGCATTAAGCCTGGAACCAAATTGCTGGTAACCGATATAACACCTGTAGCATCATGGTCCCACCTCGAATCATGGCACTCGTCATCATTCCCACTCCAAACAGTAATCCCATTTTTGGTGTACTCTTTTACTCTGTCATGGCCCACACATTCCTTAACGCCTGCAAAGTTGGGGCTGCCGGCGATTGAGTGGATGACACGTGGCGGGATGTCTTGGCCTGTTCGGGATGGCACATTGTAGATGATGGTAGGGCCCATTGGGAGCACGCATTGGAAGTGGGCAACCATGCCTTCTAGTGAGGTTTTACCATAGTAAGGGTTGATGTGGAGGGCTGCATGCATTCCAACTGCAAACCCTTGTTCAGTTGCATGGACTGCTTCTCGAGTTGAGTTGCTTCCCGTGTTCCCAATGACCTGAAATAGATGTGATAGCCACATAGTCAGGTCTCTAAGAAAGAGATGTCAGAGGGCGGATCTGGTAACGGGTACTTCTAATGTGAATCAAAATTGGTTGGGTTGGATCTATCCACTAAACCCTTCATTGCCGTTTTTTTAGAAATCTTCTAAAGAAAGCTACTCTGTCAAGTATGATTAAAAATTGATTTAAAGGCCAATCAAGTATGTATCGAATTGTATTTACACCGGATATGGATAAAAACATGATGCATCTTGATAACATTCAATTTTTTGATCAAAGAAAAACGAAGTTTGTTACTTACTATAGTATGTAAAGGTAAGAAAAATACAGAACAGTCAAAAAAGTGAAGGACATTTCGGGTAGCCTACAAAGTAGGTTCAAAAGTTGGGTAGGCTTAATGAAAAAGACAGAATAAGCAGGTTGCCTCCTTATATATTATCCCATTATTTTATTACAGTAATACTCTAATGTTCATACAGGAACAGATTAGAAAGTTGTATCCAATAAAACATAATTTCTTGGTATCTTACTTTTATGATTTAACCTAGTTGGCTAGTTGATTTTTTGGAGTTTGAACACAAGCCAAACCAACCCATTGTAAGTTAATGGGTTGAAACTGCCACCTTTATCATGCAAGGTTCTACCTCATTTTACTGTGACCGACATCAATGAGGAATAAGGAAAAGATTTAACTAATAGGAATAGCGAGTCACGTTTCAATGACCTTAATTGATGTGCCAAAGCAGTTGATAGTGTGGCCAATAAGCATTATGTGTTCATCCCAACTCATCAATTGGCCTTCGCCAGTGGTCCCACCAACAATGACACCACCAGCACCACCTTCAATTTGCATATTTACCAAGGCATCGTAAGCCTCTAAATCGAACCGTCCATCAGGTAAGTAAGGAGTTTTAATGGCTGTTATCAACCGCAGTGACTTGATGTCATCAGTTGAGGTCCTAATAACATAACAAGAAAGATATAACGCAAGTAAGAACAGAGAGACATATTGAAAGAAATAAGTCGAAGCAAGCACACGCTTCCTCTTCTTCTACTTCTTTTTTTTTTGTTGTTGTATAATTATGACAATTATATGCAATGCATAAATATTCTGCAGTAGCTCCCTCCCTAAGACATCTAATATACAAACTGATCTAAGCACACTGGATTGTTTACTATAACTTTACGTTTGGTGGTTGTGTCTGTATCATATACAGTGTTGTAAAAGTCAGCCTAGGAGGCCGACTAGTCGGCGCCTAGGCGGTAGGCTGGCATAAACCTTGGAGAATAATGGCTACTCGGATCCTCGGGTTAGGCACTAGTCGGGGCTAGGCGGCACTAGTCGGGTCTAGGCGGAACTAGTCGGCCAGGCGGTCAACGAAGTCAAATTTTTTATTTTTTCATTAACCGCACAGGGATACTTCATATTTCATTGTCTTAAAGTATTACTTTGATTTTTTCATTATTTGTAATTGAATAATACATAGTTCACACTTCGATATTCGATTAGTATTGGATACTTCAAAATTCAAAAGTGTTTTGAACTAGTCTGTGATGTTTTGAATAATTATACTAGTGTTTCTAAACATATTTATTGAATCCTATGAACATATATTTATATTTGAGTATTTCTGAACATGTAGTATATATAATTTTGAAACTTATAGGTAAAAAATTCCAATCCGAGTACTCTCCGCCTAGGCCGAGTACTCGCTACACCCCGCCAACCGCCTAGCTTCCGCCTAGCGAGTTTTGCAACATTGATCATATATGGGTGAAATAGGGAAAGGTGACAGGATACCTGTTCTTGACTTCATAACTGCGCATCGGTAGGTGAAAATTGGGAATTATAGCTGCAGATGGTGTTGTCCATTTTGCACTCCTTAAAAACATAGAAGAAACGTATATAATTTAGAGGTCAAACAGGTCACGTTACAAAATAGAAATACTAGCACTGTAGCACTATATTTTGACATATAAAAGCAAGTCATCATTCCTCCATAAACACGTGCTGCAACAATATCAAGAGAGTGTTTAGGATTGCTTATTTAAACAAAAACAACTTATCTCCCTGAAAAGCAGTTTGAAATATTCAGGCACCAAGCTGCTTTTTCATATGCAATAAGCAGATAGTTTATCCATCCAAACTGCTTGACACAACAAGGAGAGAAAAATCATTATTTAAGCAATCCCAAACACCCTTAAAACATATGAAAGCAGAATAACAGCATTATGCAAGAGCCTACATATCATAGGTGCAATTTAAGGTACCGAATATCAACTTCTTTGCGAACCATTAGTACTGTAGCTTGTTAGATCTAAGCATGTCCACATTGCAAATGTGTGGTTTGACAACATAGTAACATGATTCAATATGTTACAAATTTATGTACATACCTAGACTGAGTTTAAGCCATTGCTGGCTGTGAATACTGATATGAAACCTTGACACTAAATCCATAAATCATACTGATATATTTTTGCAGCATCGCATTAGCTAAATTCAGGGGGTGTTTGGGTAAGCTTATTTTTTTGGGCTTAAGCTTATGAGCTTATAAGCTTATAAGCTCATTATAAGCTTATGAGCTTATAAGCTTATTAAATAAAAAAGTGTTTGTATTAGCTTATTATCTTATGGCTTAACTTATATATGTAAAATGACTAAAAAGGGAAATACAAATGACACATATATGGGGAAGATGGAAAAATTAAGGATAAAAATGTAAATTCATTAAAATAAGCCCATCTTATATAAAAAAATAAAAAAATAAAACTAGTCTCAAGTACCTTATGAAAATGAGCTTATTTACCTACAAAATAAGCTTATAAGCTTAGCCAAACATTTTTTTTCATAAGCCCCTTGAAAATAAGCTAATAAGCCTATAAGATAAGCTAAAACAAACACCCCCTCAGATACAGCAAAACTCAAAATCAAAACATTAGGAATAAAGTTATATTACTTTATATGCTTGTTTCTTGCTTATTTTGACCCCCTAGCAAACATTAAATTGACCGGTTTTCATCGATAGAAGAATAACTGAATAAGTAGCCATTTGTGGAATCTCGAGGTTATCTGATTTCCTAGCTAGTGTCTACCTGACGGACGTTAACCGACCAAGAAAATTTAGCAACTTCTGGTATATCGTAGTAATTATATATTTTAAGAATAACAAGAAATAAACGAGGAATACCTGTTGTGAGTTAATGCAGAATTTGGGCGTAAGAAGTGGAAAACAGAGTCCTTCTCCCACGAACTATAGCTCTTAAACGCAGAAATTTGCTGGTACGCCAACGACATCCTTCCAAAATCAAGAAAAACAAACAGAAATTATTTCTAGGATGATTCAAAACCTTTACCGTCGTCGAATTGTAATCGGTGTAATGATAATGTGAGCCGTAATAGTTGTGGTGTTCGCGTCAGTGGTGGTACAGCTGCTTGTGATTAGATCGGCGAGGTGGTGGAGCATGACGGCGCTCTACAGACGATGGGTGAAAGTGAAACCCTAAGAAATTTAATGTCTTAAAGCTTCGCACTCCTGTAACAATGGCTGTCTAAAAAAGAGGATTTGAAGAAGTGGTTTTTATATGGCTGCAAAATAGTTATTATTATATATTTAGGAGATATTCAACTTTGCTCCTTATATTTTGAATAATCATCTTTTAGATCCCCGTATTATTATAGAAAGGTAATACAGTCTTTTAATTATGTAGACACCAGGTTAGTTATGATTAATGAGAGCAGAAAAATCAAAATATATATATATATACACGTGATAATTCTTTTAAATAAATGGCTAAACACGTATACTTTTTAATATGAACTTAATTTATATTATTTTATATACTATGAAACTTAAATCCATAATTTTATCAAAAATTAAAAACATTAGATATTGTTAGGCTATAAATATTTTGGTAATATCTATAATAACTAAGCTAGATGAATAAGAGGTTGATTTTGTCCTATCATAACCAAACAAAACATATTTTTTTATTTTTTATGTATATGTTTGATTATTTTTTTAATCTGTTCTTATACTATTTTAAAGGGGAATAGCAAAAATATCTTTTTTGAGATTTTCAAACAACGAATGAAGACTCGATGTTACCAAACAAAAAATTATTAACCAACTTTTTCTTCTACTTATATTGTCATATAATGTCATCGTTTAAATTGTCTTTTTCACTAATCGAATTATATGATTTATCGATATATTCGTTGTTGAAAAACAAGTGTTGAACTTTCAGCTTTGGTGTCGATGTTGAAAAGTAAAAGATATGTGTCGAATGATCACTTGATCAACAATACTAAAAGCGAAAGGTAGGAAACGAATGTGATCAGCACTGTTGAGGAACAAACTATTTAAAGGTTGTCTAACAACACTTACCATACTCCACTCAGAGATTCATCCTTCTTTGTTTATTTTTATGATGCATGATCTTTGAAATTCTCCTATCTTTTTTTCAGTCGATAGTTAGTTAACAAAATTATTTGTTTAGATCTCGCCTCTATAAAACACGCTACTCTCTTATTTTTGTTCATGACGTCACAATTCTTATTATTTCTCGCATTTTCACATTGAACGTACTTTTTTACAAAAAAAAAATCTCACTCTTTTACTAAAAGATTGTACGTAGAAAAAGTAAACAAGTTTTGCCAAATGATAAGATAATGATACAAGTTGATAATACAAGGATTAAACACGTAGAACCTTTTAAGAAATATATAGACTTTTTTTTATAAATTAAAGAAATAATACTTGACCAAGACTTTTTAGTTGACCAAGACTTTTGACTTGCTCGCTTTACTTGATGTTTAAGATGACCACATTATACATATATACATTTATAGGATGGGTGGCGTCGTTTTATACATTTTATTGTCGTTTAGTAGTATTCATAGTTGAGATATTATATCCTACGGTCACCTCCTCCAATTTTTGCTACATCCAATTTGTCATCTCAGGCCACGTGTTAGACAATTGTTTTTATTCACTTTTTTGACTTTAAATTTAGATAAGACATTTAAATTTTATGATTATTATATTTAAATGATTAATTTTACATATTATTTGTTTTCTTTTTAAAACTTTTAGTATGTCATGTATTATTTAAATATAAAATTATATTTGTAGTATTATCCTTTTTATCTATATTTTGATATAGATTTTATCTAATCAGATTAGATATGTAGCAAAACGCGTGGAACAACGCTCGTTTCTTTAAATTTGTAAATTGTAAATGTTACTAATAAACATATATATATATATATATATATATATATATATATATAGAGAGAGAGAGAGAGAGAGAGAAGTTCATGCGAAAACCATTGTTAGTGCGAGAACTGCGAGAACCAATCTCAGCCGTTTAATTCCCCCTATTTCAATGTCATTGTCACTCATGAATTCCTCACATGCACCCTGTCACACTCTATCCCTCCACGCTCTCCATCCATTGAACCTCCCATATACAAGAAACGGCTGAGATTGGTTCTCGCACTAACAACGATTCTCGAATAAACTTTCCCATATGCATAATGTTAATCTTAATTTATGCATAATGTTAATTTTAAATACAATATATCTATATACAAAAGTCTATATGTTTTAATACTTTTTTTTACCAAGACTTTGACTTGCTCGCTTTACTTGATGTCTAAGATGACCACATTTCTTTAAATTTGTAAATTGTAAATGTTACTAATACACACATATATGTATATAAATACACTAATTTATGCATAATGTTAATCTTAAATACAATGTATCTATATATGAAAGTCTATATGTTTGAATACTTTTGTTATATAGTGAAAATACATAAGAAAACCATTTTTAGCACTAGGAAATTCAGCGGAAATCACCAAGGGTTTTCTAAGGAAATTGCAGTTCTCGTAAATATCTTGAAAATTTCTCGATAAAGTTATTTCCTCGAAAATTTCTTGAAAAATTTTGTGAGAAATTTTCAAGGGCATTATAGTTCTCATAAATCTTTCGCTAGGTTGTCATAAGGGTTATTTATCGGAAATAATTCGGAAAATTTGTGAGAAAATTCCAAGGGATTATGTGGCCTCGAAAACTCTAGGTAGCTTTCTCTTAAGCTCAATCTATCTATCTATATCCTATATAATTTAAGAACTTGAAAATCCTATGTGGCATGTGTAATTAAGCTTCAAATTTGAAATTCAATGTAATTAGACAAGGTCTAAATGTGATGTGGCACTCAATTAGATGATTTTTTGTCCCACATCGCTAGCTAAGGCAAAACAATGCGATCTCCATATATATATATATATATATATATATATATATATATATATATATATTAAGATCCCATATTGCTTCTAAGAAATAAACTGAAGGATGTCCTTGCCTCTATTTAGGTCTCCCATCATATTTAGATTTTAATTAAAAAGCTTTAGTAAAGGCCGGTTCGATGCGAGTTGCTCCGGTTCAGCGGTTTTATTCCGGTTTTAGTGAAATCACCCGGTTCACAGTTGCCCTATTTAGTCGCTACTTTTGAACCATATTTAATAACGGCTCACGGTTGAACTGGTTCAACCGGCCGGTCCGGTCCGGTTTTCAAAACAGTGCAATTGGGTTAAGCAAGATGAAACCGTGATATTTGGCCTATGTGAAAATTCCGAATTAATTTTTTATTTTATTATAATAAATTTGGTTTTTTGGCAGTTAACATGGTTAATCATTTACATAACTGTTTTCTGATTATTGTGTATATATATGTGACGTCCTACGTTCTGGGCAAAAAAGAAAAAAACACCTCTGAAAACTTGATTTTTTACACAAAAATTCATCATGAAGCATACATGGTTTGATAAATTCGACTTCTTTTAACCCGAATTGATTGTTGTATCTTCAAGGAGACGCATACCCGCGCAATTTCTGTTTTAGGAGACTGCAATTGCAGGCCTCAATCAACCGAATTGAAATTCTTCGAAATCTCGAAACAAGTAAGTGTTTTATTGTTGTTATATTTCAGCAAAGATCTATTTGAGTAATTACATATTTTATATATGAAAAGACAATTGTTAACTATTTACTTTAGTGGACTTATGGACTCTTAAGTCTGAAGCAAGAAAACAAATGAAAACCATATCCCACATCGCTAGCTGAGACAAAGCAAGGAGATCTTCATATCTATATATATTTTATGATCTCACATTGCTTCTAAGAAACAAACAAAAGAATGTTATTGCCTATATTTAGGTCTCTCATCATCTTTTGTTTTTTATTACTATATTTTGTTGATTAAATCTTTGCAGATCTTTTAGGTGTAATTGCTTAAATACTAAAATTATAAAATTTATTTTTTAAGTCAAACTAGATGAAATGTTCACCAATAAAACCTAAAATAGAAGCCCGCATTTATGCGGGCTTATAACCTAGTTTTGTCATATATGTGTAGGAATTCCCTCCGAAATTTTCCGAGATAATTATTGCGCTCAGAAATTTTTCAGAATAAACTTTTCCATTATAAATTTAACGTATTATATGGTCTGTTATTCATGATAATTTTAGTCTTAAGATATTAGTACGATCAAGGGCATTTAAAAAGGCTAAATCAACAAAACTTATGCAAATACGGTGTTTGCAATATGAGTTTCTTATTTTTGCTCCTTGAATGTTGGCATCTTGGCACGAAATAGATACACAAAAAATGATTAATTTTTTAGTGATAGATATATGAAGGCTGTCAATAAATAATACGTGTACAGGAGTTATTAAAATTGTAGATTTTATATGATGCATAACATATTCTTATAACTAGTGGGGACTCGTGCGTTGCACGAGTCGGGGTGAAGGCCGGTATATACTACGTTGTTTAGATAAAGTGTATAACATTACATTTACCAAAAGTAACAGTTAGAGTGCAGTTATAGAGGTGCTAAGTTATTACAGACCATGATTAGTTATACATGTATATATAATTTTAGAAATTTTATGATGTGTGGTTGAGTGATTGTTGTAGATATGGTTGCATGTGCAGTAGTTTGTTCAATGGTTGCCCTAAATTCGGAATATATGTTTATATCCCTAAAATCACTATGAAGTTGCATTGAGGCAGGGTATTGATTTAGCAAAAGGGCATAGACAATACACTATTTATATATATGTGGATAGTTTATCAGAGCAGTGAAAATAAATCCAAATCAAGGAGAAATGATATCTAATCCAATAGATTTTTCAATCATTTTGGGACCTGCAATGAAGTAGTAGGATATACATGCAACTAAATCCTCGTCATTTTCATAAAATTTTGCAGCATGTTTAATCAAAGAACTGTTGCATGTGTATCCATTTGTATACAAATTTTGGGATTCAACTTGAAACACAAATCTATTTGTATATCTACATTTTGTAATGCCGAAATATTTATAAAAACATGAAAAATCATGGATCAGATGCATGCATTTGCGAAAACCAAACATCGTTGTTGATAAACAACGTTTGTTTGCAATCGGAGTGTGGTAGCGAATATAATGCAACTGATTTGTTGAAATTTGTGAGTTATTAGGGATGAGGGATCGTAACTTTGCAAGCTTTTGTCCGATTTGATCTTGGATTCTGAAGTTCTCCTTCTTTGAGAGTATGGCTTCCTTGGTTTAATTTTTTCATAATTTTTTTATTGGTTTTTTGGTTAAGAACGTGTTTGGGCCTTTTATACAATTGTGTATCAATTTTGGGATGGTATGTGTATTTTTTTTTATGAGTTGTTCATGCTTGTTTTTACTATTTTTTATTTACCATTTCTCATCTATGATCTATGTTATCAATTTTGGGATGGTATGTGTATTTTTTTTTATGAGTTGTTCATGCTTGTTTTTACTATTTTTTATTTACCATTTCTCATCTATGATCTATGTATTTGTTTTTATGCACATGTGTCATACATTTAGGTTAATAATAGTTATATATTGCCTTTCAAAAAAAATAATAGTTATATATTTCTAATCTTGTCAAAACTTATTAATTTTGGTGTAATGGATTAAAAAAATTTACTATTTTTTATTTACCATTTCTCATCTATGATCTATGTATTTGTTTTTATGCACATGTGTCATACATTTAGGTTAATAATAGTTATATATTGTCTTTCAAAAAAAAATAATAGTTATATATTTCTAATCTTGTCAAAACTTATTAATTTTGGTGTAATGGATTAAAAAAAACCCCAATTTATCACCCAATAATTGGTGAAAACCCAAAACAAAAACAAAAAAGCCCAAATGACCAAACCAATACCCAATAATTGGTGAAAACCCAAAGCAAAAAAAGCCCCAAAAAATGACCAAACCAATACCCGGCCCATCCTCCAAAATCCGACCCGGTATCCATTTTGCACAAATCCATAGGACATCACAACTTTTAATTAATAGAAGAATGAGATTATTTAAAGTACGCAATTTTAATTTTGAAAGACCAACTCGTCAATTTTTTGCTCTCCGTCTTCAAACACTATTTGAGCTCCATTACTCCACATTAAGTACAATACCAACCAATTTGTTGCTTACCAAAGCCGTTAAATTATGTCTCGGTTGTTACCCTCCCCTTGTTCGAGCAATCCTTAACGTTGTGTTCCAGAGTTAGATTTGAAAAGAAAATAGAAGGATAGAAAATTAGCGGGCGAAAAGAAAAGAAGAGAAAATAAAATGTTTTTGTCATTGCGCGTTCCCGAGTTTGAAAAAAAATTAGAGGAGAAATGAAAGTTGAAGTGTTTTTTTGTTTCCTCCAAAATCTTTCCTACTTTGAGAGAAAAATTAGAAAAGAAAATAACAGAAAATTTTCATTCCATAATCTTTTATTTTCTTCCCAAGAAAACTTGGGAACACAAGTGAAATTCATTTTCCTTCCTACATCTTTTCTTTTCTCTCCTAATTTTAACTCGGGAACACAATTGTCATGTTTGCGTCCTTTAGCCCACTAGCTGCACACTTTCGACCGCAGATTCTAGTACATCGCATTCTACAAGCGCATGGTTACTTGACCCAATGTTTTCTTTGTATCTTAGAATTAGATACAGTGCTGAGTGTACGTAAATCAATATCCATTTTGTCAAGAACCTTTCTAATTGCTTTTCTCTCACTCTTGAAAACAATTCTCCATATGAACACAAATCATCTTAGAAATTCAATGCGACTTTATGTATACAATTCTCCATACTGAACATAACTCATGATTTACAATTTTTTCGTTATGTATACAATATACATTAGTGAACACATGCGTACCCAACAACTATCAAAACCTTAATAAACTTTTTAAACCGTATACTTCGAAGTTCATTACTTTTCCGGTGTTCATTAATAAACCATATACAAATTTAACAATTTGATATTATGATTAGAAATACTTAACAACTAATAATTATATTAATCGTTACATTAATCGTATTTCTATATTCACTTATGAACAATACATAGACAACCCTAATCAAAATATTACATTAACCCAGGTTTTATATTTACTAATAAAAAATATAAAAACCAAATCCACTACCTAATCAACACATAAAAAAAAAATTTGGTACAATACAGACAAAGAAGAGCCATATAACAAGGAAAATATTACTTCATAAGGAATTATCTTGCGATTAAGCTATTATTAGTGAACATCGGCACATCGCTGGTAAATCAAGAAAAAGCACAAATAGTTTATGTGTGTTCATAATGCTCGATGGTAAATCTCTGGTTAAAATTTTGAGTGTATAGATCCAAGTAGAAGAACTTAAAAAAAATAGAAAAGAGTGATATTTTTTTTTTGTTTTGGATCATCACCGTGAGTTTTATGATCTAGCCTCTTAAGGGAAGTCAATGAACTCCGTCGACTTGAGGGTGACGGTTGTAGGTGGGATCTCAATCGATTTACTTCGTTGTGGGCGGTGATGGTAGTGGGCGGTGATAGTGGTGACAGACATCATTAGAAAAAAAGAGAAAGACGGTGGCCAAAAAAATAATGGTAGGGTGATGGTAGACTGCTTGATACGGGTTTGAGACATCGACGGAGGTTGCACATGTAATCTGAAGCGGTTCAACGATGAAGAAGAAACTTCCATGAAGATGGGCTATGATCAATGGAGATCTGGCGATGGCTTATAGCCTTGTTGAGGCTGCCGACGATGGAGGTCTGGCGATGGAGCCCTAATAGGCATAGGATAAAAAGAGAGACTATGGAGTAATGGTTAGGATTGGGTGGTGGCTTCTAGCCTTGTGCATTCTTCATACAAAAATCACGCAGGGAATTTGGGTTTTAATTAGGTTAATTATGGTTAGGATATTTTTAGGGATAAAAAGACACCTATGCCTTTGATGATGATATTTAAACTTCCTAATATTTTTATTTAATTACATATATGTCATTATTCATCTTAACCATTAATTTTATTATCTAATGGTTAATAAGGCTTCCCGTACTTCTCGCAAAAAAATAGCTTCTCGTATGAACCAACCTCTATATATATAATTAAATGATATTTTATCCAAACGGTATCGATGTGTGTTAGACATTCCTTTATCTTTAATTTCATTGATTCAAATCTCATATAAAACATATGTGTAAAAGCTAAATCTGTATAAGTTACTAGTTTAGATATCCGTGTAAACACATGGGTAGTCGTTATTATTTATGCGAAAATATTTTGTTATAATAATTTATCTAAATATATGATTGGATTGTATGAACGAAATAAGAGCCTGGTCCGATGACAATTTTAAAGAAGATGTAAATTTAATTAAGATAGTATAGATATAATAAATATAGATAAGGACAATGATTTTTTTTTCGAACATATATAATATTTTATTATTGATATAGCTCATATACATAATTTTAGTAGGATTCAAATTAATAGTTTTAACAATTTATAAAAATATGACAAGTAAAATAGCCCTTTTACATATGTACGTTTGTTTATTAGTATTAATGAGGTATAATTATTTAAAAATATAGATAACTATAACCTATTTATCTAAGTTTAAAATTATTATATGGATTAATTTAGTAGAATAAAATTAAAATACTTTGACGCTAAAAAGTCAAAATTGATTTTTCAATTTGAAGTAAATGAATGATCAAGATTTAATCTGTTGATAAATAAACGGTTTAAATCATATAATAATTTTTTTAATTAGTCTTTTATTTATATTAGAAGATTGTTAAAGAAGAAAGAAAATGCAAAACCCAAATTATTAAAGGAAAAAAAACTAATACATCTTCTTAATAAAAAATATTCACAACTTTTCCATCAATATTCGATAACATGTAAATCGACAACGAGAAGAATGCCATTAACAGCGGATTTTTTTTATCATGAACCTGATTGATAATAACAAAGGGGTGTTTGTAAATCTCAATATTATTGAAACAACCTATGATCATGCTTATAATCATAACAAATTAATAATTTATTTAAAATAATAACTTATTTCATTATTATAATAGTACTTGCAAGCTTTTTTAGAAAAAAAAAAACTAAACTTGCAAGTTTGTATTCATAAGCTGTATTCTGTTCACAATAAAAACTTCAACATACTTATTGAATTAATTACTTCATGTACATAACGTAAAAAACATAACATGTTTTCATATAAACTCTCCAAATATTTATCGGAATTTATAAAATATAGTACATAAATAAGCTATTTAATGTGCAAATAAGCCGAATTTATATTAAGCAACTCAAGTTCAATCTCGATCAAAGTTTTTATGAAGATCGAGTTCAACCTCGAATATAAAATTTAAATTAAGTTCTTATTGATTTTTTCAAATTTTATACAAGACACTAGTTTATTGACCCGTACACGATAGGTATTTCGGAAGTGTATTTGAGATATTAAAATTTTTAAATATACAGTAAATGAAATATCACCTTTGTGATTAGAATATACTAATTTCAAAAAAGTGTCATATTACAATAAAATTTTTACCAAAACGTAGATAAAATGAGACGGTCGTAAATATATAATTATTTTTCTCTAAACAGAATATATCACAAGTTACTAAAAATAATTTATAAACAACTTATAATTAATTACATTCGTATACAATTTTTATAAAACCCCCTCACATTTTCTTAAAACCTTCTTTTATGTTTTATAAAACCCCCTCAAAATATTCATATAACCCCCTCCCAATTTAAAATTAATATTGAAATTGAATAATTTGAAATTAAAATTTCTTATCCACATTTTAATCTTTCCAAAATTGTTTTGAGAATGAAATAATTTAAAATTGAAGGTCATGATTGGTTAATTAAGACTCAATTTATGATTATTTTTGAAAAATTTGCATGTCTTTTATATAGATATATAGATTGGTATATTGTTTTTAATATTTATTAGTGCTAAACTTAACCAAGGAGATGTTTATTTGGTGTTTGACTTAGCTTATTAACTTAAACTTATAAGCTTATCCTTAGTAAAAATAGTTTTTTTCTCCACACGAGTTTATCGTTGTACATTTACATATATATCATGGAGTATGATAACAAAATGGTAGTATAATTTTCAAAAAGTGGTGATCACAATTCATGTTATCATAATTAACTTATCATAATTATCAAGGTTACCTTTCAACTAAATTTTAATTTTCCATACATGAAACAAGTTTACTATTTTTCAAAATAAAATATTACTTTATTTTATTCTTATCCAAAACCCTTAGAGATGTGGTTATCAAAATCCATATATCATTATCATATTTATTTTTTCAATACCCTCTCTTCCTTATGTAAACCAAACACTTTTTTAAAAGAAATTTATTAGCCTATAAGTCATAAGTAAATCTATGTATTTTTTTCGTTAATAAGCTCAAAGCTATTAAACTTATAAACTAAAAAGTTAACAAACTTAAGTTAAAAATAATAAGATTACTCAAACATCTACAAATCAGTTTTTAACACATGGTAAAGATTTAAATACATATTTAGGAAGAACAATGATATATCATCCTATTTTATTGTTTTATCCATCACAGTATGACATGTGGATTCCATTAATTCTCTTTCCTATTTTATAATTTTAACGCTTGTGTTCATCTTATTAGTAAAAAGATAAGCAACATGGAAAAATAGAAGGAAAATGTATGTCCAAAAATAGTTTAGGGACCACTTTGCAAATCCATGTTCTTGAAAATATAAAAAGAGAAAGGGAGAAGGTGCAACAAAAACAAGCGAGAAGTCGTCCCGTTGTAAACATTCTCCTCATCTTTGACCACCAACAGCACGTAGACAAACAAATCCAGTATCTCTCTACTTATTTCACACAGGTTCTTCAATTCTTGCTCCAGATTCAAGTTTTTTGTTGTTCAATTCTTCATATTTTAAGTAACAGATTACTTATTTTGCTCTGTAATTCCTGTATCTAGAATCGGTGTTGATGGCTGGTCGATATGATCCGAATCCGTTTGACGATGGTGATGAAGTGAATCCTTTCGCTGTAAGTTATTGAAATTACTGTCGGTGCCTCATTTTAAGTTGAATCATTGTGTTTTGTCTGAGTGTATCACACGACTGCTAACTTCAGACAGTTCTGGCTTTAATCTAGGGTTTCATTTTTTACTTTGCTTGTTTGATCGTTGGCAATTGATATTTCTTATCGGAAGAATTTGTTTTCTGATTTTTTAAATGTGATTTTGTGCATATTTTCTATTTTATTAATTTCGTTGACCAAAATTATGGATCTGATTTTGTTACTGATTTATGTTTGCGTTCATAAACTTGATCAACAACTTGGGTCGTAGAAATTTAATATATATGCATATCATCATGGAGTTAATTTGTGAGGTTGACTTCATCTGTTAGCTACAGAACGGTAATTTTGCTAGTAAACTTATGTTTAATCTTGTTAGCAGAGTGCTGTTCTTCTCTTTTTCATAAATTTTGATTGGGGAAAGTTAATAATTTCTAGCAAAAGTATTCCTAAATGTCGGTTTGTTGTTTGGTTGTCACATGTACACATTGATAATAGCAGGAAACTGGAATGTGATAGTACATATAATAAGAAGACCAGCTTAAATCATATGAAGAAGATCAAATAGAAGACATATAATATGTTAAAAAACATCACCCTTGCTGCAACACTCTTTTTGAAATATTTGGGTAAATAAAGTTGTGGAAGAGGGCAAGTTCAAATCAAGCTTCATTAGGTTGTTCATTCTAGACAGAAAGCCTTAGTCTCTTTAAACTTTATGCATATATTAGTTCAGATGTGCACTTTATGAAGCAAGTATTGTGGATGTGTCTTTTCTTTGTTACTCTTAGTAAGTTAATGCTATTGTAATAATAAATAAACAGGATCAAGGAGCTGGGGGTAAAGGAGCCGGAAAGACGAGCTATTCTGGGGGTTCATTCTACACATCAGTAAGTCTAGTACCTTCTTCTTGTTTGTTCATTATACTCATGATCATTGTTACTTGAGTACTGCCGGCGGCCAGTTTATAGTCATGTGTGGTTTATCCATCTGGAAGTTCTCTTTTGAAACACATCATATATATATATAATTATATATATGTATATATATATATATATATATATATATAAAAAAGTTCATGCGAGAACCATTCTTAGTGCGTAAACCGCGAGAACCAATCTGAGCCATCCAATTCCCCCTCTTTCAATGTCATTACCCACCCATGAATTCCTCACATGCACCCTGCCACACTCTATCCCTCCACGCTCACCATCCATGAAACTTCCCATATCCAAGGAACGGTCGAGATTGGTTCTCGCGGTTCTTGCATGAACCCTCCCTTATATATATATATATATATATATATACTAGTATTTTACCCGCGCGATGCGGCGGGGTAAAATAGTTTCATTTGTCTACCGTAATCCGAACCGCTCCGTAACCGAAAAAACCGAAACCGTTTTCAAATTAGGTTTAAAAACCGAAAGAGATTACCATAAATACTTTAATTACATAAAACTGAAACCGTTTTCAAATTCGGTTTAAAAACCGAAACCGATTACATAAAATAGTACAACTCAAATAGCATTATTTACAATATGTTTCAGCAATGATCTTAAACACTTTAAATACTTTAATTACATAAAACTGTCAGAATTTAAATACATAATGAATGCTTTAAAATTGTCAAAAAATTAATTACAAAAAAATGTCCTGAATTTAATGACAGTTGTACTATTTTAAAACTGTTAAGATTGTTGCTCAAAGTTATTGTAAAGCATGCTATATTACTTGTACTACTTAACTTAAAAAATTGTCTTAAAAAAAGAGCTAAATGCTTTATAGAGTAGTAAAGATATATATATATATATATATATATATATGAAAAAGTTCATGCGAGAACTATTCTTAGTGCGAGAACCGCGAAAACCAATCTGAGCCGTCCAATTCCCCCTCTTTCAATGTCATTGCCCACCCATGAATTCCTCACATGCACCCTGCCACACTCTATCCCTCCACGCTCACCATCCATGAAACTTCCCATATCCAAGGAACGGCCGAGATTGGTTCTCGCGGTTCTCGCACTAACAACGGTTCTCGCATGAACCCTCCCTTATATAGGGGAGGGTTCATGCGAGAACCGTTGTTAGTGCGAGAACCGCGAGAACCAATCTCGGCCGTTCCTTGGATATGGGAAGTTTCATGGATGGTGAGCGTGGAGGGATAGAGTGTGGCAGGGTGCATGTGAGGAATTCATGGGTGGACAATGACATTGAAAGATGGGGAATTGGACGGCTCAGATTGGTTCTCGCACTAAGAATGGTTCTCGCATGAACTTTTTCCTATATATATATATATATGTATATATATAGTTATGCAATTGTTTGATTTTTTACTTGTATTCATAACTCTTTGTTTCTTGTGCTATATTCTTCTACAATTGATCTTCTGTATGTGGAGGATTTGGATTATCTAGTACCGGGTGTGTAAACTTGTTTTTCTTCGTATTCTGATGTAATATTGACTGTGTTTTGCAGAGCGTGCCTCCTGCTACAAACTCTCGACTATCGCCACTTCCTCATGAACCTGCAGATTTTTACGACAGGAGTGCCCCAGTTGACATTCCTCTTGATTCAGCTGCAGTAAGTTCAGATGTTGGATCTTACTGTATTTGATTTAGTGTTCTAAAAAACTTTACGTGGAGCTAGACGGTTGAGTGACCTTGTCGCATCTTTATGCCAATATGGGGTTGCTTGGATGTTTGAGCGGCTCATTGTAACATATGGATTATACTTTATTTCTTAGATTATATAACACATAGAAATTGACACCTTGATGCAATGACTACTGCTTTTAAATAACTGATCTTGTTGTTACAAATTACTTGGGAAGGATCAGAAAAGTAGAGAAAGTTCAGTTGACGAAATCAAGTTAGAGGAGACCTCATAATGTCTTGGAATATTTAAGTTGAAGATTAGTTGTCAATTGAAGCAATGGGAGGATACTTACCACATAAGCGCCTGATCAAGTGGGCTACTAATGGAAGTGTTGGGATTCATAGTGGTTGATCCGTGAATAATTGTTACTTCTTTTAACTAACCTCTTGTGCTTTCTATGTATGTTTTTGAAGGATTTGAAGAAGAAAGAGAAAGAGTTGCAAGCCAGGGAAGCAGATTTGAGGAAGAGGGAAGAGGTACTTCTCGAGAAATATTGTCTCTATATATGTTTCTAATGATGTGAAGATAGCATTGGGATTTATAATTGCACATGATAATAATTGCACAGAAAGTCAAATAAAGTATTTACGTGGTTCCTTCAACAATTTCTCTACATCCATGGTCTTTGCTGGAGTACTTATTATGTCATTGCACAAAGAAGACTTACACTATTTATAATGAAAAATTTCATATGGAGAAGTTGTTTTTAACTGCCAAAGTAACGGTTTTCTGACCTTAAATTTAATTTTCAACTTTATAAGCGTATATTCTAATCTGGATCCGCATCAAGTATAGTGTTTGTGTGTATAAAACTTGGACTTGAGGGTTCTTTTCGATGGTTTAATAAACTAGTGTCTCTTGTAAGAAATATTCCTTTGTAACTTACGTAATTTCTTTTGTAACTTATGTAATTTCTGTTTTAGTGTTTCTTTATCGACATCTTTGTGTGCTTGTGTTTTCTGTTCCTTTATAAAAATGATCCCATTAAGGCCTTGTTTACAAAAGTAATTTTCGTAATAAAATTTATGTATTATTCATTTTCAAGTGACAAGTACTCCATCTAATTCCAGCTTATACGTCACTTCCTTCTTTCTTGGTGAAGAAGTAGCAAATTAGATATCAATGTGATCTATGTGATTATTGATCATTAACATGGATAACAGCAAACTCTAAAAGCATTTACTCTTCCATAACTGCATTTGTTAAGTGAAAGAAGCAAGTTTATAGTAAACTTGCGTTTAAGCTTGTGTTCGTTACTTGTCATTTCTTCTAAGATAATAACAACATTTCCTGCTAGACGATTTTACCTTTCAAAAAGCTTGTATTTATTTGACTAGTGCTATGCAGATAGTAAAGCGGAAAGAAGAGGCAGCTGCACGAGGTATGTTGTGTTCCTTGTATTTTTGTGCAGATTGTCCGTCGATTGTTTTGATCTTTAAGTAAAACTGAAAGAGATCACGGAACATTTAAAACAAGTTGACGTAAAAAGGAAAAATGGGTGAAGGGTTCGCTGTTAATTTCAGCAAAGGACACGAGTAATTGATCAATCCCATTGTTTGCAGCTGGTATTGTTCTGGAAGAGAAAAATTGGCCGCCGTTTTTCCCTATCATTCACCATGATATTGCTAATGAGATCCCTATCCATCTACAGAAATTGCAATATGTTGCATTCACAACATACTTGGGTATGTTTTCTATTTGCTTATCATACAAAGTTATTTTTGTTGCTGCCTTCTTAAGAGTTTCATGACATCATTTAATGGACGTCTTCTTGCGCTAAATCAGTGGGACCCATTAAATGATATTGTCAAATGGCCATAACAGAGCGGATACATACTATGTATGATACAAAATTTCACTATATGAAACAAAGCCCCCTTTAATGATTTATTATTTTTATCTGTGAACAGGATTAGTTCTCTGTCTTCTGTGGAATATTATAGCCACAACAACAGCTTGGATTAAAGGCAAAGGTTTGTGCTGATCAATTTCTTTCTAGCCCTTATCTTCTTTTTAACATCTGTTATGTTCCTTGATCAACTTATACGATTTTTTTTTTCTGTTAGACCCACAAATCTGGTTTCTTGCTCTAATCTACTTTATAGCGGGAGTTCCACTTGCCTACGTGTTGTGGTACCGACCTCTTTATCGTGCGTTTAGGTAAACTTAGTCTCTCCTTTGCATATTTGCTAACATAAACTCCACTTCTTTGTTCGCGGCAATAGTTTGGACCATCACCTTGGTGGTCCACTGGCTAGTCCTCTTGCCCTCCATAGGGGAGGTCAAGAGATTAAATCTTGGGGCTTCAATCAAGGGTTGGCCAGGGGGTTGTTTTGGAAATAGTCACGGGTAACACCAGTTAGATTGCTTACATTAGAGCCAAAGGCTTGCACCCACGGGGGAACCTGAACGGGAAAATACTCTTAAAGAAACTGTGTAATGACTGACAATAGGAAAATTGGTATAAGCTAATGCTGAAAAAAATAATAACAAGTCGTGTTTACTTGTGAGGAGAAACTCAAAGGAGATCTAATAACCGAGGAAAATGAACATAATGAATGTTAGTCGGTTCCTTGTTTAGGTCATTTGGACCCCTTTATAGAAGTAATGAAGGTGTGATAATGGGTAAATACTCAGTGTGAGTAGAAAAATTATTATTTTATGTTGCAAATTGTATTGCAGGAATGAAAGTGCATTGAGATTTGGTTGGTTCTTTCTATTTTACTTGGTAATTTTCCTGTGTCATTTCCTTATTGTCATATTATCTTTTCTTTTTGGGCTATTTGATGACTATGTGTCATTGTTTGTCTGTAGGTTCATATAGGCTTTGTCATCTTTGCTGCAGTCGCCCCTCCCGTTGTCTTCAAAGGAAAATCTCTCGCGTTAGTTTTTCATCCCGAGTTTCTTTGGGTTGCATTAATTTACTAGTAAATTTTAATTATTTCTGCAAATAAAGGATTCTAATACCCCATTAATTGATGTAAAGTCAACACCTTTAATTAGTATTTAAAAGATGTTTGGTTACTTCTACTTTCTACAAAAAAAAGTCATACTTTAGTAGACAAACGATTCTAATACAAAACCAACTAATTGAAACTCCATTTAGTTTTTCTGTACAAATCAGTTGGGTTATGCTGGTTTGGGTTGCTTATGTGAAGATGTTACACACATTTATGTTCATCTAGCTCTTGGTTTGACATATCTCCTGATTCCTTTTTCGTAAACAGAGGGATCCTACCAGCAGTTGACCTTGTAGGCAAGCATGCATTGGTTGGGGTAAGTTTTGTTGCATTTTGCTGATTTTTTATTTGTTCCTTTGTTAAGTGTCACTGATTTATTTATTATTTTTGCCTTTTGTAGATTTTCTATTTTGTAGGATTCGGGTTATTCTGTGTGGAGTCGCTACTCAGCATTTGGGTTATCCAGGTCCGTTTTGTATTTATTTCTTGACCAGAGACATTGTTAGAAGCATCCATTTATTATTAAAGGGAAAAGGATTTGTGCAGCTAGAAATACCTATGATGGGTGCTTCTACTCTCACAAATACTTAAATGAGTGAATGATGAAATGTCTAACATACTCCTTATTTAAAAGTGTTTGCGAGTGTGGAAACACGTAAGATATGTGCTAATAGAAGCATATATCCTGTCCCCATTAATACAACATGTAAAACACCTGGAATTGACAGATTTGAGAACCACAACGAATTTATATAAAAATCTTAAATTACAACAATGCCAAAAGGGTGTTAGGACTAAGGTGGCCACTATTCAACCTTTTTAATGGCGCCACCCAACATTCTAAAGTACTTCTGCATATGGATGTGGTTTTGATTATACCGAATCCTATTAAAAACAGGCCAGATTACCGTTTACAAATATAACCTTAAATTTCTTAAAGAAAATGAAATTCTCTTGCTTTTCTATCATGTACGTCATGATATCAAAAGGTCTACAATCTTCTGAAATTTTGTGTCAATCAAAATGTTATTTTTTTGTCACATTTTTTATAAATGAAATACATAGTTTGGTGGCTAATAAAGCTGTTTTAATAGTTGGATGGCCTTTATGAGAAAAGTTAGAATAGCTGGGTCGCCGTTTTATAGGTTATTCAAAAAATAAGAAAAAAAAAAGAAATCCAGACTGTTTTTATAGGATATATACTGGAATGGTTCTGAGCTTGATATATCTTTTGTCATAATGCAGCAAGTATACATGTATTTCCGAGGAAGCGGCAAAGCAGCAGAAATGAGACGTGAAGTGGCTAGAGGTGCAGTACGGGCAGCCATATGAGTGGGTTTTGCTATTCCAGGATTTATGACGTGGGTTCGACATGCACTATAAACCTAGACACGGAACGGTTCTTTCTCTTTTCCTTGTAGCTTGGGAAACTTTGATGTTCATTCTAAAAGCTTGTTTTTCGCGGTGTTTTTCTTATATTTGAAGGATTTGTTTGATGTAAAAGTATAGAAAGATGTGAAGAATGTGATAGATTACCTCTGTAAATCTTGTGTTATATGATACTTTAATTGTTCTGATCTCCTCAGAAGACATGGTTACATTTGTGTTCTAGCATTCTTAATTATTGCAGAAATGTGTAGGGTTTTGCAAGGCATTATTGGCTTAGTGTCTTTGTTTATGAATCCTTTTTTTAACTACTCCATTAAATTTAGGTCAAATCATGTGAACTTACTTTATTAAAGATCTGAAAGTTTAGGAGAAAGTGCATAAATCAACAATCCCTCATAAGAACACATGCATGCAATGGAATGTCTATCATGGACATTCCATGAGCTGGTCAACCTCATTAATTAAGAGAGGTGTAGGCCGACAACACATGACCCCATTTAATAAAATTATCTGTACATTTTTAATAAAAAATTGAGTATATATTATTTCTTGTTTCTAATATGTATTCTTGTTATCACGTATTGTACATGGTTGAGGATGATCAAACAAGAAGATGATTATTAGCTTTACGAAACTAGCTATAAGTTTGTTTAAGGGAAGCTATAAAAACTAAATTTAAATTACACTTACAAGCTTAAAGATTACGCTTGCAATAGTTGGAAAACATTAAGGACCACTGGAGCAAAATTGTAGAGTTAATAAAATAACTTCACTGAACATTTTTATAAACAAGGCGACTCTCATTTTCACTTGGAAAATATTCAAAATTTTAGTTTGAAAAATACATGACTGAGGGGCAGCCTATGTTTAGATGAGGGTTGAAACACAAAAATAGACCAAACTCAAATGTCAAATTGAGGGTCAGCCTGCCTACGTTTAGATTTGGGTTGAAAGCAGCTTAATTTCACAAAATATCAGACTAAACTGAAAATGACTTCTGATGTAATGGTCCTGTTATCTGGAATTTTAGTTGTTACAATGGAATAAAGTATGCTAACTCTATCTTTAATTAAGATAAAGTGTTAGAGACTAGTAATATAAATATCTAGTTTTGTTAATATAAAGGGTAACCTTATGGGTTAAGTTCATGTTTTGGTCAAATATGAAAGTAAGATTTATAGATAGATTCATTTTTGACTTAAGATTTCACTCTCATGTTTTTAGAACATGATAGATCATGTTTAACTATAATATAAGAAGATCTTAACTCTAATGTTACACATGTCTAATAAATAAAAATAAAGTTATGCGTAATCTATTCAATGATTGACATGTCATATATATTTTTCTCGTATCCTTGAATAGTGTGATGTATCATTGATTCCTTTTTTGACACACATAGGCATATATTCTAGGCCTACATATCTTTTTTCCCAATGTAAGATTATAAACTTTAATTTGTAACACACGACAATACTAGTTAACATAGTAAGAGGCAATCTATATATATGGTAATATGAATAGGGGAGTTAAGGAGAGACGTGAGAGATGTAATATGAACCGTACGATATGAGTCGGTCAACAAATGAAATTAGGGGTAATTTTGGAAATTAAAAATGCACTAAATTATCAGTTGCAGAGAGAGATTCCTAATTTCAAGCTAACTAGCAGACATTTCCTAGAACAAAGATCATCAAAATTCAAATAACTATACCAAAAACATCAAAATTAAATCAAAAACAATCTTGAAAGTTATCGATCACTGTTCCTGCCGTCTCCACGGATCATGATATGATGCACAGTAACCAAAAAATGATGCACAGTCACCGTGCATCAAAATTAATTTGATGCACAACTCACTATCTAAGACATATGGCTATAAAGTTCAAACATAGGATGATATTTACTCCAAAAATTCAATCTTTCACCAACAAATACAAAATAACTTGAATACCTGCTAATTATTTGAAGAAGAAGAAATACGAACACAGCAAAAAACAAAAATGAGAAAGAAATACAAAAGAAGAAGAAGAAAGAGCCGTCAGTTGCGGTGGTGGAGAATGGTGGTGGCCGGCGGCTTACATTTTTCGTGATGCTTTCGGTGTGAATTAGGTAGAAGGCGGTGGGTAGTCGGCGGGTCTACGACCATAACATAGCGGTGGGCTGTGGAATAAAAGCAGATGGGAGTGGACGACGAGCGATCTTCTCTTTGCGGCGGTGGTCGCCGGACTAGATGCGTGAGTGAGAGCTTGCTACGGAAGAAGGACAACAGTTATGGTAATTTAGGGAAATTGATCTGTTGAGTTAAAAAAGAAAGGAGCCCTAATATTTTGGGGAAAGAGATACAAAATTTATAATTTTACTAAAACACCCTCAATTACTTATGACAAGTGTCACAATCACATTCTCTCTTTCACATCTCTTATTAAAAGTACATCTCTTTTGATCTTACTTATGACAAGTGTCACAATCACATTCTCTCTTTCACATCTCTTATTAAAGTACATCTCTTTTGATCTTAATCCTATGGTTGCGTTTATGTTGTGGTGCATTCAGCTAAAAGTTGATAAATAATAAACCAAATTTATAGGAAATAAACCTCCGACTATTTTTTCTCCCTCTCTCTTGCTTGTTTCACCGGCGACGATGACTGCTCTTAAAAAAGTAATTAAAATAAATCTAAAAACTTAATTTTTCTAAACTTTAAATGTTAAGATTAATTGTTGATAACATGTTTATTTAGGAAATGAAGATATGTAGTAAAAATATATAATACTTTTATTTTTTATAACTTCCGATAAAATGTTTATTTAGAAAGTGAAGATTTTTTAAAAACAAAATATGACTAAATTAACATGTAAACAGTGTTTATGTTGACTCGATTGTCATGTGGATAACTATGTCATCTTACCCTTTTATAATCATACTAGATTATATATCGGTGTGATACACGGGTAGTTTAGAAAAATCATAAATATTAAACATTAATAAAATATATTAAATAATGATAAAACGTGAAATGAATTAGAATTTAATAATTGATGACGGATGTTAACACTCATACCAGCGGTGAAAGCGTCGACACGAGGGGGAGAACATGTGATGGCTGTATTGGTTATAATTGAAAAGAATTTAAGATGATTATAAATATTTAAAAGGATAAAACTAAAAATTTGGTTAAATATGGTATTTAATTTTAAATATTATAAATAGTAAAGATTATATTTGTTAATTATAATTGGCAAATAAGATATTTTAATGTTTAATATGACATATATAAAATTCTTCCTAATAAATTTTGATTAAAGAGAAATCATAATTGCATTTCAATTTTTAGCCAAATAAATTGTTCAGATTTAATAATTATGTAAATAAATGGTATGGATGTTCTAATAAATAAAGTGTCAAACGGCTAAGATTAAATCTTTTATGAAATAAATGGTATATCTTCTAATAATTTTTTTTCTAATTAGTCTTTTATATATATATATATATATATATATATATATATATATATATATATATATATATATATATATATATATATATATTAGAAGATTAGAAGATAGAAGATTTTAACTCAACAAAATACACACTACTTTTATTGAATTTTTTTTAATATTTATTACAATTTTTTTTTGCCCGCTAGTCTTTTTTTTTTGAACGTCGGAAATTTCATTGATAAGTTAGCAAGGAGCTAGCAAGAAAAAGGTACAAAAACAGAGAAAATAAGATTACAAACAATCACGAGGATAAATACACCAATTAGACCACCTATTTTTGAAAGAGACAACTTCAGATCTTTGTTTTATCCAGAAGAATGATATTGCTTGAACTTGAGAGAGTATCGTCTCCAACTTAGCTTCTGACCTTGCCTTGAAAATTAATTCGTTTCTAGATTTCCATAAGATCCAGAAGAAGGCATAAACTACAGTGATAAAAACCTTTCTTTAAGTACCTTTCAGATCCAGTTTGGAGGCCCGCAACAATGGATGGAATTGGAGAATCCCATAATCCAAAGCCCACCACTGAATAATCTCTCCTAACATCCTTTTTGCGATGCTATAGTGAACCAAAATGTGTTCCAGGGATTCTTCATCTTCCTGTTTAAACAAGGAGCACAGTGTACGAACCAAAGGAATTCCAAATTAACCTGATTCAATTTAGAAGGAAGCCTTTTATGAAAAAATTCTCCAAGCCATAATATTTAATTTCGAAGGAACCCAGTTATTCCAAACGATAGGATCACGACCATAAGACGACAACTTTAAATCATCAAAAGCTCGCCTTAGCGAGGAGACCGTGAATACACCGGAACTCCGGAATACAACACCAGTTGGCTAAAAATTTGCTCGCTAATCAATGATCATATTTTGTAAACATTTATGAACATTAAAGACAACTTAAAATAATAATTAATCCGAAATGATTGTTGATTAAGGATTAAGAAACAAACCTAATACTTCTAAAAGATTATTACTAAATAAAGTGACTAATAAATTCAAAACAATACCAAAGATAGAAACACATGTTCTTGCTTGAGCAGACCTACACAAAATCATGAACAGGTATAAATATATAAATTAAAATCCTTTCATATTTGATCGAAAATATTCTATTATGTTTTTTCACAAATGTGAGAGTGAAATCTATAAAGGAAGTAAATATCACATTCATGACTTAAAACAAGGAACCCACTATCATATGTATAAGAGAATATGACAAAAAGATTTTAACCCGCTAACACAACACACTAATGATCAAATTTCTAATTGATTTCCAACCCCAGTCCTAGCACAAACAATCAGGAAAGGCAGAAGAGAGGATGAACGAATTTCTAATCCAATATATTAATATCTTAAGAGATTTCTAAACCCCCCAGATTTAGATTAACATAGCTAATTTGTTGTTTGATCTTTTATAGATTAAATGTCTTATGTCTGTTTTTATTATTTTTATGTCTGCAGAAAAAGAAGTGGACTAAAAATTTGCAGTATGCGCCAAGAAGACTGATTGTTTTTTGAAATTAATAACCTACTTGAAAAATATCTTGTTACAATGTAAATTATTTTTAATAAACACTTAAGAAAGATCTATTCCTTCTTGTACAATTATCGAAACCAACTCGATTGTAAACACAGTTTTGAGGCTCATTAATTATTTTTGTTTTTATTAATTAAATAAATAAGGGCATAAAATGGATTTGGAATATCACCATCATATCGAGAAAACTAACAAAAGCATGTTATTTGATATGTATGTGTATATGTGTATATGTATGTACATGTGTGTATATATGTGTGTGTGTTTCTAACCGGGTTGATCCGATGGTTGAAGTGGTCAAATACAAATTTGCTCGCCACACCCGATCAATAAAATACATGGATTTAAAACACCATGGTTATGGAGTTAGAATCAAGGACGAGAGTAAATTATAGATATACACGTGAGAATGTCTATTTTAAAAAAGAGAATGATGCACCTTCGGTGGAAATAGATGTAAAAAGATCTGCAAAGCTTTTTTTTATTGTACTAAAAAACACTCTATTCTTTAAATGTCCGCACGCCCGTTGATATCAAAGGAAAACAAATCTATTTAAAAAAAACAAAACACAGCTGAATCTACCAATGGAAGGGAGAGGTGAACTAACCTGATTTTGTTGATAATAATATTGTAAATTTATTTAGACGAGTAATGAATGCTATTTATGAATTTTATTCTTACGAAAGATATTATGAGTACAATTATTTTAAAGTAAAGAACTAAAAGTTGAAAAGCAAAGAAATTCGGTTCGGTCGGAGATCGCAACGCAAAGCGTTGGCGGTAGACCCCACGTGCAGGGTAGCTTGTGTCAGGAAATTGTGTGGGGCAGGGATCATGACGCAATGCGCACCCGTCGCGACACGACGCTTCTAATTAAGCATCTATATATATGTTTGCATTTCAGTCAATTCTCACATGTTGTCCACATTAGTAACGCTACATTGCCCGTTTTGAGAGCGATTCTAAGGATAGAGAGCGAGTGGCAGTGTCGAGTTCTCGATTGGTGCACGTATTCAAGGTTCGGAAGGTGCGGTGATACCATTTCGAGCTAAGTTTTGACTTTGACTTTGTTTTTGGACATCTCGAGAATATTTTGGAGCGTGCAATACCGGGTTTCTAGGATCCTCATGTGAAGCCCATCAAATCATGATTTGAGTTGATTTACTCTTCTCAACTGAGGCAAGTTTAGTTTTCTTATAAAACCGAGCACGAAGACGAAATCGATTTAGAAAGAATTAACAGTTTTAAAGATGATATATATATATATATATATATATATATATATATATATATATATATATATATATATATATATATGGGTGTCTATGATTGTCTAACGATTTTTTATAAATGCATGTTGGATATTTAGCTACAGCGGAAGGATTACACGAGTGTGTATACAAGTGGGAGTCGCGCCCTGCTTTTTACCAGACTTGCTGGCACACTTAGTGAACTTGGGCCAGTGCAGATGGACCTTGGAACTTAGCAGTTGCTAGACACACATGTGGTGCCAGTATGGACGGACCTTGGGGCCCTAGTGGTTGCCGGGCACACATGTGGTATTTAGGGGTGGTGATGATAGCGATGTATGATGAGAGACCCAAATAAGAAGGATGTAAAAAATGATGTTAATGATTAATAGTGATGCATGAGATGATAATGATGTAAAAGGTGAAAATGATGTTTTATGATGTACCTAATTATGCTTGTGATAATACTTGAGTGTGTGGTGATTATAATGTTATGCAGATGGGTCAAGTTATGGGTTGAGATTTATTACCCTAAACATAAACATTTTTTTATATATGTTTTAATGTGATGATTTTGTGTTGATAACTAAGATGAATCATGAAACGTAAGCTTAACACTTTTTTTTGTGAAATTTGTCTTGTGCTCGTGTAGGTTGCTTAGGTATGCGTGACTTTGTGAGCTGGGGTGCTGATGAGTAGTTTATTTATGTTTGTGAAACTGACTTGTGGTTAATGATTTGGTTTCTTTTAAATAGTTATTTGATTTTGAAGTAACGGTGGTTTTTATATTAATGTGTGTTTTAACGATTTACCTGTTATAAGGAAAGTAGTGATTTAAAGGTTTTCGTTGCGACGAAACTGATTGAATAGAAAAGTTTTTTTGTAACCTCAGTTTTTGAAAACCACGACTGTTAAGAGAGAGAGAGGGAAAGACATATACATGTGTCAAGGTAAGATTTCAAGAAGAATAACTTTTTCGAAAAGTATACGGTGAACACTAACAAAATAGGAAAATTATCTAAAGATTTTTTTTAATTAAAACAAAATAAAAACAAAACTTTAATTTACTTTAAGAAATGTATACAAAAACTTGATAAATAAACTAAAATAACGAAGCATCTAATTTTTATAGCCCTCAAATTTGTATACAAGCGTTGAAATATGTTCTCTAAAACTAAGTTTTTCTTCTCTTGTTCTTGCATATGCACACATTGTGTGCATATAAAGATGGAGCTGAGGTAGGTTTGACGAGTTCATGAGTTTTTTCTTAGAAGAAAATATTTTATTATTTTATATAAATGAAGTAAAGAAATAAGCATATTTAAAAGAAAAATCTAGTCTCTTATTATATTCGCTTACACATTATTAAACGATAGATGTTTGTACTTCATTGATTTTATTTTCTAATTTTCTCTCTGATCTTTTAGATGCGTCTTGATCTTAGAAGTATGGCGTGGAAGATTTTTGGTAGGAAATTAGGGAAATGTTCAATCGAGTCTAAATTTTTTGTGTAGTTTCAAGGGACAAATCTCGGTCATTGGATAAAAAAAAAAGTCAAATGGTCAAGCTCAACCTCCTAACCACCGTCATAACCACAATCACATGTGATTGAATACACAACCACCACCGCCAACACCACTGCACGCCACCTCCACCACTGCGCTCCACCTCCACCGCCCATCAGTACCTCCGGCCACCACTACAGCCGCCGACCACCACCTCCGGCCGCCGCAATCACATGTGATTGAAGCCACAATCACATGTGATTGCACACCGCCGACCATCACCTCCGACGACGCAATCACATGTGATTGCACACCGCCGACCACCATCACCACCGCCGCCGACCACCAAATCCGACGACGCAATCACATGTGATTGAAGCCACAATCACATGTGATTGCACACCGCCGACTACCACCTCTGGCGACGCAATCACATGTGATTGAAGCCACAATCACATGTGATTGCACACTGCCGGCCACCACCACCTCTGCCGCCGACCACCACCTTTGTTTATTGCATCAAAATCTTTTTTCGAGGAACTTTTAGAGGAAACCGAGGCCAGATCTGAGTTCCTTGGACCAAACCGAGTTGAACCATCACCATCCCCACCCTGAACAACTCCGGCAACCGGCGAATTTGGTCTCGTCGGCGCCTGATCTGCGACATAAACTCGAACAGGGCTGTTTTTAGCATCAAAATCTTTTTTTGAAGCATCCAATGATGAATCTGAGATCAGATCTGAACTCCTCTCATCAAACAGAGTTGAACCACCACCATCCCCACCCTGAACAACTCCGGCAGCCGGCGAATTTAGCCTCGTCGGCGTCGGATCTGCGACTGGGCTGTTTTTAGCATTAAATCTTTTTTGAAGCATCCAATGACGAATCTGAGACCAGATCTGAACTCCTCTCATCAAACCGAGTTGAACCATGTGCGCCACCACCATTAACTCCGGCCGTGGTGGTCGGATTTTGCAGTGGCGGCCATGGTGGTCGTATTTTTTGTTTTGCTCGATTTCTCGTTAATGGAGGATCGTGAGGATGATCAGGCTCCATAATCTTGTAGGGGAGTTAAAACCGATCACCCTCACCAAAAATCACGATGATCCAACGGTGGGTTCACCAAAAAATTGATTTGACGTTTTGTTAATTCAACGGCTGAGATTTGTCCTTCGGGACTTCACAAAAAAGATGTTTTTTATTGAACAAATCTCTACCTGCTTATAATTTGAAAATAAAATTAGATTGAAAATTAATGACGAAAATACGTTATATCTAGGCGCCGTTCTAACGGTTGTTAGATTAAAGGTTTATTTTTGCGAGGAAATGGCAATTAAACTAACCATTAGTTTCGTTTCCAACGTTCAAGTACGAAATCTAAAATTTAACAAATCTTATGTGACCACATGAGAAAATAATAGTTATGCGAATTTTGGTTATGATATTTAGATTAATTACGGACAAAAAGCAAATTAGGTTTTGATAAATATATAATCCCCAAAAAAAAAAAAGACAACGTCATTTGCATAGGAATAAATAACACAATAGTACTTTTAAAAAAGTTTTTACCATAATATATAATACGTAATAATTTATAATAATAATACATAAATATTACAAACTCTTTCATTGACAATACGAATCAAGTATGAGGAATACATAAGAGCAGCAGTTTACCGGCTACCGGGTATATCTCAACCTTACAACGCCGCCTCCACAACCAACCACCACCTACTACCGGTATCGGACTCCGGCATTACATATATATAGATTACATATACTACATATATCTCTCTCTTAACAATAAGCCACGCACTTCTTACAATCCATAGTGCACCCACCTCCGCCACCACCACCACCGTACCCCTTGCCGGAGCGGCTGTAAGCGCTGAAGCATTTAGACGGACACGTCAGCTTCTTCTTGTAGCACGGGCCCTTATCTTGACACACGACCGTGGATCTGATCACTCCACTTTTAGAGTGGCCACCTTTCGGGCCGCCATAACCCATCCCATACCCGCCACCCACACCATTCCCGGGCCAATTGTTACCGAACCCGGGTATGTTGAACCCGCCTCCTGAACCGGGTCCGAAGAATCCGTTGCCGTCGTCTCCACCACCTTTCTTGCCGTTGTGGTTTTTGGTCTTGCCTTTATGCGGGTCGGGCCGGGTGGCAGTGGAGATTGTGAGGAGGAAGAAGATGAAAAGGAAAGGAATGATGAGGCTTTTCATGATGAAGTGTAATCTGAGGAAATGGATATTATTTTTAGAAGGTGGGATGTTGGGGGTATTTATGGTGGGGTGGGTATGGGGTAAGGAAATAAGCATTTAAGAGGATATCACTATTGCAGGGTGTTGAAAGGGGCAAGTTCTTAATTCTTTGGATATGATGTGAAATTGCAATTACATAAAATCATAGTTGTTAAAACCAAATAGTTTGTAAAGTAGTGGTATCAAGGTTTTTTTTTAATGGTTATATGTTGTAGTATTGCTATGGATAAATGACATTGTAATTTAGTAGTAGGTTTAGAACGAGTATATATTTTGTTGTTCGAAAAATCATAGTTAATTAAATATCACGATTTTTATCTTAAGAGCTTGTAATCTTACGGCTTTATTTATAATATAAGTGTTGATGTTGATTCTCGGTAGAACTTTTACATCTATAATATCTTATTTAAAATATCAATCTTAATTATATGATAGTAAGTTTTTGATTTGGTCCTATTTTATTCGTCTTCGATATTTATTATAGAGAGATACAAAAATCTATAGTAAATATGTCGATCTTGATAACTTTGTATGAATTTGTAACCATTTGTTAATATGTTCTTTTTAACATTAGGGTTTGCTAATTGATGGGCTCCTTTGGTCCTATTTTATTCGTCTTCGATATTTATTATAGAGAGATAAAAAATTAATAGTAATATGTCGATCTTGATAACTTTGTATGAAAATACTGTATGGTTTTGTAACCATTTGTTAATATGTTCTTTTTAACATTAGGGTTTGTTAATTGATGGGCTCCGATAAGTTAGGATTTAACTTGAATAACATCTTTTTAGACTCGTTCTTAAGGAAACATAATGTTTAATTAAGACATTTATTTAAATATCAAACGTTAAATCATATATAGAATTTTAATATTTAAATAAGACAATCACGCATGTCAATAATGTAAAAAATCCATAAGGTCGAATATGAGTTTAAGCTATGATAGAGGTAGCAAGACTGAACCAACCGTAAGAACAATTATATTATATATTACTAAGTACTAATTACTAATGTAGATCTAAACAATAATTGAAGGAGATTAAAACGTCAATGCCTCAACCATACTTTTATCATTCAAGTCAAATATGAATTAAAACACGCATATGCATTTATAGTTCTTTTATATTTTTTGATAAAATTTAACAATGCCATATTATAATTTATAAAAATATAATACTAATACATATACAAGATTTTTTTGGTAGTTCTAACATTTATTATAAGATTCTATAAATCTTGACATTGTTTTTGAAATTCACATTTTCTTGTACATTTTTAGTTTTGTTGTTTGTAGTTTCGGATATCTATATATATTATATATTAGAGTCATGAACATTGTAAAGTTTGAATATTTTTTTTAATTATTGTTGCTTAAAAGTGCAATGTTTATAAAAAATACTCCCAATTAAAAGGTGACCTTGTTTTTCAAGATTTATTTTTAAGTTTATCAATATAAATTTACTTGGTTAAAATTCGTTTATGAGCGAGTTTATTATATTGTCATCAATTATTTTATGTAATAATAAGATTTTAACAAGCTCAAAATAATATCGATCATGTCAAGCTAGATTTAGAAATACAACGTATGTACTTGTATAAACTCATATAAATCTTGACATTATCTAAATCAATCCGTCATATACATAATTAATATTAACAAATTCTTATATACAACACAGTCTATGCATGCTATAACTAAAGCTAAATTAATTTTGATTTAACGAAATATTAGAGCACTCGTAGTGGTAAACATCAAGACATCATAGCAAGGTAAATTATGATGTGGGGGTTAGTCATACATGTCATAACTAAAGCTGTTTGGTTATGACTATATCATAGACTGACAAGCTAATGTTGCAATCAGTTATGATTATGAATGATTTTAAGATTACATAAATATGACATAATTGTAGGTGATGTGAGAATAGTATCATACAAGCAACAACATCTTTGTGTAACATATAAATTAGAAATAAAGGTGTTACTAGTCGGACTCTTTTCGTAACACATATTATATATGCACCTTAATCAATTATAGTTTTCAATACTAGCTAGTAATGTATTCATATATATTAAATTAAAGATATAAGAGTTTATATTATTAAATTTCCAAATCAAATCACCCTAGAAATAAAATCTAAAATGCATCAATCAAAATTAATCACCTTTTTTAAGTTAAATTTTACACGCCTACGTTGTACGGTACAACTAACTAATGGGTCCATATTCCATAATATCACTAGATGTATCTAGGGGTGGCAATTATCGACACGACACGAAACACGACACGAACCCGACACGTAAATAAACGGGTTTGAGTTGAGCATAAACGGGTTCGGGTCGTTTTCGGGTTGGCATAAACGGGTCGTGTTCGGGTTGGCTTGCGGGTTCGCGGGTCGACCCGTCAACACGTATATATTTTTGATATATTTTATTTTCTATTTATTCTTATATATTTCATGTTTCCTATTTGGTTTTTAGGCTTTTATCTTAATCCTTAGTCATCCTAAACCTAAAGAAACAATTTTATTGTCTCCTTTTGTTCATTTGCCGTTTTAATTCTATTGTCTCCTCTTGTTCTTAGGTAGGGTTGAACTTTATTAAATAATTTGCATGTAAATTTTGTATTTTGACAAACAAGGGATAAAATTAGTAAAACTAGAGCCACTGACTCGCCAACAAATTAATGACCCGCCAACCCATTAATGACCCGTCAACCAGTTAATGACCCGCCAACCCGTGAATGACCCGCGAACCTGCCAACCCGTATATTTAAACGGGTTACGAGGTTTGTGCGTGTTTCAACTTATACGGGTCGTGTCACGCATCTTGACACGAATAATTATACGGGTCGTGTTCGGGTCACGACCCACCGACCCGCCAACCCGAACACGACACGATTGCCACCCCTAGATGTATCGCTTAAAGAAGTCAAAAGTTGACCCACGTAAGTAACTAATAGGTCCACAGCTATCATGGGTTCGAAAAAGTCAAACTAACCCACTCAATTAAGTGCAAGTGTTCTTCATCGACATCTTTAAACTTCGTCATTAAATTCATCCTCATTTACCAACTACTTTTGATGCCTATCTTTACCTCCACTTTGTTTTCTACTTTATTTTGATATAAAATAATCATAATAAATATATAATTTAAATGGACAAAAGGAAAGTGTAAAAGGAAAACGGACATTGCACATGAAAGGGAAGGACCACTTGGGTTAGCCAAGCGGTAAACATTCAGCACGCTACTCTTGATCTGTTACTATTTAATATAATGAAATGTGGAAAATCGGCAAGGAAAAGAATATTTTCAGAAACTGCAGTAGACTGTGTTCTATGGTTGGTGTAGAAAGCTAGAAATGATATGGTTTTCAAACGGAAGAGATTCATTCATGGTTTCAGCGATAATTGTTGAAGTTCAAGCGTTATTGTTTTTGTGGATTAAATACCGAGCTAATTGTAACTCTCTAAAATGGGCTATGTGGTGTTGTAATTCTTTATCATTATTCTAATTGCTTTGTAATGTTTCTCTCGAGAATCTTGCTCGATTTATATTTTAATAAAATTGGATTTGCTTGGGTTGGGTGATGGCAATGCCGAAACTCATTCCCTTGCTTTTCCTTTGTTGCTATAAAAAAAAAGATAATTTAGTGTCATGATTGTCTATTGACAAAAAGTTATAGCTTTTAGTCTTATTATAAATAAACCGGGGTAGATTTAGGAGGTGTTAGAAAAACTTGAAAAAGAAGAAAGAAAAAACTAAAAAACATCATATATCATTTATATACATAGGAATAAGATTAAATTACATGTTTGACTTTTTGAATACACTCAATGGTAGTTTTTTCTACTTTACTAGGTTTTGTAGTGAAAATCACTGCTGTCACGTTGGATCCAGGTAACTATATGTGTTTATGAGTCAAGCTACTTGCGCTCGAACTCGTTTAACTAGAGTTTGAGCTTGATAATATTTAGTCTCAAAGTTGAGCTTGAATAAACATGACCACTCGATTAATTTCACGTGCCAAGCTCTAAAATACGAATGTTTGGTTTGGCTCGTTCGAAAGCTCTAAAATACTAAGTTTGACTCACACACACATGTATATATATTGTCACATATACATATACGCTTTGTGAAGGGCCAGCTCTGGGTTTGGATACAAGTCGATAATTCATCAAGTTATTATATATGACCAATTTTATTATGTTAAAGTTAAAATTAATAGTTTGGACTTACTTTTGATTTGGCGTTACGATGTTAATCGTGTTTTGAACCATTGATTTCTTTTACATATGAAAAACCAGTTTTGTAAATGTGAAACGATATTATATTAGACATAATAACTTAATAAGCATTTACTTACAACCAGATTGCAAAGAATAATTAAGAACATCCTTCGTTACAATTGTTTAGTATCGACATACAAATTTCAAACTTTAGGAGTTCTAAATATTAGTAAATGTATGTTATATTTTCTACGGGCAAATTGTATAAAAACACAATTAACTTTGTTTGAGCTATATTTGTATAAAATCAACTTTATTTTTCTTAAAATGAAGAATTTCATATATATTCTTACAAATTTCATTAACTACATGTATATATCCTTACAAATAATATAGTTATCATCACATATACACAATTTGTTGTATACTATAAAAATAATGGCAAATTCCATCATATATAATAGTAACTAATAAGAAACAAAAATAGTTTACATGCATATGGGGATATAATTAAAGTTCATTATAGCGTTTTTAAGAATTTAAATTGATTATATATATATATATATATATATATAAGACATGCTAATTTTCTAAAAATAACCATAAATTGAGTCTCAATCAACCGATCACAAATTTCAATTTCAAAATTAATCAATTCTCAAAACAATTTTAGAAAATATGTATCGGAATTCAATTTTGAAATCAATTAGGAGGGAGCTGGATGAAAATTATGAGAGACTTTTATAAAACATGTGAGGAGTTTTAAGAAAATATGAGGGGGTTATATAAAAGTTGTATATTAATATAATTAATTATAAGCTTTTTATAAATTATTGTTAGTAACTTTTCATATATTTTGTTTAGAGAAAAACTAATTATATATTTACGACCGTCTCATTTTTATCTACGTTTTGGTATAAATTTTATTGTAAAATGACATTTTTTTAATTAGTATATTTTTAATGTTTTGTTATCCATTAATAGTAGTGAATTGAGTGGTCAACTTAAATATGCTATTCAAAATGTTTAGTTTTTTATTTTGACGTTTTTTCAATCTTATTAGAAAGATGTATGAAATTTTTTTATAAATATGGTTCAAAATAAGATGTATCATTAAAAGATTATATATTATATATTTAAAAATTTAAATTCAGAGATGTAAAGATATGTGTTCTTGATGGTCATAAAACGATATTATTAGTGTTGGTAGTTGGCTAAAGAAGACAATTTCTTCTGATAATGTGTTTTGCTATGACGATTAACAAAAGTCAAGGATTGTCACTTTCAAAAGTTGGTTTATTCCTTAGAAAACTTATGTTTAAACATGGTCAATAGTATTGTTAGTGCATACATGGTCACACATTAAGAAATGCACTCCTTATTTTGATGATGATAAAAATATGAACAAGTAATATTATTGCTTATCAAATTTATTCATATGTTCATATGCTACATTATTTAAAGATCAACAAACCTAAAATTAATGATCAAGTGAAGAACAAATAATTGAAGACTTCAATTCAACAAGAAAAGAAGAAATCAAGATAAATCAACATTCACGGTCGATACCACGGTCGACCGTGAATCAACCGTCGCTGCTCAGCTCACAACTCTTAAATGTTGTTCTTCTTCAAGTCAACCGAACTCGTACTCAACAAGTGAATATGACATCTTCAAAGCCGATGACAAAGATATCTACAAACAAGAGTTCGAATTATATGAGCTTACAAATAAAATAATTAAATTAGTTTATGTTTTTATAAAATTATTTTTATAAAAACTTTATAAAAATGACAAAGATTTTATAAAACTCAATTGTGTTGGTTGATTAAATCTAAGACTTCCTATTTTAAGCAAATAACAAACACAATCTTACTTTGAAACAATACACCACTATAATTAGCAAAGGAATCTCCCAAAGGGATAAAATTCCAACATGCTTTGTGTATTGGTTTCCAAACTTCCATATATGTGTTTAAATTCAAACTTTAAGAGTATGGGATCAACCAACCTTTTGAACATATACTTTTCAGTTGATTTTTATGGTAAAAACGAGTTGAGTGTGGTTTTAAATAAAGTCCAACGTCTATAGTGCAAAGAACAAGAAAGTTCAGGTACCTCACGGTTTTAGCCACGGTCGACCGTGGATCGACCGTGAGGGTACTGGACAGCTTTTGGACTTTGACCTTTTTCCTTATTTAAACCAACTCAAACCTCATTTTTTAGGATCTCTTGCACAATCAAAAACACATAACATATATTCTTTGATAATTCATCTATCATTCAAGATCAAGAATCAAGCAAGAGCAAAGCTTTCAAAGCTTAAACACTACATCATCTTTCTATATATTTTGTAATAGTGTAAGGATCAATTCTAGCCTTTCAAATTAGAGTGAAGTAAGGATCATCTCTAGCCTTTAGAATTAGAGAGAAGTAAGGATCAACTCTAGCCTATAGAATTAGAGTGAAGCAAGGTTATCTTTACCTTACTTGCAAGTTTGAAGTGTTAATTCTTGCAAGTGAAAAAGAGAAGTGTAAAAGGTTTATCTCTACCTTCAAAGAGAGAAGCTAGTGGAGCAAACTCTTGGTGGGTGAGGCCAAGGAGTGGATGTAGTGCAAGTTTGTTAACACTTGCATGAACCACTATAAATCTCTTGTCTACTAATTGGTGATATCTCTCTACCCTTACTCTCTTTATTTCAAGTATATATATATTTGTTGTGTTATAAACTTCAAGAAAAATATTTTTAACACAACTTACAAATTTTTATTTGTGAAAAATTGGTAAACTAAGTTAAAGAACCTATTCACCCCCCCCCCCCCTCTAGGTTCCAACAAGTATGTTGCCGTTTCACGTGTTAAAAGTGAAAAAAGATTAAAAGTTTTAATTTGTGATAACAGTGGTAATGTTACAAACAAAATAACAATATGGTCTACAAAAAAGTGATTCAAAAAAGTTAGTTATTTTTTTGTTAAGCATTATGACATGTAAGTTTACAGTGGTATTTCATTTATTCCATTATTTTTATTTGAAAATTTTAATATCTCATATACACTTTCGAAATACCCGTACGTGCACGGGGCAATAAACTATAGTACAATCTAAGATTTAATATAAAAATGATAAATTAAATATAAACGTTAAGATGAATCATTTTCTCGACTACATGCAACTCTCAAGATGAATCATTCGATCACCTTAAAAGATCTTAAGATAAAATAACATGATCCGGAAGAAAATTCTAAGACCATGTGCATCCATCACACCCTTCACATAACCACATCAGCGCCACATCATTCCCCCACCATTCCCTCATCTCATCACACAAACCCCGCATCCATCACATGTTTCGCATCACAAAAAAAAAACCCTCTCTCTCACAGCTGCTCCCTCACGCACGCGACCCGGCTCACATTCGTGACAGTGAGCCATTGCTCACACAGGCCTGCGATGGTGCTCACATGTAATCACACTCGTGAGGGACTCTCACGAGCTCACATTCGTGACCGATGTACATGGTCTAAGGTAGGGACTCTTGATGGATACAAATGCCTCCTTAAAGGACTAAATTCTGGGTAAAACTCACTCTTTTCCCTTTAAAGAGTTTCTAAGATTTTTTCTTGACGTGTGTTATATCCTCCTTTGTGCTACTATAAAATGGCGTAAGCGGATCCGTCATGTCTCTTCTTTAAAGGTGTCTAATTAAGATAGAAGACGAAGACATCTTCGACCCCTTTCGTGATTGGCTGATTGTTAATTTGGATGTAAGATGCTCTACAGATGATATCAATTTATGAAGATATTGGATGACAAAATCCTTATAACATAGCTTTCTCATCTAAGCCTATAAGGCTAGGCGTTACACCACGGCACTTCAATCGGGAGTTCGATCGGGAGTTGCGGCTCTTTCGGGAACACCATTTCCGGGTGTTCGGTTCCTGCTTCGGGACTTGCTCCTCGGTTTCTTTTACCCGAACGCATTCACCCACTCCCCCACCACCCACCCCCCACCCCCACCCCCACCAACGGTAACTTTTTATAGCCGTTTTTTTGTTTTTTTTTAATCCATATACACACACTATATATACAACCTATATTTAACAAAAATTCATCACTTCTTCTACTCTTTCTTTCTCTCTTCTTCTCTATTTTTATATTTACACACTTTAGTTTATAAAAAATCTATGGATCCACCATTTAATGATGACGATTTTTTTGAAGAAAATACGAGGGTTATGGTTGCCATTGCGAGAGAAGCGGTCCACCTACTATTTGATGATGACGAAGAGGAAGAAAATTCGAGTCGACAAAGGAGAAGGCTTGCGAAAAACCGAAACCGTGTCGGTGGACACGAGATGCTTGTGCGTGACTACTTTTGTGATAACCCGGTATATGACGCGGACAATTTTAGGCGACGCTTTCGGATGAGCCGTCAACTATTCACACGAATAGCTGATGATCTTGAGCGAGAGTTTTCTTTTTTCCGACAATCGTGTGATGCAAGAGCCCGTATAGGGTTTTCACCGCTACAAAAGTGTACAAGTGCTCTTCGACAATTGGCGTACGGGATGGCACCAGATTCTATTGACGAGTACTTGAGGATGTCGGATAAAACATCACGGGAATGCATAAAGTTTTTCTGTAGAGGTATTATTTATCTTTATGCAAGAAAATATTTACGCAAACCTACTTATGATGATGTGCAGAGATTATACACCATGCATGAGAGTAGACACGGCTTTCCCGGTATGCTTGGTAGCATTGATTGTACACATTGGAGTTGGACAATGTGTCCGAACGCATAGAGAGGTCAGTATATGAGAGGTGACCATGATCGACCAACAACAATGCTAGAGGCAGTGGCATCTCACGATCTATGGATATGGCATGCATTCTTTGGTGTTGCCGGTTCCAATAACGACATCAACGTTCTCAACCAGTCACCTGTATTCAACGACTTGTACGAAGACAAAACACCCGATTGTCCGTTCGAGGTGAATGGAGTACTCTACAAATACGGATATTATCTTGCCGATGGGATATATCCGGAATGGGCAACTTTCGTCAAATCATTTACGTGCCCACTAGACGATAAAAGAAAAAAGTTTAAGTCCCGGCAAGAATCGGCTAGAAAAGACGTTGAACGGGCTTTTGGTGTGCTTAAACAACGTTGGCACATTCTTCAATACCCGGCACGAGCATGGACTTTGGAAAAAAATGAGGTATATTATGTACGCTTGCATAATATTACATAATATGATTCTCGAAGACTACGGCCAAGCGAGTTATGTTTTCGATGAGAATGATCTTGTAACGGACGATATCGAAACAAATATCAATGAGGAACAACGGGCCGAAAACGTTCAAGCGATAAGAAACCGGGAGACTCATCTCAACCTTCGGTCCGATTTGGTCGAACACATTTGGAATACTCAAGGAACCGACAACGTAGACGAGTAGTTTATTTATCTTTTTATGTAATTTTTAAATTTTTAGTATTTTATTTGTAATTTTCGGAATTTTAATTATTAATGGATTTTATTTTTAAATTTCGAAATAGTAGTTTTAATTAATTTATATTTTTCGTTATTAAATAAAATGTTATTTAGTTAAATAATTAATTGTTAAATTAAAAATAAAATTAAAAAAGGAAAAGGAAAAGGAAAGGGAAAAGATGAAAGATGGGTATAACACTAGTTGGGGGTAAGGAAAGGGGAAGGGAAAGAAAGCTGATGTGGCGCTGATGTGGCTGTGGGTAATGAAAGATGAAAGATGGGTATAACACATAGCCTAAGATCCTTTGTAAACGACTTGTCTAGCCTTTTCACTTCGTTCCTTGTATCCTATATATGGTGATTCCGAATAAAAGCTTCTTCAATTTAAGAAGATTACATTTGTTTGAGTTGTGTTCAATATAGTCCATATAAAAAACATAGTCCTAAATTTTAACATTCAATCACATGTGATTCAATATAAAATCACATGTGATTCAGTATACAATCACATGTGATGGTAAAATCATTACATGTTAATTACGAAAATGCCACTCCGCCCAAATTTTTAAAATTCAATCTAGACCATTGATGGGGCTGTTCCAAGGGCTAAGATTAGTCCCTTGAGACTATGCAATAAGTATGAACTATATTGAACATTTCTTATCAAGAGTTCGTTTTGATAAATTGTCCGCTAATTTAATAAACATGTCATTTTATAAAAGAAGCAGGGTATATTTTTTTTTCTTTCGTTTTTCTCTTTTCCTCCAATAGTGTGTGTGCACATAAATATTAGAAATATTGGTTTTGATAAGCCCAATAACACGTTGGTGGGTTTTTAAAAACTGAATAGGAAGTATGGGAAATTTCAACAAAATTGAACCAGACTAGAATTCCAGCCTTCCAGTCCAGGTAAGGTCATCCTTTGATTGTTTAAATGGGCCTACAGTACACAGGCAAGTTTGAATATTGGATTTGCGGTTGCTGATTATTTTTTCTTCCGAATCATTATTTTGAAGTAAAAAATAATATTTGACCGTACCGGGAGATCATTACCGATATCAAACAAACTTGTAATATTATTAAAATAAAATCTAACAAAATGCTAGAACTTAAAGAATAAAAAGGTTTACTATATAGACATACACAACTACAAGATGCTATAAAGTTACACCATACAACCTTTGAAAATAGAACTAACAAAGATACCACCTTTATTATGGACGCGAACCTATAACCTTAATAAATAAATAACATGAATAAAGTATATTAAATAAAAATATTATCTATATTGTTTGTTATTTATTTATTTATTTTATTAATACTATTATCATATTAAATGTTTATGTGATACATAAATTAGTTTAAAAGATGATAGATATTAAATATTAATATAAATATACTAAATAATTATAAAACAAAAAAGAAATAAAAGTTTTATAAAATGCGGATAGACACCTTAAACAAACTTGGATCAAATATTTGACTATTATTATTATTATTATTTGTAATTGGTAGAGTATGATATGGGGGTGGTGATGCCAGCGTGGCACCCACAAGAATTCGCATGCAAATTGAAAATCTTGGTGGATGGAGGATGGACGGCGCCTATCTTTTTGACTCTTTACTCATGCAAGAAGAACAAGTCAGTGTCGAGTTAACAACTCAACTTCAGTCAATACACCGTACGTATGGGAAACAATTGAATATTTAATGTTAAAAAGAACATTTAATCTGTTATTGACACTAGAGATAAAAGGTAATTAGAATATTTTTATAAGATGCTCTAGTTTAATTATAAAGATGATCTAGTAATTAAAGAATGATAGAGTTTACTTTATAATTTGTTGTCTTTATAAATAAAAATACCGATTGGGTTTTCTTTTCTACAATTTCATTTCAAAATATATCAGTTAGGTAAATTTGTTATAAATCTTTTGAAAATAACCTATATCTAACATTTAACGATAACACACTAGCAAAGTTGATATTGGAATATATATCGTCGGTCCGTTGATTTTATAGACCCGGTGTGAAGAAAAATCAATATTATTCTAACTAATACACTTTTTTAATATATAACCAAAATTAATTAATGCTTTGGCAATTGTTACACTAACTAGTGTGCATAACCGCACTATGTTGCGGAAACATAGATCAAAATATATAAATGGAATAATGATAAAATTTAATTGTAATAACTTATATAAAAATGAAAAACGGAAAAAGAAAGAAATAAAATGAATAACAAAAAAGTTTAATCTTTGATATGAAATAAAAATTAAATAAACGACTGCACTACATTGTCAAAACATAACATAAAAAATTATAAATAGAATAATATTAATAATAATAATATAGTTTAAATGTAATATCATCTTTAGTAATAAGAAAATTATAAATAGAACGAAAATAGAAAATATTTTTCAGCGGGACGGGATGGGAGGGGATGAGAAGTGTAATATTTAATATCACCGACCCCGTTACCATTTCTACATGAATTTTTTGAAAATGAAAATTTGAAAGTATTTTTTTACCACATTGCCAAAACAATTAAAATATTACACTTATGTATTATTTAATTATTAGTTATAAGTTATTAATATCTTATGCTTTGTATAAATCAAAATGTGAAATTGTAAATAACTCTTGTTTATACATATTATGATATATAGTTATATATTTATGTATTTAAATAGCTAAATGTATTCTTTAGTAGAGAGGTTACATATTTTCATACTTTTTTGTCCTACTTATCCATTTACAGACAAGAGAGCATAAATGGCAAAATCAATGGAGGAGGTAAAAAAAAGAATTGGAGGACGCAAATATCATTTCGTCGTGAAGAGTGGAATGATGAAATAAGAGGAAAAAATAGAAGTATATATAATTTTCTTTTTAGTATTATATTTAAAAAATTCATTTTTAAATAAATATTGTACTATTATTGTAAAAATAAGAAAAAAAGCCAAATAGATAATAATAGAAAGAAAAGAAAAAAATAATTAACAAATATGTCTTTATAGAGAAAAAGCTAAAAATTGAATTTGTAGAGAAAAAAAAAGAAGCCAAAAGGATATGGGGGGTTGGTGTATGGGAGGAAGCCCAATTAATACACTTGGAATGAAAGGATAGAAAAGTGAGCTTCGAGCTCAGGTCTTGGTCGCAAAAATTGAAGGTTCTAACCATTAGGACAGAACATGTATTTAATTTTAAATTTGAGAAGCACATATATTATATATAGAAGGCGCATTTTAGAAAACCCTCTTATACAATGTCTTTTTTTGGACCCCCTTTCTTCTTGTTTCCAAGAGAAGAGGAGAAAATCTCATGAACATTTTTTTTTAGATAGAAAATCGAACAAGAAAAACCATATCTTTTGTCTACGTTTATTCTTGCTTTATATTCTATATTATTCTAATTTTAGAAAAACGAAAAGATTCAAAACCCAAATAATCAGGCTGTAGTACCTTGGTTGAATTATATATATATATATATATATATATATATATATATATATATATATATATATATTAATAACAAATACCATAATCCACCAAATGCAATAGAGATGAAGATTGAGGATGATGTGAGGTGTCAAAAAATTTTTTTTTTTGTTGTTGATTCACTGCTAAGTACTGACTTACAGGAACTGCCGAAGGGAAATAGTAATGTGGCCGAAGGGAAATAGTAATGCGCTGTGGGATTTATTTTGGCTAACATATTATATGTAATTACTTGGTTTAAAAATAGGTTTCCTGGTATTTCCAATTGTATGAGGTTGAACAATTATAACAAAAAATGCATATATATGTACGTATGTATAAATTATTGGACTAGCCCTCTTATAAACATGAATCGTGTCCGGTTGTCTATTCTACCCTCTTATTAATGTCTAAAAACATATTAAATGGTCTATCTTCTAGAAATTGTAGGTTGTGACGAAAATAATATTCGTGATTTTAAACATAGAAAATATATAATTAAAAAATAAATAAAGATTTTGTTACTTGTTTCACACGTCGAAAAATGAAAAAAATTGAGAACGCAGCTCAAGATATGCAATTTATAAAGAAATTGAAAAAAAAACCCATCTCTATATTACCGATATAATAATAATTCGATTGAAGCGGAATGTTTTTTTTTTTTTTTTTTTTAAAGGCAATTATATATATAAATTAGCGATAATAAGTTACTGTACAGCAGACGCAAATTCATCCTACAAGATGTAGATGATCTTACTAAGAAGATTGTTAATTATCTAAATGGATCCACTCCGGAACCAATTAATAAATTAACAACCCCCTATACAACCAAAACACATCAACTACCAAACCCTTTGAATACTATTTGGGTTCGATAACCACTCCATCCACGCTTAAAGCGGAATGTTAATGTTTGATTTTAAATTTTTAGCTTTTTATGAAGCCGTTACTCTGTTGTTTTATGAAAATTTTCTAATAGGGACTTCCGGACTTGCCCCCTTTCAGTAAGGGAGGTGATCCTCACACAACAAATTTTAGTCATGCACAACAATGTTATGCAGCATCAACATGTACTATGTGTAGTAACTGATTGTACATTGTTGTGCATGACTAAAATTTATTGTGTGAGGATCACATCCCTTTCAGTAAACTCCGTACATTTTTTATCTATATATTTAATTTTGAAAAATTAAAACATTTCATATATTAATTTGTTTATATTTATATATAAACTAGTGGTTAGCGTGCCCACCTTCGCGTCGGAAAGTAATTACCTTTTAATCGAGTTTGATAAGATTATTCATCTACTACTATTTACTAAAGAAACCCAAAATAAATAATATTTTAAACCACTTACGCAAAAATGGTAAATTAAATTTAGATTTGAAAGTTAAAACAATTTACTCGCTTGGATTTTTTACAAGTAATTTAGCTTTCGTGTATTTTAAAACTATGTAAAATATTTAAACAATAAGAGCCTATTTCACTAATTTTTTTAACAGCAAAGACACATACACCCCATTAAGTCTACTCTTAGATCTACATCATTGTCCACAACGGACCTTGAACCTACAACCTCTTGAGATAAAGCTTAACAAAATAAGCATAAGATTTAAAGTTAAGATATTAAAAAAGTTATAGAGTTTAATCGAAATAGATAAATCGTTTTTAACCTTAAAACTCTTATATTAGATATTGTTTACATAAGCAAAAGAAATTAAAAACAAAAGTAGACATGATGCTTTATGAAAACAACAGTTAAAAAATGATTAAAAAGTATACAAATATTAAAAAGAGGTTAAAAAAGATTAACAATCGAATCCATATTTTTAGAAAACTATAAGTTAAAAAAGGGCAAAAGAGTTAAAAATAATACACAGGTTATATTAAAAGACAAAGTGGCAAAAAATCTCAATATTTTGCATTTGGCAAAACTCCAACCTGCACCTCTCACCTAGCATAGGAAAAGCTTACCACTGCAGTCAATCCATTGTTTGTTACCAAAATTGTTATTTAATATATATTATGTAAGTGATTTTCTTTTCTTATAAACGTATGGTATAGTAATAAGAAAAAATACTCAAGTTCATGATTCAATACTTGAAAATAAGATAGTATTTGAAAACTAGTTATATAATATAAGTGGTTACAAAATTTGGTACCAAACAAAATACCAACTAAAGTTCTGATTAGATTACTATCATCCATTTGAGTTGAGGAATTCCTTTTCTCTTCCTTCTTCTATTATAATTACTACCTTAGTATAAAGTATATAGACACATAATTACATAAATAGTTAAATTAGAATTTAAATGTTTATACTATATAATAACCATGAAAATATGTAGTTGTATCTATTAAATAATTTAAATAAATATTATTGTTAAGATATTTAGGTGTTAACAATTTATATTACCTTAAAAATAACATTTGAGAAAGCAACTCATTCGTAAATTATAAGAAAATAAAAGCGGATGACTGATAGAAAAAAAAAACTTAAAAATTAAGTGATGAAATCATAACTCATTTTTTTAATATATTATTATTATTATTATTATTATAGAATTATAAATTACAGATAGATAGATTATACATTATAGATAGAATTACTATATAAATTAAATCATGATTTGCTTTTAAATACAATAATTTCATATAAGTTCTTGAAGTCGTTAGAATCTCTACCAACGAATGAAAAATGACAGTCACCCTATCGGAGTTGGTATACGGTATACCCCTAGGCAATTTTGACATTTTTGATGTGCACCACTTAACAATTTTGATGTTTAGTGATTTTATTGAATGTCACTTGTTAATATATAGTACTCGTTATAAATTAGAATATCTATATGGTTATTAGTTCATGTTTATACAATTTTGACAAACTTTTTTTTATCGTAATACATTAAAGTGCTAGTTTAAACACCCGTATAAACACACGGGTCAGACATAATTACTTATGAAAAATCGTTTGATTAAAAATATTATTGTTTTGTACGAATGAAAGATTATACTAATCTTAAACTGTTTATAAATTTTAAAAAAGTTTATATTGATTCCGATCAACATAAAAAAATGAAGACAACTTTTACAATGATGTAAAATTAATTTACGATAAGATTTGTAAAACAAATAAAATCAAACCTAGTATGGGTCACGGCATATATAAATTTTATAATTATTTAATCTGAGCACCCATTTTTTAAATACAGAAATCCAATTTTATTTTTTCTTAGGTCAAAATTAGATTCAGTTTTGACTTCAAATTGAAGCTTTCTGTTGTCTTCTTTCACATTCTCGTTATTTTGATGTTATATAATCATTTAGTATATTCTTATTAATATTTAATATTTTTCATTTTTTACAACCAACCCGTATATTACATGAGCATCTAATTTTATCTTTAATATTAAAAGTTATTAAGGGATTTAAATTACAATAAATTTAATATTATATTTAATTTGTATTTACTAACTTAGATGGATCTTCATATAATTAGCTTTAAGTATATATGTCAGAGTTTAAATTAGAAAACATTTAAATTATATTAAGTTTGAAAAATAGTTTTGGATGATATTAAAAAAATCTTTGTTTTCATTAATGTCTATTGCATGTTTTTATGGATAGTATAATCGTTGTAATTTTTTTCTTTGAAAAATAGTTATGGATAATTTAAATAAATGCACGTAATTTTAATTATTAAAGATAATTTCATTTGTTGGTTATATTTAATATTTATCATTGATTTGATTAAAGGTTATATTTATCTTAATTTGCATTGGTTAATCACATTAATTTGACTCTAAAAAGTCAAAATCGAAATTTTGAAATTAAAGAAATAAATGACTAAGATTAAATATTGTATTAAATGAAGGGGTGGAGATGATCTAATAATTTTTTTGTAATTAGTCTTTTATATATATTAGAAGATATTTGCAAATATTTAACCTCTCTCTTTTACTTTATGAAAAGTGCTATACAACCTACAGATGATTTAAATGTATATTAAAATAATTTTTCTATATATGCCAAGAGTTAGGCTTGAATGGATGATCAAGCTAGTGAGGTTAAATAGGGAATTTAACATCTTAAGTTGTATACTAAAAGAAGGGAGCACAGTTGATCTATGGTCTAACCATGTTTTGAGTTTTTGACCACCCTTGGACAAACTTTTATGACCGTCTTGAGCTTAACCTTGACTTTTGTTGACTATGAACTATCATTGTTGTGCTCCTACAGTCAAGGTCTCGTTTTTTATTTAACAAAAGACGTCTTGTTACTCTATGAAGCTAGTATGTTTAATCAATTATATATCGTTATCGTTATTGTCATTGTTATTGTTTTGAAAACCGGACTAGACCTGCCAGTCTAACCGGGAACCGGCTTTGGTACCGCTTTAATAAAAACGACTTAACAATATGATGTTAGACCGGCTTTGGTATCGCTTTAATGAACCGCTAATGAACTCCTCCATCTATTATTTCATTATTCCTTCATATGTAAGTATGTAACCCTCCCCTCATATTTATAATAGATTTTCTCTGTGGCTTTTCTTCCCATAAAACAATGTGGGACGTTTTCGTCCCCATAAAATTTCCATTCTTTCATTTCTTTTATAAACTAAACTTTCAATATTAATAATTTTCATTTAAATGATTGATATTAAATCTTGTTCATGTATTTACATGATTAGTATTAAAAATGTATAGATGAGTAATATAGAATTTAAAATTAGTAAAGTTTTTAATATTTTGATGATGAATATTTACACAAGTTAACTTATAATTATTACAGTTTAATTGTTTTATATGATTTTTAAAAATGTTATTTCTTGTTTTTGTATTTTTATAATGAGATTTAATATTCTTTTAATTTATTCTCTTACTCACAAGATCAATACAAGTATCAAAATCAATTAAGAATATAAGAAAAGAGAATTGGCGAACTCCACAGGTCATCTTATGCCACTTAAATGAATTATGATATCATCCGTTTTTTAATCCAGTTAAACCAGTGAACCACTAGATGACCGGTTCGTAAACCAGTCAGGTTCTAAAAACCATGGACTTATTGCATCATAGAAACCACTCTAAGAGTGAAAATATTTATTGATGATGGGTAAAGTAACCTCATTTAAAAATAATATTCTTACTAGAAACAACCTTTTTGCGTTATCATAATCACAGCCCTAAATAAATTTTGTAAATTTGTAACGAATTTAATTACCCGATTTGTTAGGAAGTTGATGAACCGACCACCACCACAAAAGATGTTTTTTGGATGGAGGATGCGTGTGGCACGTGAGTGGAGGCCGGATCTTGTATGCAATCTATTCTTTCAATGGTCAATTTTGTCACTTTTTTCGTGGGGTAACCTTGTTACCGTCTTTCTACTCGATCCGTTAAGTTATAAGTCATTATTTATATTTATTTTTTCTTAACAATCATTTTTTAATATAAAAAACATATACTTTATCTTTTAGAAGATGCTGTATTTTTATGTTTTATATCCAATATTTTAAATTGTTTAGTGCTCTTAATTAATGCGATGTCACTCTAAATAAAAGAAAGTGGAGGAACATATTTAACATTATTTTAATTGTCATTATCTAATCTATTTAAGTTTGTCCTCATATGGGTTTGGTCTCTTAGTTAAGTTTCCTTTAATTAATAATAAATAGATGACTCTAGCTATTCCTTTTAAAAGTATTAACTATATAAAGTTGTGTTTATAAAGTCCATATAAAAAATATAGATTTGAAAATGTCACTCCGTCCAAAATTTTAAAATTTAATCTAGACTATTGATGGGGCTGATCCAAAGGCTAAGATTAGTCCCTCGGGACTATGAATTATATTGAACATTTCTCTAACTATATAAACAATGAGATTGAATTTACTAATGATAATTATATAGTATTCGAACTGGAGGACCAGATACATATTATCAAAACTGATCCGTTTTGTTTTGACGGGTTAATATGTTGGTAGGTCGTTTGCGGATTGATAGCAAGTTGATGAGTTGGACGGTCAATAATTTAAAGATTAGTATATGAACTCTCAAATAATCATCGTTTTAACATCAGAAGATTTCATGTTTAAATAATAATATACTAAAAAAAATATGCATTGTGAGAGTTTAGATAATGATTATTTAATTAAAATAAAACTTGGTTTACATATGAAAAAACCTATATAAATATTGGTCTAGGTGTTAAACCCATAAAATTTATTTATGTCCATAACCCAACCTCTATATGGGTTACACGCGTCAGAAAAAAAAATGCAAATCATTTATTATAAACGTTAAACCAAACTCATTTGTATTCCTCTTCTTTTTGCGTTAAAAAATAAGCACCCCTAATTATACCCAATATGAGTATTTGCAGAAGCTAAGAAAATATATTAAAATACATTATTGAATAACATTAAACACTTAGCATCTAATATATGATTCTTGACTGTCGAGTAAAGAATATTTACGGCACTCTATTACTATAATAACCGAAAGATACTTATACGAGTATATCATATAATAAGGATAAGGATTTTTCTTGTGCACGTACGTGTTACGGTGTATTTAATAGTAATAAATATTTCATATTAGAATAAATTATTGATTAAATTGGTCTACATTTCTAAATTTGTACATTTTAAATAAAAATAAATTAATTGAAACATAATAATAATAATGTTATACCAAAAATGACAATAAATTATTTCTGCTTTATATATGTATATTCAAGAAGTTGTATTTGAGATTAAGTGACATAGAGTTAAATAGTTTTTAAATATATTACGTTAAATTCGGCATTCGATTAAAAATATACAAAACAAAATTAATATTACTTTCTTTAAGTAAAACCATGATTTCATGGAATTTTGGAGTAATCTTCTCATTAATATTTAGTAAACAATCTTCAAAAAAAGACAAAATAATTAACTAATGTTCACAGGATGTCACGAAATAATTATTAGAAGTACTTTACTATCTCTTATAATATACTTCACTTGTCTTAAATACTTTACTATCTTATAATATACTTCATTTGTCTTAAAGCTATTGTCTACGAACAATGTTTAAAATAATACAATTAATACAAGATTGAATTTTTTATATTTATGATTAATTCGTTAAAGCACATGTGTAAAAAGCTAGCCTCCACTTGATGGTTATAAGTTATAACCACTTATTTAAGCAATCACTTGGAGGGCAAAAGTAAACTCTAATTGTTGTAATATTTAATCTTCTCTAGATATACGAAGTTGAATATGATTTTGTGTAAGATTGAAAAGATAACAAAACAACTAATAATCATCCTAATTTATTTTAATTATGTAAGTTCAATAAATATTTATTAACGTTATTTTTATAGAATTTCTTATTTGATTCTTAATATGTATTTAATACTTTATAGGTTGGAATTTAATACTTGTATATGTAAACATTATATTTTTTTTAAATTGGAAGTTATAGATATAAAATAAATATATTAAATATTTTTCAATATATACATGGAATACTTTGAACGACAAAAACATACATCTTTAAATTAGATATAAGTTCTTAATTAGACCTAAACCTCAACTCTACTTTAAACACTTCATATAATGTTATACTAATTAATGATCATTCGGTATTCTGAGACATTTCTGTTAATCACACATGTCGTTTTGATCACTCATAATAAGTTTCAGATTATATATAAGTTTATTTTTAATATTTAATCCTATGGAGATTTGGAATCAGAGAGACATCATGGTTTTTTTAAACATGGATATATATGAGTTATTATTTTATTAATCTTATGTAATGTAATTTTATTAATTAATTAAAAAAGGAAAATCGTTTTTTAAGCGTATGGTCATGAGTATGGACGCCACTGCTTGTCGTTGTAGGAAATGAAAGCCACATGGGCACCTGTAACGTATGTATCATGTATGTATGTATGGCAATTAGCCAATTATGCACACACTTGACCGTCTTCAAAGCCATTGTTTCCAGTGGGATCCTTTTATCTTTGTCATTTCCGTGTTTTATTTTAGTCAAAGTTTCACTTTCACCCCCCTTGGTTTTGTGAATAAGCTACAAACTCTCTTCTTTTTTAATGTAAATAAATTACTATGAAACAAAAATTACAAGGCATCTCTTAAACAATTTGGGAGTTACAAAGAGCTAAGAAGACCCTGTAACCAAAGTAGAGAACGGATACAATATTATAAGCCCCCCACCAATACCAAGAGCAAACACCAAACAATATTTTATTTTAAGTGAGACTAGAAAAAACTTCGCTAGCTTACCTCACGTAGCAGTCCTAGTAAATATCAAAGAAAATCCAACCGAAACTAACATAAGTTGACAGCTAAAAACAACAACGACAATGGAAAAAACCACGTCCACACCTAGATAATAACAGTTAAATATCCCGTAACATCTACAAAACTCTCTTCATCCAAAATAAGAGTGCTTCCTATATTGTTATCCGCAACTCTCGGTACCATTAATGCCTAGTTTACAAGTTTATTATAGATTATTGAGTTGTCATTTTAGATATCCATTAAGATACATATTATGAGAGAGGCTGTAGTAGTAATCTTATAGATGTTCATAGAGCAGCGTCTATATCATTTATATTTTTTTTCTGAACGGCAAACACATTCACTCACCTAATTTACACCTTATGTCCTTAACAAGACTTGAAACTCAACCTCTATATCATTTATATAAACTACAACTATTAGAAAAGTTTATTGATGAAAGAAACAAAGGACAACTATTGGCACGGCGAAGAAAGATGGGCCCTCTCTATCCTCAAACTATTTTTTTTACGTTTTAAGTATGTTTTACTGATAATTTATATATTATTTATGAATTTTTATAATTTGTTGACTTTATTAAGATATCATTTTTAAACATGTTGAGATTATTATCCAAAACAATTATTGAATTTATAAAACATAAAGTTAAATATTTTATATTGAAAATAAATGTATAAGTGAACATATATTTATATATAAATGTAAATAGTATGCTTTACTTAAAAGAAAACTAAGAGGGCGTTTGGTTCAAGTATTGTTTTTGGTGGGATTGGGATTTAAGATGGGATTTGTATTTGGTGGGATTTGCATTTGGTAGGATTTAGAATCCATTCCTATGTTTGTTTCAAATTCTTTACAAGGGATTTCCACCACCACCTGCAACCTCCATTGTCACCACCAACCACCAATCTGATACCACCAATGCGGTGAAGGAGGACGTCGACGGTAAAGGAGGAAAGCGACGGCGAAGGGGCAAACGAAGACGGCTACCACCTCACCGCCGCCCTTCTTTGCGAAGGGCTTTGACGAAGGATTTATGTCGAATGATGGAAGGATACGACGGCTAGGGTTTGCGACGGGCTAGGGTTTTGACGAAGGGTTTCTGCGAAGGGCTTTGACGAAGGGTATCTGCGGCGGCTAGGGTTTGCGGCGGCAGCGACAGCGAGGCTAGGGTTTACGAAGGGAACGAAGCTTTGACGACGGCGGCAACGACAGCGAGGCTAGGGTTTACGAAGGGAACGAAGCTCCGACGACGGCGGCTAGGGTTTGTGACGATGGAAGGGTTTTATGGTGACTGTGGTTGTTCGCCGGAAATCTAGCCGGAGGTCCGCCGGAGGAAATACCTTGAACTTGGGATTTCAAAATACCATGGGGGGTGAAGGGATTTTGAAATGCTCCATTTGAGGGATTTTGTAAATTCCCGGGATTTGAAATCCTGTCTCATATTTGCAAACCAAACATGGTATTTGGGAGGATTTCAAATCTCATTCCCATGAAATCCTCCAAAATCCCTCCAACCAAACTCCCCCTAAGGGGGTATTTGGCTAGTGTCATTTGGGGAGATCTCATGGGATTGAGATTTCAAATCCCTCTAAATGTGGTGTTTGGTTTGCAAAAATGGGATGAGATTTCAAGTATTCTGAAAACCCTTATATGAGGTATTCTCTCTGGCGACACTCCGGCTAATATTCCGGTGAACCATCACCTTTCGCCGTTAATTATCACCATCGTTGCAAGGCTGTTGCCATCACCTGTTCGCCTTCGTGGTCGACAGAAACCCCAGCCGACACAAACCCCTCGCATTTGCCTTCACTGCTCGCCGTCGTCGTTCACCACCGCCGTTAGCTGTTCGCCGACAGAAGCCCTAGTCACATTCAATGGTGGCAGTAGATGTGGTGGTTGGTGGTGGCAATGGAGTTTGCAGGTGGTGTTGATGGAGTTTAGTCGTGGTGGAAATCTCACCTAAGGAATTTGTACCAAACACAAGATTGGATTTTAAATCCCACCAAATGCAAATCTCACTATAAATGTAAATCCTATCAAAATTAATACTTGAACCAAACACCCTAACTACATACAATTGAATAAAAAAATAGAAAGTGTGAAAATCTAGGAAAACTTTTTCAGATGGTCAGGAAATAAGGATTAATCTAGGAGGGCTGAGATTTAGAGGCTTTACGTAAGCCAAGTAACAACATCTGGCCGAAGGAATGGGTGGGATTGGTGAAATTACTATCATTTATAGCTTAATTACAAGTTTGAGAAACGTAAATATGTTAATTTTCGGATGGATAAGGCAATGATCGAAGAAGGGAACATCATTGCGGTCTACGTGGTCATGGTTAACCTTCCCCTCATGTTATGTTTGATTTTTTTTTTTTTTAACAACAAGAACTTTACCACCAAGCCAAATCAAATATTAATCCCTCTTCGATATAAGACGAGGCTTTCTAAAAAAGACTAGATCAAAAAGAACCATTACTTAACATGTAAAATATTTGGAATTTCGTCCAAACTGAAGACTTTGTCGCTAATAATTAGCTCAAGAAGGTTGGATGGGTCGGTTGAGTTAACCTCGTTTAGGTTTAGTGTAACAGAGTTTTGGTAGCAGTAATCCTTTTATGTAAATTTTAGATATCCTATTGTTATTTTCCTTCTTTTTATGTACCTTATGAAATGGATAGTAATTATATTCTACTTTTTCCAAGAAAATACTAACATTATGATAATAAGTTCTTCAAGAATTAGATGATAAACTAACTTTTTAAAAAAGTAAAGTGCTAAGACTAGCACATAAGACCATGAGTTCAACCCAAAAATTACATTAGCGTCATATTATTTTTCTTCTTTTCTCTTATTATTCGCAACTCAAGTATAGTCTAACAAAAAAACCCAAATATTTCCTCTACTCTCTCTTACAAAAAAAAAGATAAAAGCATCAAATGTCTAAAGAAGGGTATACCCCATGCATCAAATGATTAATATATATTGAAAATAACTAAAAACAAGCAATCAAACACGGATAGCTTACAGGAGCAAAATGGGTAAATTTTGTACTCTAGGCACATATATTGACATCTTAATTAAAAAAAGGGGGACCAAAATGTAACATTCTCCCTTTATTATACCTCGGATCGACGTCCATTTGCCGTCCTTCAAAGCACACACAAATCTTTTTCAATTTACAAGTAAAGTTGGAATTTGAAAATGGGTTCTTCAACATCACCAGTTTCTCTAAGGATTCTGTTTATCTCCACCGGCGTTTTATCGGCAGCCATAGCCGTCAGGTTCTGCTTCCCCTCGGTTTTATACTTTGCCGTATACGACATACCGGTTATCTGGTCGGTCTTACTTTCCTGGCTCCGACCACCCTATCTTTACGTCGTCATCAACTGCATCATAATCACCATCGTTGCTTCTTCCCGCTTCCATCATCACTACCACCACGACAATCTATCTCCACCGTTGCATAATGAAACGAACTCTGTGTCGCCGGAAGAACCGCCGTCTGAATTTCCGCCGATGTCGATTGAACCGCGTTTTGATGCTCTGGAACATTCGGATGTGGTCTACAAGGTTGAAGATAGGGAAACTGAGGAGTCACCGGTCGTGTATGAGATCGAATCACCGATTGTAGATCTTGAGACTGTAGCGGTGAACGATTCGGATATATTTACAGCCGAAATTGAAGATAAGTTTGTTACATCGAGATCTACGTGGAATTCACCGAAACTTCTGATAGATTTTCCTTCGGCAGAGCAGATTGAATCGGACCTCGTTTCCCCGGTGAGAGAAAAGCCGCTCGTAAGTTCCAGATTTGCTCATCAACGGAGAACGGCGAAAATCAATCCAGAAGGTACGTAATTTCTTAATTAGCATCTAAATCATTTACTAAAGTTCTATATATTTAGACGAAGAAATGTGCCAAAATCATTTGATCATTTCACGTAGATGAAATAGTACGGTTTAATAAGATGTAATTTAATTTCTATTTCTGTAATAATATCAATCTACAGTCTGCATATAATCAATATCTGAATACATTTTCTAAGTTCCGTCGTAATAGAATTCTACTTTAGCCGATTTCCGGAAAGTCGGCATAAGAACAGTAATTAAGTAACGACTGTCGGTATTTGTATTCAATAGGTACGAGATCACTGAGAGTAGCGAAGCCTCGGAAGCATGAGACGTTGGAGAGCACATGGAAGACGATAACCGACGGCCGTCACATGCCGCTGAATAGACATCTACGGAAATCGGACACCTTCGAGAATCACCATCACCAGACGCCACCATCGGATGTGTACTCCGGCGAACAAGGAGAGACCTCCGAGGAGAAGGATGATTATATGATGAACAAATCGGAAACATTCACTGACCGTACCGAGTACGAAACCCGGAGCCACCGTATTCCGTCACGGAAGAACTCATTGGCGCGGCCATCTGGCGGGAAGCTGAGAAAAGAGGGATCGGTGAGTCAGGACGAGTTGAATCGGCGAGTTGAAGCGTTCATAAAGAAGTTTAACGATGAGATGAGGTTACAGAGGCAAGAGTCGCTTCAGAGAAACATGGACATGATTAACCGAGGGGCGGAGTAGGAACAAAAGAGAATCTTGCTCGTCCAACTGAATTGACTAAGAAAAAAAAAAGCAAAAAGAAAAAAAAAGTTGAGAAAGAGAGAGAGATTTTTCTAGAAGCTTGATGTTTAAGTTTATTGGGGTGTGGGGGAATTTGATAGATTGTCATTCTCTATTTCAGATGGAAGTATATGTTAATTTTTTCTTGTATAAAGATTTGATTGTTGATATATATTATTTTATATATTTATATATGTTCATCTGAAAAAAAAAATGTTCGATCCACGATTCATGTAGTCTTGACTCTTGAGATTATAAAAGTTAGTTTATTTTAAGTTAAAACCGAAAGCAGGTCAATACGTCAATACGGTTTCTAGTTTAATGTAGTTTAAAATATAAGTTAAACAAATGCACCCCAAAGGACTTATAGTCCAGCGGTATCTAGTGATGTAAGGTAGTGTCACCTCAGATTTAGGGTTCTTGAAAGATTAAGGAGAGATTTCTTTTGGGGGGGAGGGGATTGGGGATCTGATAGTACGAAAAAAATATCATGGGTCAAGTGGGATGTGGTTACATCAAGATTGGAATGTGGTGGGTTGGGAATTGGGGACTTGAAAAGTTTCAATTTGGGCTTATTGGGTAAATGGTGGGTTAGATTCAAAAATGGGTATGGGGTATTTTGGGTTAAAATAATAAAGAGTATTCATGGGGTATCGGGTGGTTGGGATGAGGGCTGGAAGGGGGGTGGGTCTAGTATTTGGTCGGGTATAGTCAAAGTTGGTAAGGAATTTGAGACGTGGGGATGCTCTCTTACCTCATTATTAACAGTAAAGGTAGGGGATGGCTTGGCAACGTCGTTTTGGGATGATATTTGGGTAGGGTCGTCGAGTCTGAAATCTTTGTTTCCAAGGGTATACAATCGGGTCATGAATAAAAAAGTAGCTGTTGGGGAGATGGGTAATTGGGTGGAGGGGATCTGGATGTGGGATATGGAGGCTTTTGGTGTGTGTAGGGGTAGAGTGGGGGAGGAAGTACAAAACTTAACAAGTTTGCTGTCAAGTATTTCTTTAAAACAGGGGACTAGAGATCTCTGGAGTGTTCAAGGCGCTGAGGATCAAACACAAATAGTCAAGTCGCTGAGAAGGAAAATTGAAGATGGATTAGAGCAAAATCGAAGAACACAACAAACTTCGTTACGTAAAGAAACTAGATGGTCAAAACTGTTACCAAAGAAGATTAACATCTTTGCGTGGAGGGCTGAAAGAGAAAGAATTCCGGTCCTAACGAAGCTTAGCGAGAAAGGGATTGATGTACCGTCGGTGCTGTGTCCAAGATGTCTAAGTGAACAAGAAACAGTGGTGCATGCAGTGTCAAAATGCTCCAATCTAGAGGCGATATGGAGGAGTTTTTTCAAGTGGTGGGGGCTGCCGTTTCGTGGGACTGATTCGATAGAGGAGCTTTACAAGGTGGGTGAGGAATTAAATTCACCAAACAGTTCAAGGTTGTGGGAAAGTGCAGTGAGAACATTGATGTATAACATTTGGCGCATTAGAAACGAACAAGTATTCAGGGGGCACAAAAGAGAGCTGGATGAAAGTTTAACGGCAACACAATTGGGTATGTTTCAATGGATGAAAAGTAAGTTCTCTCACAAAGGGTTCATAGATTGGTCCTCATGGCTAATGTCTCCAGGAAGCTTGGCATGCCATGTTGGTTGATTTTATGGGTTGGTATTTATGTATGTTAATGTGTGTAATTGTTTGAGGTTTGATCTCTAATGGACTGGAGGTTCGAAACTCCCAGTAGAGTTCAAGTTTAGTTGGGTCACTTGTTGCAAGTTTGTAAGGTTCTTTACACCTTGTTTGAGGTTTGCTATTGCAGGTCAAAATCACCAAAATGGCTATAATAACAGGTTTCTTACAAGTTAAATTGTCATATGTGTAAAAAAAAAGTTAATGTGCCATATCAGAATATGAGCAGGGGCGGATCCACTTAGACCACACCGGGTGGCGGTGAACCCACCATTTTTTTTGAAAAAATCAATTATATATGTAAAATTTTAAAAATTTTATATGAAAATCAACTAAATTTAATATATGAACCCACAAATCTATTGGCGTGAGATTGTGAACCCACAAATCCAGTGGCGAAATTATGTTCTAATTGATAAATAGTTGACAGACAAAATGCGGGAAAGACCTGAGATCAGTGGTGAACCCCCTAAATTTTTTTCCTGGATCCGCCACTAAACATGAGGGAAAACATCTTTGTCTTTAATGACTTTAACCCTCAAGATTAAAACGTCTGTAAAAAATAAGTAACATCTAATGAAATAATATATTGACACATAAATGTTTTAAGGAAATAAAGTTTTATTCTAAAAAACAAAGAAAACGCAAGGAGTACAATCTTTTGTATAATTGTCCATAGTTTGGTGGAATCAATCCATTTATAAAGTTGGTAAATGCAGGCTACCCAGACAAACAACCACCAACGTGCTTGAAAACTAAAACATGGAAACTAAGATACATAGATACCTCTAAATAAGTTTGCTCTTTTAAGATAACAAAATTATGTTTGTCCTTGCTATTAATTAGAGGTTTACAAATATGGTCCATAAATTCATTAATTGACAAAATTTATTAAATTTTAAACGTATTTTTACAAATAGGGGAGATAATAATAATAATAATAATAATAATAATAATAATAATAATAATAATAATAATAATAATAATAATAATAATAATAATAATAATTTTTATTATTATTATTATTATTATTATTATTATTATTATTATTATTATTATTGTAACAAGTTGCAAACCATATTGATCATAATCGGTTAAACCTTATCATTTGAATAATAACGTTAATATAATGGTCATTTTTTTAAAGTTTAAGATATTTGTATCACATCTTAAAGTTTTAAAGTACTCAGAGCAGTAACTGAAACAAGTTGCAAACCATAATAACAAAAAGTGTAATTTTATTATATTTAAAGCATCTGTAGTTGTAATATACAGGGCAAATTGCGTGAAAATACAACAAACTATATCGAAATTACCATTATATACAACCAACTTTAGTTTTTATCAAAATATACAAACAAGTTTCATTTTTAAGTCATTGTATGCAACTGGTAACCTGATTATCAGGTTACCGGTAATTTCTTTTTTTTTTTTTGAATTTTTTTTATTAAGATATTCATATGTTCTTGGTCTTCTTCAAGGTATTCTTCACCTTCAACCCATCACCACCGCCCTCTCAATCCTTTCAGGCCATTCTCCGGCCGTTTTCCGGTGAACAGACTGTTGGATCTTCGTCATTTTTTGTGGGGTTGGTCGAAATCCCCTCCCCTACAATTATATGGCCTCTGATCATCCCCCGACCCCCCACTAACGCGCAATCGAGCAAAAACAGAAGTCTGGGCCGGCGGTGGTTTGAAGCAGTAGAGGCGGCGGTGGTGGTGGTTAGCATCTGAAGAGGCGGTAGAGAGAGAGCATTTTAATTTGTAACACAAAACCCTTAGTTTTGGAGTGAAGAGAGAGAGAGAGCGAGATACCTTCGAATCTGTACCAGAAAACCCTAAATGCGACGACGGTGGTGCAGGTGGTAGTTTGGCGACGGGATGGTGGTGTGGCGGCGAGATGGTGGAGCTGCAACGGCGGCGGTGGTTTACTGCAACAGCGGTGGCGACGATCGTGCCGGTGGCGGCGACGGTATATTTAGTTTGACGGCGGAGGTGGTTTGCGTTGCAGATTTGCGGGTTTGCTTTGCAGATCTGAAAGTTTGCTTTGCTTAGCAGATCTGAAGGTGTGCTTTGCTTTGAAGATCTGAAGAAGATACGTGGGTTTCAAAAGGGTCGCCGGTGGAAGAAATGGTGGTGGGAGGGCTGAGATCGATGGGTCTGCTCGGAAAACTAGTCGCCGGAATCTGGAAATAGTCGCCGGAATCTGGAAATAGTTGCCGGAAACCTGTTCGTATAGGTTGACCTCCAATAGCAGGTCATCTTGCATACAATGAACAAAAATTTAAAGTTTGTCGCATTTTTTGATAAAAAATGAAGTTGGTTGTATATAATGGCAATTTCGACATAGTTCGTTGTATTTTCGCGCAATTTGCCCTAATATATATCACTGTTATTACTAATCGTCATATGACCACCACTAATAATCCACACTTGTAACACGTATCACTGAAGGCACACCCAATTATATATTCGAAATTTTATTGGTTGAAAAAGACGAATAGTGAGTTTACTACCACCACAAACACACCCGTAACGAGCAAACAATGAACATCGGCAATGGATATAATAAGCTTATGAGATTGGTTAAAAAAGACAAATAGTGAGTTTACCACCACCACAAGCACATCCGTAACGAGCAAACAATGAGCATCAGCAATGGATATATAATGAGCTTATGAGATTGTGAAAGGCAAAAAATTGCTCGTTATCCACCTTCCTTGAGCACGACAATGGATGCTCTAAGGATGCTTGGGTGGGAGGTTTTACTATTACTAGGAGATAATGAACAATAATAACTATTATGTTTGGTTGGTGAGAGCAATATCATATAAGTTAGGTGACATTAACATCATGAATTATTTTTTCTACAACAAACACATATAAATGACTGTTCATAAAAAGGGAAAAATGCACATAATCGTAACTAAAGTTTAAAAAGTATGTTATCAAGATCACCTACTCATTTTACATTATAAAATAACTTATATGTGACATTAATAAAAAAAATTTTCAAACATTGATTACCATCATACGAAATGATGATCATTATAACCTCATAATATCCAACTAGTTTATTGACCCGTATACGTACGGGTATTTCGAAAGTTTATTTGAGATATTAAAATTTTCAAATAAAAATAATGCAGTAAATGAAATATCACCTTTGTAATGAGAATATACTAATTTCAAAAAAGTGTCGTATTACAATAAAATTTATACCAAAACGTAGATAAAAATGAGACGGTCGTAAATATATAATTATTTTTTCTCTAAACAAAATATATCACAAGTTACTAAACATAATTTATAAACAACTTATAATTAATTACATTAGTATACAATTTTCATAAAACCCCTCTCATATTTTCTTAAAACCCCCTCATAATTTTCATCCAACCCAATAGATTTAAAATTGAGTTTAAATTTCTCCTATCCTGTATTGAGAATGAAATAATTTCGAAATTAAAAGTTGTGATTGGTTAATTAAGATTCAATTTATGGTTATTTTTGGAAAATTTACATGTATTTTATATATATATATATATATATATATATATATATATATATATATATATATAGATAGATAGATAGATAGATAATACGTTTAAAAGAACTTCATTTCTTTTTATATAAATAAGTAAATTCTTGGATACTTTTTTCTAAAATTTGATAAAACTATGATACTATCTTTTTTTTTATAACAATTTACCCTAAGAAAGCTAAAAGGTCAACCAGATGTGGTAATTTTATTTTACCTTGGCCTAGATGCAAAACTTGTTGATAGGTTGAAATCGTGTAAATAACGTGTAGAAATTATAATCTTTAAAAGAAATTAATTGAATTGACTAAACGAATAATTTTTAAATATTCATGAAATTCTGAAAAAGGATGAGAGGGGGTGACCTAAGCAGCTTATATATAAATAATAGAGATAACATATACTTACAGATCACTTTTTCCAAAGTAATATTTATTTATTCCAGATCCATATCTCAACAATACCTTATACTCCACGAATTAAGCATCGTATATTTCTCTGGAGTTAGTAATTTTAAACCTGTAAATAAAGCCATCTATATACAAGCATGTTGAAAACCAACACGCAACCTCTGTCATCCAGCCCAGCTACCTAACAAACTACACGCCTTCCCCCCCCCCCCCCCCCCCCCCCCCCCCCCCCCTCTTTAATCTTCACTTTACTCCCCAGCCTTCTTCAATCTCTTCCTCATCAAACCATTTGTAAGTCTCTCTTTCTCTCTCTCTCTCTCTCTATCTCACTCAATCATGTACTCGTATATTATACATATCATCTTGTATCTAGCTATATGTTTGTGTGTGTATACATACATACATAGATACATATATATGTGTGTGTGTTGTGTATTGATCAGTTATCTTTAGATTTTATAAACATGCATGTGTTGATATATATTATTTGTATGATGATTCTCTGTGGATTTGTATCATTCTTGATCATCATTCATATGTTATAACATTTTACACGCAAATATATGATAATATGATATATGATAGTGTGTGTATATATAGATATATATTCGTTAATATCGATCTTGTTATTATATGTACATGGGTTTTAATTTCTTGAAAATAATTAAGTTATATTTTTTTCTTGTGGGTGAATATTAGTTTTTTGTTAGAAAAAAATTCATAATTAATTTTCTTTTAGTTCACACACATTGGCCATCATGATTATAAATGACATACAGAAGATTGTTTATTTGATACTGCTGACGCATATATACAATTATGCATATTCTGTCTTTTAGGTAAATATTCATTCGAGCCAGCCAGCCAGCCCATAATATGTTTCTGATATACATACGTTTAATTTGCAGCTCATCCATTTTGTACATCATCGATGTTATAACTCTTTTATTTTATAAGTTTTCATCATAATTAAACGCTTCCTCCTCATTAATAGACGTACATGCTAAAGAACGATGAGAGTCTTGAGTTTCACTGTACATGTATTAACTCTGAGTTACTCTCATGAGACACATTATCCTTATTTTTTTAAGTCAATAATGAGTTTATTTTTACTATCTACTCTCATATTTATAATCAGATAATATGATAGATCATGTTTGACAAAGAATAAGAAAATCTTAACTCGATCAACTAATTAGTGTACACCGTGCTGTTTTGTCAAAATATTTGACTTGATTCTTAATCAATATAAAGTTTTACCGTATCAACTTAGGTCCAGTTTGTTTCACTGTAATGTGAAGGAATGTAATGGAATTGAAATCAAATTCCGTTGTATATTGCGTTTGGTAATATTATTATGAAAGGAATTAAGTTTTTCGAAGTGTTAATATTACTTTAGGTAGAGGAATGAAATTACGTAACTAACATGAATGGAATTTAAATCATTTTCATTCTTTCGCATTACAGTGAAACAACAATTTCAAGCTAGAGACATCGAGTCATAAGTTTCACCACGTTAGAGACTTCAATTCTCGAGATACTTCACATCATATTATATGTTAACATACATAATATATAATTATCTCGCCCACAAAATCATATATTTCATCCATCATAACCCCTTGATGATATTATATATATGTATAGCGTTATTGAGAACTACGTATATTGTATTTTGATGGTATATGCAATTAATCGATTTTATGGCGTAGAGATAGGCTTTTTTTTAATGTGAATTTTTGTTTATAAATAAAAAAACATGAGTTGTACTAATCATGATGACATATTTGTGTTGATTAATGACATAGGAAGAAGGGAGGGCTGTGATCTGTGCACGTGTCCCGAAATCTTCTCCATTGATCAAGAGGGAAGATGTGAGAAGGACAAAACTGGAATTATCAGAATATTTTTTAGTGTATGGTTAATATTTCTAGCAATGGCTGAGCCACTGGTCTCTCAGATTTCTCAGCACCTCTACATATGTAAAATGACCCTTTTGCCTCTTTATAGGAGGAGAGCCAGAAAACAACTCATGAGAGAGGGAGAGTAAAGTTGATTGATTTACTAATGATTGATTGACTTCTATATATAATATAACAGTAATATATTGGCATCCTTTTGTTTTATATGTGTCTTGGTTGAGTGTTAAGTAATTTTCTCGAGTGGTTGGAAATTAAAATTTTTGGATTTTAGGTTGGTGGTTACTATTAAGAGTTATTTATATTTGTTCACTAGGTATATTGTTTATTACATATTAATTAATTATAATTTTTAATATTATTCGTATCCGATGTTAATTATACTTGCATTTCTCTCAGATATACATATCACATCAAAGACCAACTCTCATACACACATCTACGCTCGTTCTTTTATTTGACATATATTCTTTCAGTTAAAACATTTATTTATTTAAGAAAGAAATGTTTTACTAAATTATAATATAGTTTTAAAGATGTTATATCTTATGTCAACACACATATCACATGATCTGGCCTATATAGGAGCGTGTAATGACCTTAATTAGATAACATTTTGAGGAAAGTTCTTCGACATGATGTGCAAGTTTTGAAGAATTCTTTATCAAGCGAATTCATATATAGTAGAATTTAATACTTTTATTAATGAAAATTTCATTTATATCTTTATAAATGGAGAACTATAAATAGAAGTAAAATAAGAAACGCTAGACACTTGCTTCTCCATTAGTGTAGTACTGTAGTCTACCTTCTCTGATTGATTGTTTCTCTCATAAACCTTCTCCCTTCTCCTATCAAATTTACATCCTTCTTCATTGAATCGAAATTTTCAACATAGAGCCTTTCAAGATCGACATTATTTACATATAGCCTTCTGTGATCTATTGTCTCTGCAACTCACGCCAGGAAAGACAAATCTAAGTCAACACACAAGTCTTCTGCCACAAACTTCGCTACAACAAGAGATCATGTTTCAAGATTTAGAAACTGAGAACCCTAATCAGGGAATGATATTTATAATGCAATTGAAATATGAAAAATTTTAAAAATTATAACCCTATGGGAATTGCTAGAAGTAATGATTCGAGATTTGGTGGTCATCCAATGGATAACAGTCCATTGGGAAGTAGAGTGCAGACGAAGGTTCTTTAATTAAACAAATTATTTATAGCTAAATTTCGAGATAATTTTTATATTTAAAATGATTTAATTATGATAAATTTAAATGTTTGGACGTATAATATTATTATAAAGTTTTTAGAAGAATATTGAACTAACTTTAAAGTTTATAAAAATATATATTGTATTTCAAAGTTTTATAAAGATGTATATTGAATTATTACTTATTAGAAATTATATTGCATGATTACTTGCTTTTCACGAGTATTATAACGAATTTATTTTCAATATTAATGTTACTTTTTTTTTTTTTTTTTGAAAAGCATCATTAATACCAAGCCAAATACAAATACACAATCAAGGCTGCAAGACTACAATTGCAGAAGTTTGCAAGTTACAAACTGCCCACCAGCCTTCTCCAAACTAAAAAAACAAAAAAAAACAAACTACAAACCATCATGTAGCTACAGCTTCATCCAAAACTATGATCATATGTAGGATTATTTAACCTGAAATCTATCTATTTTGAATGATGCCACAACCAAAAAAACGATTGTTGTTGAAACTCCATGAACTCCGTTTGCAAACTTCTTTTCTCTTCAAAAGTTACTTTATCACGATTTTTCCAAATTAAATATAGAAAACACCATATTTAAGCATTCCACTTCCTTTTCGTCTCTTCATTCCATCCTGCCATCCCATCGCAATCTAACAAATCTGAAATACATCTTACATTCTGCCTTGTATATCCCCACCAATGCCACAGATTTCTTACTCCCAAACACTCTACAAAAACATGCTTTAAGCTTTCAACTTCATTACCGCATCTAGGACATAGTAGTGAATCCAAATCAATTCCCATTGAATCCAATTTCACTCTAACCTCAATATTAATGTTACTGCTTGATTTTAACAACAATAATTGTGACTAAATGAAATATAATTAATTTATTTTTTATCGACGTTTAATTTTCCTAACAAATTAAATGCTTCACTAGTGGTATTAAAGTGACTGGTCAACTAAGTAGTTATAAGTTCCGAAGATATGTTGGTATAACATATAAGAATAAATGATTATCTATAATTAAAAACAATCATACATTATCGTTATATTATAAGAAGATTTAAATAAAAAAATCTTGTCTACCGCTTTATCAATATTACATAAACAAAAATATAACATTACACAAAGTCTCAAGTTCGTCTCACTTGTTTCATATCTTTTTATTTTTAATAATAATTACTTATATAACATCATCATGTGTCATTGTATGTTAGAAAAGAAAATTTAATCTCTCTATTAACCCTTTTCAACTAATTTTTATCTCGTTAATCTATTTTCACCACACAAGGCTACCCACCACACCGAGAAGCTAACAGTAGCTTGACATCACACACCCTCAAAATACTCATCACATCAAATTCAGAAACACAACTATTCTACAACCTTACAAATCAAAGATTAAAAAGCATACACTATACAAGCTTCTTCTAACTATGATATAGACCACATCACACACTCATCACGACATGATGGTGTAAACATTTCCCTCCACAACCGCATGCCACACCACTCTCACCACGAATTGATACCAAATACTCTCAAGCCCCATAACCCAATGGAAAGAATGATGTCGATATCAATGAGAAAAAGTATATTTCCATACATTATATTGAATTTAGGAAAAACATACTAGATTATTAGTTTGGGTAAAATAAGGTGCCTTTCTTTTATACCCTTTATAGATATCATAAAAAGCAGAGAAAAGGCCTCCCATTAATTTTTTATACAAAAGGAGCTCCTCATTATGTATGTTTATTTTGCCAAAAGTGGTCCTACTTTTTTGTGTATTTCAATATTTCATTTTATTGCATCTTTTCATATGTCACATTAGAAAGTTTATGAATACATATTCAAATTCTAAATATTCCAATAATGTGTTAAATTATATGTTTTATTATTACATACATAAGATAGAATGATAAAAATGGGTCCTCCGTGGGACAATCGTGCTTGGGCCTCGACAACCACTCATGAAAATCAAAACAACCGATATATGATTAATGATGGATTTGGTAGTACCGTTTTTCTATACAAATAATGCTTTTATATATGATAAAATGACTGAAAGCAACATGAAAAAATTAATGCAACTTATGTTATATGAATATTAAATTATATAGCAAAATTTGATTAGTCGATTTTCCAAAAAAACACAAAAATTAAATAAATAGGAGATAATACTTTTACTTATGAAATTGATTCATCCAAGAATTTCTTACTCCTATATAAAGTATTTACAACCTAAAAACTCTTAATTTTTAAGTAAGTTGAATATACTAAATTACCCTTCATTTAAATAAATAAAAACTATTATATAAAGTAACTACTAGATGTATTTAATAAGATTATTATATTCCATTTTAATAACTAAACCTTCCATACTTAAAAAATCAAATAATAAATATTCAATTATGTTATAAACATTTTAACATATTTATCAAAAAAATGTGTATAATTAAGTAGAGCTTATAAATGTGAATAACATATAATTAGAATTTATAAACATATATTTTAATTTTTTAAAATAGCTCATATAACTAATAGTTTCAAATTAATTTATTCTATAATCTTAATCTCTTAATTTTTAATAGTTTCAAATTACTAACTTACGCTCTGTATTGTCATGTAATTTAACCTACTTTATAAGTAGAGATCGTTTTTCTTATTTAATTGTTCTCAAAATTTATTTTAAAATAATAAAAGAGTTGATTGAGAATAGAATAATAATAAATGAAATGGAAAAAAGTTAAATAAAATAGACATGTTGCCACTTGCCAAAAGAAAATTATTTGTTATCACTGTATTGATGAATACCGAAAACAAGCAGGTTACTGAGTAGAAATTAGTTGACGCCGCCGCATTGCGCGGGTAATATGCTAGTGTGTATATATATATATATAGGCAAAAGTTCAAACAAGAATTGTTTATTGTATGAGAACCGCGAGAACCAATCTTAGCCGTCCAATTCCCCCTCCTTCAATGTCATTGACCATCCATGAATTCATCACATGCACCTTGCCACACTTGATCCCCTCACGCTCCACATCCACGAGTTCCACTTTATCAAATCAACGGTTAAGATTGGTTCTCACAGTTCTCGTACGAAAAACAGTTCTCGTTTGAACCGTCCCCTATATAGGGTAGGGATCCTGTAAAAAGAGAATTAAGGTACAAAGTGTAAGGAGAAATCTCAGCCATTCATTTTTCCTGTAAGCGCTCCTATAAAATTGGCTTTTTTCTTTTTGTTTTAATTAAAAAAAATTACAGAAAGGGTATAATAGTCTTTTTAACTATTTACCATCACCTACAATCACGTAATAACCAATCAACGCCTAAGATTAACTATTCAAAATTACAAATTTTATATCCAACAGATCAACAGATTTGATGCAAAATACATTGATGCACAATTCAAAAGAATTCAAGCACTGAAACTTTGAAGCACAATTCAAAAAAGAATTCAAGCACTGATGCATAAAAGTGATTAACAATCATCAATACACTGATGCGTAGAAAATAAAATTTGATTAACAATCATCAATACTGATATACACAACACAAAAGAATTCAAGAACTGATGCAAAAAATAGATAAATAAATTTGAAACAGATACATACGAAATTGATAGAACAATTTTGAAACTAATACTTACAACTTTGATCAATCCCCTGATAATTACGAATCTAATACATTCGAAACTGATACTTACAAAGCTTATTAAACCCATGCTACAACAGATCAACAGATGGTGTGGATGCACAAACGCATATACGGTGCCTTTGTGAAAAATCAAATCAATCTCGATAGTGCCTTCGATTAGAGATGGAGATGCACAAATGATGTAAGCAAGGATTGGAGTTAACCTTACCTCCGGCGACAGAGATCGTCTGTCTCACAGACAAGGCGGCGACACACAAGGAGCACTGGAGGATTAGGGTTTCCTGGATGCATCTACGGCGGCGAATCCATAGGTGCGGTGGAAGATGCACACAGACAGCAGCGGCGATGGGTGATCGAGAAAACCGAAACCCTAGATAGTGGGCCGATGCACACAGCAACCTTTGCAGGATCATCAGATGTGGCGATGTCACATAGGCGGTGGTGGTCGTTAACGTCACATAAGCGAAGATTGGCGTCGCTTGCAAATGAGGGTCGCGCAGGAAAAAGAAAATGGAGCAAAACCCTCTTAGGGTTCACGTAGATTGGCGCTCGTGATTGGTAGATAGAAATGTGGAGACAGAGGCGGAGACGAATCGTCGCTCGATGAGCGGTGGCCGGAGAACTTTACGGCAAAGAGCGCAGGGAGTGGCGGAGAGGGAAGGAGGCGTCTGTGATATCTCCGGCAGCGTAGGGATGGGAGACTACGTTTTGAGATCGTGGGTTTGTGCATACACGGCGGCAACTAGGGTTTCACAGAAATGGAAGTGAAACGGGAATATGAATCGGGTAGTGGGGCAGAATATCAAGGGAAGAAGGTGAAAGTGGGGGGTTAAATATCCTAAATGCCCCTCCACGAATTTTATTTTAAAAGGACACTTGTCAGGCCCAGGATTCTCCTTACTATTTGTATCATAAATCTTTTTTTACTTGAACCTGATTCTATAGATATATATATATATATATATATATATATATTTATAGATGAATCAATTTTGTAAGTGAATTATCACCTTATTATAAAAACACATGTGATTTAAACATAGATATAAAACCTTAATTGTGTTCATTGGCACAGCTTTTCCGAATTTCAAGTATCAAGGTGTTCTGGTTACGAGGAAATACGTGACGTGTACGAGTTTTTTGAACTAGAAACCATAATTATAATTAGTCTTTAATGAAAGCTGTTTATTTGGACAAAAAATAATAATTAATGAAAATTATTTGTAATAATTGGCAAATGTGAATGGGTCCAAATTTTAGTTATGGTTGTTATTCAAAGGTGCCAAAAAAAGAAAGATGAAGTGTCAATTTAGAATGTTGACATGTGAAAATGGTAGGAAAGATCCATTCCTGTATGAGCAAGTGTCTCAATAGACATAGAGCATAATTGTTGGGATGAAAAGAGAATGTCATTTTGCCATCCATATATATATATATATATATATATATATATATATATATATATATATATATATACGGAAAGGTTTATTTAAGAACCGATTTTAGTGTGAGTGCCGCGAGAACCAATTTTAGCCGTTGATTTGATAAGTGAAATTCATGGTTGTAGAACGTGGGGGGATCAAGTGTGGCCGGATGCATGTGATAAATTCATAGGTGGACAATGACATTGAAGAAGAGAGAATTAGACGGCTCAGATTAGTTCTCGCACTAAAAATAGTTCTCAAATGAACTTTTTCCTATACATATACATATACATACATACATACATATATAGGGCATGGTTCAAACTAGATTGTTTTTCGTGCGAGAAACCAATTTTAGCCTTTGATTAAAATTGATCAATGGCTAAGACTTTTTGGCGGTTCATTAATGCTTCATTAATGACTTATTAATGGCTCATCAATGACGCATTAATGAGTGTTATTTCGGGAAAATCAAGTCTCGCAAATTAGTGACGGCTCGCCGGACGCAATTCAAGGTCGGGTAAATAAAATTACCAAAATACCCCTATTAATGAGTCATTAAAGACGTTAAAAACAGTTCTCGTACGAAAAACAGTTCTCATTTGAACTTTTGCCTATATATATATATATATATATATATATATATATATATATATATATATATATATATATATATATATATATATATATATATATATATATATAGAATCAGGTTCAAGTAAAAAGAGAATTAAGGTACAAAGAGTAAGGAGAATTCTGGGCCTGACACGTGGCGTATTTATTAAAAAAATAAAAAAGGGTATAATAGGTAGTTGTATTTTTTATCTCTCCTCCCTACCCCACGTTTAAACCCTTTCTCTTTCTTCTTCCGTCTCCCTCCCTAGTACGTCTCCCCAAAATCGACCGAGAACACTAAATCGCGCCTCACCGTCGCCGACTTGAAGCCTCACTGTCGCCGCCTTGAGGCATGCTGGGAATCCCCATCGTCGTCGATGCCATTCGTGAGAAGCGATGGTTTTATTATCTACCCCCGCCTCGCTTCTTAGCCCCGTCGCCGCCGCCTCCGCTTGCTTTAGCACCGTCGGTTTTATTTCGTCGATGCACTATCGATTCAATAGTGCAGAGCCTCTTCTGATACAAGCAAACGACGCACGGGTCTTTAGACGTTTGTTCCGTGGCTTCAGATCTGCCATTGCTGACCTCCCCAACTCAAGGGTTCTGTAGACGTATTCAACAGTCCCGTCGGCTTCAGATCCGCCATTGCCGTCGCGATGCATTACGCTGGCGATGCAAGAACTGAAGCCTTCGCCGTCTTTGCCACAGATTAGAGTTTCACCATCATCCCTTCATCTATCAGGCCTGATGCACAGATTAAGGTTTCAACACCGTCCTTCCATCTCTAAGGTTTTGCTTTTGATTTCTTTTGTTGATTATGTTTTTTCAGTTTTATGATTTTTGATTCTGATGCACACAAATGTAATTCAGTTTTGATTTCTATTTGAAAACAGTTTCTGTATGTAGCTGTTGTTGATATGTATCAATTTTTTTTGATGTACTTTTTGATGTGCATCAAATTTGGAGGTGTTTCAAATCTGGTTTGTGCATCATATTTCGTTTTCGTTGATTAGTTATGAATCTGTTATTTTTTGGCTTCTGATTGATGATCAAGTGTTTCCAGAGATGGTAAGAAATTAAATTTTAAAGTTGAATTTTTTAAATTTTATTTGTGCATTAGGTGAAGAAAAATGTGCATCAATCTAAATGTGCATCAATCTAATTCTGGAAAATCGTGAAATCAGCCAAACGTAAATAAATTAGAAATAATGATGAAATTTTAAAACTTTAATAGACGATTATACCCCTAACTACTTTTTTATATTTAAAAGAAAAAGTAAAAAGCCTATTTTTTAGGATCAGATTTAAAAAATTGAATGGCTGAGATTTCACCTTACATTTAGTACCATAACATATTTTTTACTAGATCTCTACCCTATATATATATATATATATATATATATATATATGAAGAAGTTCATTTGAGAACAATTCTTAGTGCGGGAACCAATCTTGACAGTCCAATTCCCCCTCCTTCAATTTGATTGCTCATCCATTAATTTATCACATGCACCTTGCCACACTCTATCCCCACTCTCCATCCATAAATTTCACTTACTAAATGAATGGCTAAGATTGATTCTCGCACTCGCACTAAGAATTATTCATTTGAGAACCGATTTTAATGTGAGTACCGTGAGAACCAATCTTGGCCGTTGATTTGATAAATACAATTCATAAATGTTGAACGTGGGGGGATCAAGTATGGTAGGGTGCATGTGATGAATTCATAGGTGGGTGATAACATTAAAGGAGGAGAATTGGACAGCTCAGATTGATTCTCACGGGTTTCGTAATAAAAATGGTTCTCAAATACACTTTATATATATATATATATATATATATATATATATATATAGGGGACGGTTCAAACAAGAACTGTTTTTCGTACGAGAACTGCGAGAACCAATCTTAGCCGTTGATTTGATAAAATGAAATTCATGGATGTGGAGCGTGAAGGGATCAAGTATGGCAGAGTGCATGTGATGAATTCATGGGTGGGCAATGACATTGAAGGATGTGGGAATTAAACGACTCAGATTAGTTCTCGCGGTTCTCGTACGAAAAACAGTTATCGTTTGAACTTTTACCTATATATATATATATATATATATATATATATATATATATATATAGGGGAGGGTTAATGTGAGAACCGTTGTTAGTGCTAGAACCGCGAGAATCAATCTCAGCCGTTCCTTGGATATGGGAAGTTAAATAGATGGAGAGCGTGGAGGGATAGAGTGTGGCAGGGTGCATGTGAGAAATTCATGGGTGGACAATGACATTGAAGGAGGGGGAATTGGACGGCTCAGATTGGTTCTCGCGGTTCTCGCACTAAGAATGGTTCTCACATGAATTTTTTCATATATATATAGGCAAAAGTTCAAACGAGAACTGTTTTTCGTACGAGAACTGCGAGAACCAATTTGAGCCGTCCAATTCCCTCTCATTTAATGTCATTGCCCAAGAATGAATTCCTCACATGCACCCTGCCACACATCCCCTCCACGCTCTCCATCCATGAACTTTCCATATTCAATGAACGGCTGAGATTGGTTCTCGCAGTTCTCATACGAAAAACAGTTCTCGTTTGAACCGTCCCCTATATATATATATATATATCAACTATTGGCTTCCTAAGCACTCCACTAATCCACTTTATTAAGTATTAAAATTAACACTAAATGAAATATTGTTTTTAATGACTTAAATAAAAATGTCAACTACTACTTTTAATACTCAAAGTAACATCATGAATAATGATAAGAACCAATGGCAATATGCCCAGGCTCATACAATCTCTACAAAATAATAATAATAATTAATAGCGTTATGCAATTGCAAAGAAAAACCATACAAGGTTAAGAGTGACTTCCCATTAGGCTACCCGTAGTGGCAAGCCGAACACCTTCGGGTGTGTTTGGGGTGTGTTTGGGTTGAATGTGCCTCTATCCTCTCGGGTTCCCTCCAGTTTCCTACACCCGACGGTACTCGTTCATTTGTGTTTTTCTTTTTTGTGAGTGTATAAAGGAGAGTAAGGAGAACAAATATTTGGATTGTATGGGTTAAATGTTACTTGGGAAAATCACTATAAGCCGTAAGAGATGGAAGGAAGAAAAAGTAATGTAACAGCAGATGTGGCATTTGAGTTGGGAAAATCACTATAAGCCGTAAGAGATGGAAGGAAGAAAAAGTAATGTAACAGCAGATGTGGCATTTGAGTTGGGAAAATCACTACACATAAGCAATGAGAGACACTAAACCTAAACTACTCAAATATCTATTGAATGAATTATTATATACGATATATATACAATGGATGGAACAAAATCCAATAATTTTTGCAACATACGGGCCTAAGTTGTCTGAAATTAAATAAAATAATATTTTTATATTAATGCACTGGGTGTAGTAGCGTTCAAACTAGATCTAAAATAATTAAAGATGGAAATCTCTTTGTGAAAATGTCTGCACAAGGCTGAACATGACCCATCACAACATGATCTCGAATAAAGTGAATGCCAATCTCTCCATGTTTGTTTCGTCGATGTTGATCAAGAAGATTATTTCAAGGAAATAGAGGCCCAAGGTTTGGAAGATCAGAATAATAGATTTCCTTCAAGGGAAACACAATATCTGTTAGTGTAACCATGAGTGGTTATGCAGCCAGGCCCGATCCGAACATTTTCGGCACCACAGAAAAAGAAAGAAGCCAATTGATTCATAGCTACCACCATTTAGTTTCGCAGAAAAAGAAGTCCATATGGTACATTAACTAATTAAGGCATGAAGCAAACATAAACTGAATTCACAATGAATTAAATGAAGCAATAAAGCAAACATAAATTCACATGAAATAAATGAAGACATGAAGCATATGGAATGTATAACCTCTAAATTGTGAAGCAAGTGTAACTCACAAGTCACAATCAAATGATCGATGAAACAAATTTAACAAACACAACTTACAAGCAAACAGAAACAAGATTCAGTTAAAAGGATTTTTTGTATCTAAAGACGACGACTTCAAAATTCGAACTAGGTGATGATGATAATGAGCAGCAGAAACTGCGATAAATGGCCAAAGAGATAGTTATTAATGTTTGAAAACTCGATTATTTGAAACTTTGACTAGTTCAATCGGACAGCCATGAATCTGAGTCTGGAACAAGAAGTTTCAAACGAACTCGATTACTCAAAGGAGGATACAATAATTCAATTAAATAGTCATCAATCTCGATTCAGAATTTGATCATGTCCCAAGAGAAGTGGACAGAGGTGTGGATGCCCATATATCATCCAGCATCACAAGTATCATAAAGAGGCAAGTATTGAACAGTCAAGGCAAAATAGTTCCCTCTCTTTTCAAGAAAAGAGAGACAATGTTCAAGGTAACGACACATAGAGCAAGTACGAATGAGCCACCTAATGATAACCAGACTATTGAGTGGAACCAAGCCTGCCTTGTCCAGATGTCCATCCCAATGTCGTGATCAATGATATCAGGTCCACCCTTCAGAATGTTCTCACGATCATTGGAACCCCCTCGCATGCAATCATCCTGGTGTTCTCATTTTCTACCTTGGTAGACTAAATTTGCCTGATGGAGTGTTCTTTTTAAGTGGTTTCCAATGTAGAAGATGGCTGAAAGGAGGCATGATCATTGAGTAACCCCAGGTCATAAAAAATATGGCTGTGAACAAACCAAATCTGAGTGAGAGATTGACTGCACAAATGACAGATACATGGAGACAAGTGGCACGTTACGCCTTGTGAGACTACAGGTCGTCGACCAAAAAGAAACGTCATCAAGTGGCTGTTACTAGAGACGTCGGCGAGGGTAAAAGAAAAGAATTTTGGTGAGAGAGAACGGGGATCAATTTGCTCCGATAACAAGAAATACTATATACAAAAAGTTCAACAAAGTGCCAAGCCCAGTAATCCGTATAACGTACGGGGCTAATCTTTTAACAAATAATAAATGGTAAGAAATATATACATATTAATATACAAGTGCATATGCTAGAGCTAGACTTGATAAAAAGAACCTCTTCAAGATCAGAGGTTAAAATCGCATGTCATTTAAAAAGGAAGATGTTTAATTACACAGAGAAATTATGTACTTCGATGAATCTAGAGCATGTCAAAAGATAGCTTCTAGGATCTTGTTACATGAAAGTATAAAACTTGACAAAGCTCCAAGAATGGCTTTTCTTACCGATGACCATCTAGTCTAGTTGTGCCCATGAACATATATCATGGCTGATATAAAAAACTATCTTCCCTATAATAACGATTACTAGTAGCTAATAACAGAAATGGTACCTTTTATAATTCATGGTTTACGTGATCTCCATCAGTGATGCCATTGATTGATAGCTTCTGCTGCCTGATGTATCTGTGTGTAGATTCTTGAACCACTCTCATAATCCCCATAGAATCTGAAACAGGAGAAGATTCTTCATCCCGCTCAGGTTGTATATTTAAGTCAATATTTTGACTCTTGAAAGAGAAATTGGATGATTTTTCTCTATTTGGGTCAATTTCAGAACTATGACCAACCCCTCCTTTGTGGTTATCGTTACTAATTCCCATCTGGGTATACCGTATGATGTCAGCATACAGCAATTGAGTTGGATTCTGCAGCGCTGAATTTCCCACTTGTTTATCTGAATGTGTGCGTTCATGGTGCATTATTGGGGATGGAGTAGAACGCTTAATAGCTAGACAGACGTTACAGGTGCAAGTTGATTTGTGCTTGGTGCCACTCGGTAGCTGCATGCAGACGATACATGTGCACCCAGGTTTATGGCGGGGGTGTCTTGTTGTGGCCTTGTCATCATGGGCTGCCAAGTCAGCAAGTGCATCAAGGCATTCCATTCTCTTGAGTGATTCTGGAATTTCTAAATTATTCAAGGACATGCAGAAGATTAGCATACATTATACAAGAAATGCATCAAGGCATCAACTATGCATAAAGTTGGTTAGAAGTAATTTATACCGTGATTAATCATAGGAAGCATATGTTCAAGATGTTCCGGTGTTGGTTCCAGTTCCATTGAACAAAGAGATCTGGTAGCCATAACGGGATACAATATAATTGAACAAATTACTCTTGGGTGGAAAAAGTTGATTAATATGTTATAGCCGACTTACCCAACATTGTCTGTTGAACATTTTGTAGGACTTCCAATAATTGGTGCCTCCTGTCACATTAAACAACATCATCAGAACCCAAAAGAAGAAAAGAAATGGAAGGTGTTATCCTGAATTTGACAGCCGAGGCAAAAAACTAAACAAGCAGCAAGATCATGCACAAGATAGCCAACTACAACCTACAAGCCATGATTAACACAACCTGAATCAATTATCTACAGGAATAGAGGAGCAAAATGGATGTGTTGGGTAACATGTTAAGATCCGAGGAGAATTTTTTGTTCAAGTCTAGACACGCTGGGTTTACATCTGAAACACCTTTCATCCACATTTATAATTTGTTTTAAATAATAAATAATGTGTTAGATATGATAGCAAAAGTTAAACTATTACAATATAACTCCAAACTTTTCCTTAAAGCGATTCAAGAGGCATTTATGCAATGACAAATTGACAACTCAATTTGGGTCACTTTCAACCTGTTTCCATTGCACCTAAAATTTCTGAATGTTGACTCATTGATCAAATAGAAAGAAAACATTAAATGGATTGAAACTGCAGCTGCTATTTAAGAGTAATAAATGCAGTGTCTATTACCTGAAAACCCTCAAATTCAACACCCTCGATGAACACAATGGTGGCAGCATTATTAAGAGCTGGTCGTAATAATCCTTGAACTTGTTCCAAAGTGACACTAAGATCAAGTATCTCTTCTTCCTTGAGTTTAAGGTGTTTACCATTTGAACATGTTTTGCCCCCCATCTTCCTTTTAGCCCGAACACAATTTTTATCAACTTCTGCCAATGTACCATCTGGATTTCTCGACTTAAATGCAATACTATCCTTTAAAGATTCTTCATGTGTGGAAACCCTTGTGTTTGCTCTTTCATTCCCCTGTAATGAAGGAGGACCATTAGAGCAGTTTCGTATAGAGGAGCTTAATTAGCTTCAATGTAAAAGGAAATCTTGTAGAGGTGACAACATGTGCGGGTCAAACAGATTGGGCTATGGGTGAGCATGGAACCGGACCAGTACCGATACCGATTTTACCGAATACCGAATTTAATTTTAAGTAGGGTACCGAATACCGTACCTAGTATTCATATATGGTACCGGTACTGGTACCGAGTACCTATTTTACCTACTTGGTTCGGTACTAGTCCCGAATACCGATTTAGCAATATTTCAAGTACCGAGTACCGGACTGAAAACTAATTCCGTAATTCGGTACTGATTCCGGTACGGTGCCAGTGCGGTTCAGTATTTTGGGTACCCGTGCTCAACCCTAAATTGGGCAATGGGTCAAAGAGTGCTTGGGACAGACAAGTTGGGTTGAACTAGAATACTTTCAGACCAACAACTTTAAGTTTTCTATAAACAACTAGTTTTTCAAACATGATTACAAAAGTACATGATTTCAATAATGATCTAACTCTTTGAATAAACAATTTAGCCGATTTTATAGATTATAAATATATTTCGACGACTTTCAACCCGTTTAACTCATTTGACGCGTTTCTTGTTTAGCTAAATTTTTTTATAAGAAAATTATAGCGGTTTGACCTGATAGATATAGAAAATAGACAAATAAACCCTTCTTAAGTAATGCCGCTTGCAAAAATCGGTACTTGAAGATTTTTTACTAAGTTTGACTTTGACCTGTGGCATATATCACTCAACTTTCCAAAAATAGACCAACCTTATCAGATGGAGATGCAAGTGAAGCTTTTCTGAATCCCATGACAAGCTTTCCTTCAGGCTCCAACTTACTAAATGTCACTGAACCAATATCATGAATAAGCCACAGGTCATGTACACCAAGACATTCGCCTTTAACAATTTGAATTTATAAATGTTGAACATATCTGAGTTAGTTTACTAGCGACATATTTCATTTACCTGTATCGCCAGCTTGCAACTGCATTGACTGTATACAAGGAGTGACTCCTTCTAAAACATACATTCTACTATTATTGTTGGGCCAGAATCTATATTGTAACACCCAATCTTTTCCTTTCAAATCTTGGATGACAAGGGGATAGCCTTCAGGCTGAGTAATTGGAGGAAGATAAGCCTGTACAAGAATAGTATAAAACACAAATAAAAAAATTCTTAAAAGGTTATATCATTATCAGCATACTGTTTTGAGTTTTGTGTAGTTCATTTATACCACTACAAAAACATAATTTAATAGTATATGTTCAGTTTGTATATTAGCATTTAGACTAACCTCTGCACATTTCTTTGGCAGAACCAATCGACCAATCTTCCCGGCATCACTAGCACTTAACACCTTCTCAAACAAAGGAGTAATCTTGGCATTTGATCTATCGACCATTAAAGAGCACAACAAAGGTATTGTACTCGATAAAAAATTGATATGCCATTAATTTGAAAAAGGATGAAAAACATACATGTACATGCATGCTGTATGGGATCATAATCAGAAAGTATTTAAGGGCTTGATTTGTGAAAATAATAATCATTAATGCTACTAATCACCAGGTACTAGAAAACATATCCTAATAATCAACAATGGCATATAAAAGCAGGATACCCTCCAGAGATCTGTTGGAGTTCTTGATCTGTAATTCGAGGCCAATAACGGGGAAGTAGCTGATGGTGACCCCGTGTTTCACCTCGAGCCTTGGCATTGTGAGCCTGATTTTCAAGAGATGGACCAGCTCCATTATTATTAGAGCACTGTCTCCCTACTGATGGTGAAGAGCATAACCGTTGAACATGAATTCCAGATACCTTCTCTCTTTCACTTTTTTGATCATGGGCCACAAACGTTGCTGGCAAACTAGAAAGAGGGGTGGCATCAGTATGAAAGAAAGACTTGTATGAAACATCTTTAAACAAATTATGTTGCCCATCATACTGGATTCCTGAAACAAAACGGTAGGTTATTAAGTGATGTTATTGTGGAAAGAGTTAAAAAGTTACAGATTTTATTTAACATGATACGCTCTTACCAGTGGCTCCAGGTCTCTCAGCAATCATTTCTGATGCACCGAACCGCCAGCTGTCATTTAAATATCTCTCAGAAGGATTAGCTTTTGTAGTTTGACCCAGAGAACAGGAAGTCAACTGTATTTCGGGTTGACTTTTAAGGGTGTTAAACAGACTGGGCGCTTGCCGCCATGGTACAGGTCCTGATCCAGCAATAGATCTCCAATTTTTGGAAGAGATATCTCTAATTCTTTCAGCAGGTCCATGGAGGAAGTGAGAAGCAGACGGCCAAGTTGGATTTGGTGTCTAAAAGACAACACATGAATCAAAGACAACAAAAGTAAATGAAATAATATAAGAAAACTAAGAAAAGATAGAATTGTTTGAATGATGCATAAGTTTGTCTAATCGCGTTAACAAATCATAATCAACAAATGCAGCTAATATGTAATTTCACATACCAAGATGTATTCTGATTTTGCACAGTTGAGACACTCAATGCCTCCAGCATCCAACAATATGAACATATGGAATGACACTATGCATCCACAATGAATTTGCTGCAAAGCAAAATGCCCATTATTATAATGGGGAACCTCTCACATACGAATTTTGATTCAAGGCCAATAAAAACAAACTCCCAATATTACGACATGATATGTAAACAGTTATTTAGCTAACTAGCCTTGACAGATTCTAACCTTTCCACAAGATTCACAACATCTCCATCCAGAAGCATTCAAGTGATATGTATCACAGAACTTTCCTTCTTTAAAAACAGAACTACAGTGAAAATGAACAAGAATCAGGAGTGCACTTTATATAATTGGATAACAATAACAGAGAAAGAAAAATACAAGACACAAAGAAAGGAAGCACAGAAACACACAAGAGTTTACAAGGTCATGATACATTTACCATAGAATATGTGCCTATGTGGAGAGAAACCACCCTGGGCTATACTTTTAAAGATCATAAACTAACTTGGCATCATAACTGCCTATTACTCCACACATGCACATGTTTGTGACATTGTGTCTTTCCTTGGGTCAAGTTTCAGGAAAGTAATTGATTAGAAACACAATTCATATATCATGGGCATATAACAACTTCCCATAATAGTACCAGTCATCATTACTAAAGCTAATCCACATAGTGCTCCAAAGTGTTTACAAACGATTGACACCTCTACCTCTCCTCTTCCTATCAAATACAAAAATAAATATAAAATTCTTAAACAATGAATAACAATTACGGGTTTCTATGTCTAATTCATGTGAGTTCTATCCATAGCAGCATTTTAGATGTGTAAGCTTTGATTGTTTACAGGATCATGCAAAATCTCTAATTCTTCAACAATCAAATTGTTATTTCCAAAATCTAAACTCCGACACCATATCACCGGAAAGCATTCAAATATAACTTACGATACAAGCAACAACATCAACGTAACAGTCTAACAGAAACAAATAACGCCAGATTTTCTAACAACAAACGCCAAATCAGTAACATTCTATAAACAGGAAATCAGAGACAAATAGTAAAAGAAATTACACGCATCGATCGCAGAGGTCGGCGAAATCTCCGGTCCGGCAAAGCCAACCTTGTCTAGGGACTTCCAAAGCCTGTTTACAAGTCGAATTAAAGCAAACCTTCGTTGAACCGGAAGACGAAGCCATCAACGGCCGGGATAAGTACACTCAAAATCTCATCCAAAATTCCCTCCCTTACGAAAAACCTAGAGAGGTGTTGATTGAGTAACAAATAACAGACATTTTCAACGAAAAACGCTCATCGATGAACCTTTCAATAAACCAAAATTAGAACCCTAGGATGGCATTATGCGTGCTCGCTTGAGGCAAACAGAGCTACGGTTTAGTCTCTTGCAGAGGGTTTTAGAGAGAGAAAGCAGGAGAGATAAAGAGAGTGTGTGTGGCTTCGGAGTGTATCTATAGATTGTATCTATAGACATAGAGGGGACTTATATTTGTCAGGGTTTTTGTTTTTAAGAGCATTTGGTGACAGGGAATACTTCTATTTTTTGATTTTGGATTTCTTTTTCCTGTTATTTTCTTATTTTTCATATTCATGGCTATTTAAATATAAAAACTTAATATATTTGTTAGTTGAACACAGGACTTTTTGGTTAGAATAAATATGCTTTGCATTACACCCAGGCATAAATTTGTTAATTTATTTCAGCTATCTAATATATAACCTATAACAATTAGTATGGAGTTACTGTCCATAACTTCTGCTAATTGTTATTATATATATAATACAATACTAGTTAAAATATAATTTATCAGATAATCTAAACTATTAAATTTATATAGTAGTTTTAATTATCAAATCCTAACCATCTATTTTAATAAAAATTAAATTCTAATTTTAACTTCTTTTTTTACAAATTCAATTCAATTTTGACTTTAAATTAAAACAAAATTATTAGAAATATTTTCACATATGTCTTTTTTAATTAACAAAATATTTTATCACTCACCTTAAGTTACAAATATTATATTTGTTCTTTATAACATTTTAAAATATCATATTTAATCAAGTTCTTAATTTTATCATTCTAATATATGTTATATTTATTTTAATGTATCGATAACTTAAATAAAAATAATAATTAGGGATTAGAAAGAAAAATAGCAAAATGAAAATTTAGAACAACTTTCAAATTCGGATATCAATAATAGTGTGCAACAAAAACAAACAAAATAAACATACAATATGAATAAGAACAAATTTTATAAAGCCATTGACTCCATATTAAATTTGACTACGTTAACTAAACAACTCAACTCGAATGATCGTGTGAAAACATGATCACATATATACAGCCGGTGCTAGCCAACACGATCACTCTCAAACTACGAGTTTGGAAGATAAAAAGTTGATCATATTTGCACTTAGGTAAAACTCAAACCATGTATGAGGGGAGTTCAATCAAATTATGTGAACAAGATAAATAGGAAAGATAATTTCAAAATCAGGTAAAACCTAGTTAAATAGGCTTAATCCAAATTAAGTCCACTGGTCATTAATAGTTATTTAATTAATTATATGCTCATAAATGGTTCAAGTACATAAAATTAAATGCTAGTTGTATTTGGACTTAGGAATATAAACAAGCTAAGCTTGCTACCAATCAAGTCAGACTTTTTAAGAAATGCAGAAGCTCGAGCTCGAACGAGGCTCGAGCTCGGCTTGTGAAGTGTTTTACGAAGCTTGTTAAAGCTTGCTTATTTTTTTATTTTTTTTAAATAGTTTAAATTATATAAATAAAAAATAAAATATAATTTGAATTTTAAACTTTAAATTTTTTATTTTCTTCATATTTAATAATAAAAACGTAAATAAAATTTTGATTTTGAACTTTTTCATATTTAAGGATATAAAATATATAATACAATTATATATTTAAGTAATAAAGAAAAAGAAAAAAAATATTATACCAAAGCTCGTTTAAGCTCGCGAGCTTAAGCAAAGCCCATATACAAGGCTCGGGCTTGAGCTTGTTTAAAAGATGAGCCTTAATCCAAGCTCGAGATCGTTTAGGCTCGGCTCATTTCGAGATTTTAACGATCTGAACTCGAGTAGCTCGACTCATTTACATCCCTATTTGGACTCTATAAGGCTCAATCTCGATAGTAAGTAAATACAATACTATATACTCATCACTGTAATCTCGATTGAATTGTGTGCGACCCAACAACTAGTGCTTGGTGAGTAACTTTTCGTCCCTTCTTGTTCTGATATCCTTTGAGCAAGCGTCATGGATCAAATTATTCTCGTGTTTGGTCAGTGTTTGTATTTGATGGAAAACTTGAATAATTGTTAACTAACTATATCGGATATGTAATGGTATGTCCACATATAGACATTATTCAATTAATCAACATGTGTGAAAATGGTATTAAACTATCGGCAATTAGAGCATCAAATCATATTGACTACATGTGTTTAACATGTGATTCACTACACATCTAATGGTGGCATCTATAACTTTCTATTTGTAACACTTGAAGTTTATAAGTGCTAATAATACTATTCTTAAATTTAAGGGTATTAAAGGTTGACTCATTAAGCTTTACTAGCATCTTATCCGCGTAATGTTGTGGCGGTGTAGTTTTCGTTTTCAAGAATGTAATGATATGTTATTCGCGTAGCTTAATGTCACGTAGAAAATTTCAGCAACATGTCCGTTTTTCCTTAAATTTATCTTATGTATCAACTATTTTATTTATTTAAAAAATAAATTCTAAAAACATTAAAAAAGGAAAATAGATTTATATTTATGAAATAAAAAGATAGAAGTTAATATGATTTTGGAAATTATGTTGATTTGGGTGGATAATTGTGTTTGTGTGAGAGAATGTGTTAGTGCGATAATATATTCTAAATAATAATAAGTTAAAGTAAATTAGGAAAGTGAAATAGTTAAAAACTGAGTATATGAGATAAAAATAAGGATGGGGATGTATTGTTGATTGAATTTTAAGAAGTTTTAAGAGTAAGAGGAGATAATGTTAAATGATTTATATAGTAGTATAGATATAAAGGTAGATAAGTTTGGATGAGGAAACTATTACCTTTCTATGATTTTTAGGTGATAATTTTGTTTAGGGTTTCATAGACATCATCTTAGGTTTCATCTTGCAATTCATAGGTTAAATTGTGATTCACTTGTACTTTTGTTTGATTACTCATTAATCTGTTTGATTTTGCAAATCTGGAGTTTTTATTTATGTTCAATGTATGTTATATAATAATTTGACACAGAAACAATTATTAAAGTGACAAATGCTATTGGTTTATAAGTAAATGTAAAAAAATGTATTTAGTCGGTTACCTTTTGTATAAGTAATTAGGTATATTAAATGATAATTTTTAAACTTTAGTACATTCAATGGTAAAGTTTAAAATGGGATACACATAATAACAAAATGTGGTAATTTTGACACATTTAGATGAACTAAGGTGCTATTAAAACAAAGTTAGAATCAAAGTTTGTAGATTGCCTATCTCTTTCTCAAATTATCACCATCACATTATAGCAAATTCAAGGCATTTTATATCATGAATTGTTCATGTTGAAGCCAAATGATTTTAATGATTTTTGCAAACTTATGGTGTTTAATATCACACTTTTTTTAAAGACAATATAATTTTATTACCATTCCAACCATAAATTTTACAAACTCAAGTAACTATACATTTGGGTTTACAAAAATGATACACATGACGTGGGTGTAGTGCATGTCCCTACTAGAAAATGAGGTAATTATACCCCCGCGTTGTAGCGGGGTTTAAAAAATATATGTGACGTATAGTAAAAGTTTAATTCAACTTATATAAATAAAGTGATTTCATACGATATAATAAAAAGAAATTTGTGCATCATTTCTTGGTACTCGTATTTTGCTAACCAAATTTGTTTTTTAATTCGTTTATAAAAATATAGATTGTTATATCTTATTATATATATTAAGGTGCAAAAGGCATTTTTAATAAATTTAAATACTAAAAAGTTTAAAAGTATATTTATTAAAATAGAAAAAGAAAGAAAAAAATCTCAAAAGTTTCTAATTTTTTATCATAAGATTTAGTTAAATTAATATTGAAAATAATAATGGTAATCAGAAACCAAAAAAAACATGAAAGAAGACTTTGTAATGGAAAAGACAAAACAAATGGATGAAAATGAAAAGGATACAAAATAAGAAAAAAAAGAGGCTAGATACAAAATAAAAAATAAAAAATAAAACATTCTAGGATTTAAACTAAGATCATGTCTTTAACAAAGCAGATCATTTGCCAATCTGCATTAGGAGCATTTTGTTAATAGGTTTTGTTGTTTTAAAATATAAAAGGTTAAAGTCACTAAAGACAAATGTGCTTTTCTTTATGTTCCGATATGGCGCATTAATTTTTTTTTACACATCTGGTCATTTAACTTACAAAAAACATGTTGATATGTCCATTTTGCGACCTACAACTTGCTTTTCCGGTTTCAGCCCGTTTTTTGCATTTTTTTTGGTCGATTCTTGATCATTTTATGTGATTTTTTTATAGAATCTTGTAAATGATCATTATACCTTTCAAATGACACCAAATTCATGACTTTTCGTCAAGTATTGAGGCATAATTTCGTACTCAAAGTCTCGACTTTTGTGTAGCTTTTTGTTCGAAAACAGGGCAGAAAAAGAGTAATTTTTTGCTTGATTCTTGATAATTTTACATAATTCTTTGTATAGATTATTGTAAATAATTTTTTACCTTTCAATGGACACCAAATTCATGTTATTGCTAATTAAAGTCGATGATGACCCTATTCGACACCCTTATGACATTTTGATGAATTGACACATTTTAAACTCGTTTTTATTCGTTTTTTTGGTACTACTTCATAGACAAGTCGATCATCTTTCTATAGAGTCAATAATCATTTTTTTCGTTAAGTATAAATGGAGAATTTAGCCTTCAAAGTTTCAATTTCGAAGTAAAGAAATTTGCGGAAAAAGTGACCTGCTATTCAAAATCAACAAAATGGGTATAATAACATGTTTTTTACAAGTTAAATGGCGAGATGTGTAAAAAAAAGTTAATGTGTCATATCGGACATGTGGGAAAACATGTATGTCTTTAGTGTCGTTAACCCAAATATAAAATATATAAGGAAGCTTTGCAAAAAAGATAAAATAAACAATGTTCATTGTCCCTGCCATTTGTTATGTTTGTGTGTGTGTATATGTGTGTGTGTGTGTTTATATATCTATCTATATATATATAATGTGGCTACAGCAAAGTACTAATTAACGTGAAGCGTGAGGTAACGCTATAATTGACACTCAAACCTAAAAAATTATGACAAGGCCAAAATGTTTATTCAAGACGTGACTTAAGTCGACAATTTTGTATATAAATCAGGGTTTATAATCTACAAAAGTGTATTTAAATCACTCAACTAAGAAGTCAGTGATGTAGGGAGACTAATCCCTCTCTTGTAGCTGCTTGTCTCCTATTAACAATCAAGAGAGTGAAATGAAACAGTCCTTCAGAATAAAGCTTTTGGCCCCTAAGCCACTTTTACTATTTTGCGTTTTTAACTTTGAAAATTACTATTTAACATATCATGTTTTCAAAACTTCCCATGTGGTGTATCAAGTTACCTATTGTTCAAATTACCGGTAAATTTTATTATTTATTGACTTTTTTTTATCTCTCTCTGTGGACATGATCTCAGACAGGTCCTCATGGAGAGAAAAAATTAGGATTCAAAGTTAGGTAGAAAAGAATTGCACTTGTGCAACATAGGGGTATGGATATGGTTCGACTTTGCTCTCTCTTTTAATAGCAATCTTAGATTTTGTACCTGAGGTTTGTTTTGTTTTTGGTTTTTATTGTCCTTCTTTATAGGTGTTAGTAGTGCCCCAATTATAGGGGTATTTTATTTTTGTTATTTATTTATTTATTTATTTTATTTTTTCCTAGTTTTTATTCCTTATTTTCTTGTTTTTTTTCTTTTTTTCTTTTGTGCTTATTGATTTTTTTTTGTTATTCTACTTTGTCGGAGGTCTTTTCAGGAAGCAATTGTCTACATCACACCTCTCACATACTCCACAATAGTAGAATTGAGTATTATTATTGTTTTTATCTATCTAAAATGCCACATCTAATTTCATTAGTTGTTGTTGTGGAAGATGAAATAAAATCCGGGACATGAACAACATATATAATCCAAACATATGGAATGCACAATACACCTTGACGCGATTTCAAAGAAATTTATCCCGGAAAACATAAATCAGACCACAAATTTTAATTTGAATTTTCTTCTTTACGTACATATATAACAAAATGTCATAAATGTGTTTTCATCACTACTACACAAAAACATAGTTACATATTTTTGTAAGTAAGTGAAATAATTTTTAAAGTATTTTCATGATTTAATTTTATTTGATCCTCATTTAACAGCGTTATCATGTTTACAAAAGGTTATATTACTCAATGGATTGTTTCTTGAACCTTTGTAGGATAATACGTTACGAATGTTTGTGCATGAAAATGACCACTGTAGAGTACTTGAGAGGAGTAATAGAAAACCCCAATTACTCTAGTTGCACCTATTTTATTACTTCATTTTATCAAAGGTGTTATACTATCTAACTATTATTATATTAGTTGATAATTAAATTGTTAATTGTCAAGACTAATGTGTTTACACGTTTTTAGTAATCATTAGGTTTTGTTTATAGTATGGCCTATAATGGGTCAGAGCTACATTCTTGATTCCTTGAATAAACATAAATCAAAGATAGAGAAAGCCAAGACTCTCACAAAATGTGTGAATGAGTAAGTTTTTTTTTAACTTTGGTTTACTATTCACACTAGTCGTACGAAAACTAACGGAACCTTTTGCTTTTTTCTAGTGCTATTGGTAATCTCTCATGAGATATAATCAAGATATAACAATGTCATTATATGTATACATATACAAACACATTGATTTAAGTTTTACAATGTTTAGTGTGTATACTTGTGATATTAAAATTCAGTGTAACCAACATAAAAAAAGTTAAGAATGTGGATACTATGTTATGCGGTGGATGTATGATTTTGTGACCTGACATCATATGTATTTTCCTCCTAAGGTAAGCAGTTATTATAATTTTCTACTATTTTCTAACATGTATATATTTGATATATATATGTGTGTGTGTGTATAAGAGCACACGCATATATATATATATATATATATATATATATATATATATATATATATAGGGGAGGGTTAATGCGAGAACCGTTGTTAGTGCGAGAACCGCGAGAACCAATCTCGGCCGTTCCTTAGATATGGGAAGTTTCATGGATGGTGAGCGTGGAGGGATAGAGTGTGACAGGGTGCATGTGAGGAATTCATGGGTGGGCAATGACATTAAAAGAGGGGAATTGGACGGCTCAGATTGATTCTCGCGGTTCTCGCACTAAGAATGGTTCTCGCATGAACTTTTTCCTATATATATATCCTGTTTAATATACTTGTTATTTACATGGGTGTCATGGAGTCACCATCCATTTTCCCAATAGCTTAAGATGTCATGATGTTTGTTTGCCTTTATTTCTTACCCAAATTTCTGTTTATTGATTGTTCCTATTTGTGTGCTTTGTTCATTCTGGCATTCTGCTATGCGGGAATGAATATAACCTTATATGTTCTAAATGCATTGAGATGATATTGTTTAAGGTAGTCATCTTTTATTCTTCTTTTTTTCAACAGTTTTTCTTATTATTTTACCTTAGACATGAAAACGTGTCACTATATTCATTCTATTGTATTTACCCATGGAGTGTATCAATTTAGTTGCCAACATCTGATGATGGTAAGAAAGTTTGATGCTTTGGTATTGCAAGTAATTTATGTTTTTGACCTTTGTTTTAATTTTGTCGTTATAATGTGTCTTCCGAAAACTTCTTGGACTAGACTACAGGTAAAAGAATATTTGTCCAATTAAGCCTTTAAAAGAATATTTGACAAGAAAAAATGTATTGATTAAATCACATGCTCACTTTGGGTCACTTAGATTGGTTAAATTATAAGCCTAAAGACTGTGTTGCAGTTCACAAATTATTGGGGCTGTTTTTAATTACAATTATGTTGCAGCAACCAAATTTGTTAAAAATAAAATGTCTAAAAGATTGGGACAACCAAATACAAATCCGAAATCAAAACGATTTCAATGAATTTGGTATATTAGTGAAGATATGATTTTAATAGTGTTATGTGGTATGTGTATCAAAAGACGAATCTTCAATTTGAAGTGATTCCTTATTTTTGAAGAGAATTTTGTCATTTATGTTTACATTCATCTTCCATATAAGATATATAGCTCCCAATTGGTTAAAAAATTACATATTTATGTACTTGAAACACTTTTGAATTTAATAATGTTTTTTAAGTTTACGTTTGTAATACTCGTGTGTACACATGTCTATAAACTAGTTTAACTTAATACTTTGATCATGAATGCTTTAAGTACTTACGTGTCTGTACTTAAGCTATTATCATAAAACTCTTGCGTGCAACCTAAAAATCTAAAATAATTGTGGGTTCACTTCATTAAATAAAAATCCAATAAACTAATCAAAACCTCTTATTTTTGTAATTTGACCAAACATTTTAATTTTGATCTCCATAATTGGAATGATTCATTTGCAATAGTATATGGAACAATTTATGAGGGATGTATATGAAAATAATAAGGAATGTTCGTATAAATTATATATTCATATTTAATTAATGTAATTAATTGTATATGTTTATAGTTTTTTCTTTTAAAACTTTCAGTGTATAATAATTGGTATAAATATAAATATATATTTATAATCATCTCATTTTTATCTACTTTTGATGTAAATTTTCTGTAGTCTCATATAAATTTTTTTAAAAATAATTTTTATTTTTTATTAGTAACAATGTATATTTCATAAACAATGAAAAAATTTAATTACTATATTTGATTTTGTTTAAATTGAAATGTAATGATATTTAAGCTTTTCTAAAGAGGGGTAGGTATTTTGCTTATCTTTTCTATAAAACTTTAAACTAGTAAACATATTTATGATTAATTTTTATGTTACTTATCATTAAATTAGTAATCCCTTTCTATTAAGTATTTTTGATTTAGAGAATATGAGTATACATATCTACAATAAGTGGCAGACGTAATGGTAACGCAGAGTATGCACGTGCATACCCTGTATAACCTCCCTCATATGTCAATATCTTATGTTTTCAATTTTATTTGTGTAAAATATCATGTTGTGCCTACCCTTGAAAAAAGAGGTGCTCACCCTCACTCTGTTGGATTTGTTTTTATAAGCATCCCAGTTGTTTTTTTTTTCACTCCACGTGGCTTGGCTACAGGACACTACCCAGTTCCCATGTCTTAGTACCAACTGCCAAACCCTTTTATTATTATTGTTTAGGGGTTTAGTGATATATCTTAATTATGTATGTTTAGTCTTTTACTTTTACTTGCTGTTTTCTTTAACAAGTAGAGTGTATAGATTTTTGGCACATAAAGTGTTTCCTTATATTAAGAGAAATAGACAATAAAAAATAATAAATATAGTATATTTAATTTCATTTTTCGGATTGTACGTTAGAATGTTGGAGATTGTGTATATGCATATACACACATGAAATGACCATATTAAATAAATATGATAATGAAACCAATATTGAATAATTAAAATTTCAAAAATTGATCTTGAAAAACGGTAATTCTGAATCAAAATCCAAAATAAAATACTAAATAAATATGGGATTTACCCGATTAATGAAGAATTCTATTTAATAATGTGCATACCCTAAGTAAAATTTCTAAATCCGCCACTGTCTACAACAGATTAATGAGGTATAATACTAATATAGTTTATGTTTGTAAATCCCTGAATCAGTTACAACAATATTTAAATATATTAAATATATATCAACTTAGATATAACCTTATCTCATATAAATTCGAAATAGAGTTTCACTTTTGACTTTTGACTATTCAAAGTCAAAGTTTAATTTTTAATTTAATTTAAATGAATGGTTAAGATTTAATTTTTATTAAATAAAAATCTAAGATCTTCTAATTAAATTGACGATAGTTAGGCAGTATTTGGTATGAATGAATAAGATAAGGAATGAAATAACTCATTCATGCATAATTAAAAAAACATGTTTGTTTATCCCAAATGAATGGAATTACCCATTACACAAATAATGTGATTCTTTCCATTTCATTACATATGAGAGAGGTGTTTTCTCCTTATTCCATCATGGAATGGAATACACTTTATTAATTAATCTCATTATTTAAAGTTTCTTTTACTAACATTAAAAAATATTTTCTAGAAATTTATAAATTTTTTTAAGAAAAGATATTTTCTATAATGTTCTTCACTAAGTTTTTTTGTTTTTTATGATTAGTCTTTCTATATAATAAGTTGTCGTTTTACATACTTTTATTAAATTATTAACTAGTTAAAGTAAAATACATTTAGAAATGTGTATATAAAATATGAAAATTTGATAAAGAAAGTAGCGTTTTCAATAAAAATATTTTATCTTTCTTTAAAATGTAATATGTAAAAATCATTTTAATAAAAAAAAACTTGTCATTTTTAAAATCTCATATTAATGATAATCTCATAGTTTTGATATTTATCGATATTTTAAAGATGTGTAAAGTGTATTTAAAATAAATTTTTATATATGAAATTACTTTATTTAAGTTATATCTATTTTTGTAAATTGTAATACAGGTTATTTTTATAGGATATCATGCTTATCTTCTTTATTTTTATGTTTATCTTTTTCTTTTATCCCATGTTTATCTTTTCCTTCTTTTTCGAGAGAGGCCTGATGAGATGTATATATATGTCCTCCTCCATGTATTCTCAAATCAAGAAATAATATTTGAAATATTAGAATTTCTCTCGATACCATCGTTTTCTAGATGGTATCAGAGCGGGTTTGAAACACTAAGGGTGTGTTTGGTAGAGAGAAAAGAAATGGGGAGAAATGAAAATGGGAGGTTTTCTCTTGTTTGGGAGAAATATTTATCATTTTTGGCGGAGAAATGATTTCTCCATTCAATTCCATTTCCCTGGATCCTTTGTAATCTCATTTCTCTCCATTTTGTGGAGAAAAGGTGAGAAATGGCACCGTGGTGTGTTGTCCTCTGTTGCAATCGTCGTCTTCTACTATGTGTTGCAATCGAACCCTAATCTGTTGCAGTCGTCGTCGTCTACTATGTCCTCTGCCGCAGCCGACGTCGTCGTCGACCTCCGGCGAGGCGGCCAACGCTGCAGCCGATGTCATCGACGACCTTCCGGCAAGGCGGCCAACACCGCATAAGTCGTTGACTGTTGCGAAAGAACCCTAATCAACGCTGCCGTTCGTTTGTTGCGATACAACCCTAATCGCAGCCGTCGTCATCTGTTGCGAAAAACCCTAATCGCCGCCGCCGTTCGTCTTGCGATATAACCCTAATCGCAGCCATCGTCATCTGTTGCGATGTGTTTCCGGCGAGTCCGGCGTTCGTATGTTGCTATTGAAGTTAAACCCCGGCGATGATGAGTAGTCCGGCGTCGGCAAGGCGGTGTCGCCGCCGCCGCCGACGAGTTTCCGGCGACCTGAGCCACCATTTCTCGTTTTCATTTCTAGATGGTACCAAACAAGGGCAATTTTCTCTCATTTCCATTTCTCACCATTTCCATTTCTCATCATTTCCATTTCTCTCTCATTTTCAATTCTCTCCATTTCTTTTCTCTCTACCAAACACACCCTAATTCTACCTGTTTTCCTTCATGCGATGGCAGGAGACAAAGACCCAAACAAAACCGAAACCAGAAAAACCTTCGGCGAGATGATCAATCAAAGCTCACCTTATTATCTTCACCCGTCTGATTATCCTAAACAACTTCACGTCAACGACATCCTCACTGATAATAACTACTCAGTTTGGTCGCAAGAGATGGGAAACTTTCTTTTCGCCAAAAACAAATTCGAGTTCGTTGACGGTACCATCAAGAAACCGGAAAAGGGATCTGTTAACTATATGCCATGGATGCGATGCGACGCGATGATAAAAGGGTGGCTTACCACTGCCATGGAGAAGAACATTCGGAATAGCGTAAAGTATGCGAGCACCGCATCAGAGATATGGTCGGACCTACTTGAGAGATTCGGTAAAGAAAGCGCCCCCCGGCCCTATGAATTGAAACAGAAAATCGCTACCACTCGACAAAACGGCGCATCCGTATCAACATATTATACTAATCTTCGATCACTGTGAGATGAAACACAATCAGTCCAACCACTTCCTCGTTGTGCATGTAATGGATGTCCATGTGGTATTGGCAAGAAGATGATTGAATATCAAGAAAAGGAGCAGTTGTACGAATTTCTTATGGGTTTGGATGCTGACTTTACTGTGATCAAAACCCAAATATTAGCTACAAGGCCACCTCCTTCCTTGGGAACAGCTTACCATATGGTGGCAGAAGATGAAAGGCAAAGATCTATTTCTACCAACAAAAGAACGCCACCGGAATCCGCTGCGTTCAAAACCTCACAAAAACGAGATCATAACATCGCCAATCAACCAAAAGACAGAAGTTATCCAAGGAATGCGAGAGACAACAAAGAAAGTAAAGAAAACGAGCATTGCACATTTTGCAGGAAAAACAGTCATAAAAAGGAAGGGTGATTCAAGCTCGTTGGGTATCCGGAATGGTGGCCTGCGAAGAAAGAAGAGAAGGTTAAACCTAAAGCTGCATGCACCGAGTCCGACTCGAGTCCCATACCAGGCCTAACCAATGAACAATACCAATTGTTTATTAAGCACTTTTCTGGAAACGGAGATAAAGAAGGAACTGGACGAATGGCTAACATGACAGGTAAAGGAGGAATGGAAGGAGAGTGGATTATTGATTCGGGTTGCACCGAACACATAACTCATTTACCTAATCTTCTTAAGAACAAAGAAAGAATTTTCTTTGAACCACCTGTTGTTATACCAAACGGCGAAGCCATTCCTGTCGAGGGAAGGGGCGAGTGTACACTTCCAGGGGGAGTAAAACTTAACAGTGTTCTTTGTGTCCCAAACTTTAAATGCAACCTGCTTTCTATAAGCCGCTTAAGCAAAGATCTTCAATGCGCTATAACTTTCCTTCCTGACTTTTGTGTTATGCAGGGGTTACACACGAGGAACTTGATTGGAGCGGGTATATGCGAAGGGGGGTTGTACCGAATGGGGTTGATCAAAGAAAGAAAAGCATTGACGACTACTGTTGTTACTTGGCACTAAAGATTAGGCCACACATCAAATGGAAAGCTTGCCAGAGTTGATTTTTTAAAAATTAATTATGTTGAACTTAGAAATAAAGTTTGTGATTCTTGTGCAAAGGCAAAACTTGCCCGGACACCTTTTCCTATTAGTATGATTAAAAGTGACGCTATTTTTGATCTAATACATTGTGATATTTGGGGTGGATATCGTATACCCGTCATACAAAAAGGCCAATTATTTTCTCACCATAGTTGATGATTTTAGTAGAGCGGTATGGGTCTTTCTCATCAAACACAAAAGTGATGCAAGCAAGTGTCTTGTTGATTTTCATAAAATGGTGGGAGTACAATTTGGAAAACAAATTAAGAGGGTTAGATGTGACAATGGTGGGTAAATCACATCCAATGCCATGATTGATTTTTACAGTGAAAAGGGAATTTTATTAGAAACTACCTGTCCACACACACCACAACAAAATGGTGTTGTGGAAAGAAAACACCGACACTTATTAGAAACGGCCAGGGCTCTTAGGTTCGAAGCGAACCTACCAAAAAGATTTTGGGGAGAATGTATTCTTATGGTTGCGTACATATTAATCGTCTCCCTTTCAAGGTTATTAAAAACAAGACTTCTTACGAAATGATTTGGAATCAAACACCCGAATATAGTCATATGAAGGTTTTTGGTTGTCTCGTTTATTTCAAAAACACCCATGTCAACGGAGACAAGTTTGAAGAAAGGGGTAAACCATGAGTTTTCTTAGGTTATCCGTCAGGAACTAAAGGATACAAATTTTATGATATTGAAAATAAAAGAATAATTATCAGTAGAGATGTGCTATTTTGTGAAGAAAATTTCCCTTTCAAAAAAATCAAAGCTGATGAGAATTACAGAGATGAGGATCCCACAAAACACCAAAGTTGCAATTGCCATGAAAGGCATATTTCAGCTCAAACAACAAAACCTATTTATGATACCGATCAACAAGCCCATAATGGTGAAGGTATACTTGGTGACGAGATAGAAGGTGATGAGCCTGTAGATAATGAACCAGGCCCACCAGAGATACAAAGTGAGGAAGAGCCCAGTATAGAAATTGAGTTGCATAATGACCAATTTGATTCTGTGAATGAGCAAATTCAAGGTGATGAGCCTCAAAGACAAACCGATACTAGGAGTGGAAGACAAAAATCACAACCAAAATATTTTGATGACTACATTGTGAAGCTTCCCCCTTCGGTCGATCACAAGCAACCCGTCTCCAATCAAGAAGCCTTGACGGTACATCCTATCTCCAATTTTATTTCATATGAAAAATTTTCTAATAATCACAAAGCATTCTTGATGGCCATCACTTCAAACGATGAGCCGGAAAGTTTTAAGCAGGCTTCATAAGATGAACGTTGGCGACAAGCCATGCATCAAGAAATCAAAGCTCTTGAAAAGAATGGGACTTGGATTTTGACAGACTTACTGAAAGGAAAGCGAGCAATTGACTCAAAATGGGTTTATAAAATAAAGTATAAACCCAATGGTGAAGTGGAAAGATACAAGGCCCGACTAGTTGCAAAGGGGTTCACTCAAATAGAAGGGGTAGACTATCACGATACGTTCGCTCCAGTTGCCAAACTTGTAACCGTACGGACTCTCTTAGCGGTTGCTACAAAGAAAAAGTGGTTCATTCACCAACTTGACGTCAATAATGCGTTTCTCCATGGCGACCTAGATGAGGAAGTTTACATGAAAATTCCTCAAGGCTTTTCCAAAGAAAATGAAACACGTGTTTGTCGCCTACAAAAGTCTCTCTACGGTTTAAAACAAGCTTCTAGGAATTGGTATCACAAATTGACCACCTTTCTTTTGAGCCTAAATTTCCGTCAATCCAAGGCTGATCATTCCTTGTTCATATATGGAAAAGAAGATTCTTTTGTTGCCATATTAGTTTATGTGGATGATGTCATCATAGTTGGAAATAATTATGAACAAATCCAAGACACCAAAGCACAACTTGATGAAGCATTCAGCATTAAAGATCTCGGTCCATTAAAGTACTTTCTTGGCATTGAAGTAGCAAAAACATCCGACGGGTTTGTTCTGAGTCAAAGGAAATATATTTTGGACATTCTTGAAGATAGTGGAATGCTAGGATGCAGACCAAGTTCTTTTCCTATTGAGCAAAATTTAAAACTAGACAAAGGAGAGAACGAGACTCAAGTTGATGCTAGTCAATATCGTCGGTTAGTTGGTCGGTTACTTTATCTTCAAGCCACACGTCCAGATATTACATATGCTGTCAATATTTTGAGTCAATTTGTTGCGGACCCACGACGCAATCATATGGAAGCTGCGAATCGAGTCTTAAGATACTTGAAAGGTACACCGGGACAAGGGATCCTTCTTCCTCATGCCGGAGAACCGGTTTTAACTACTTTTTGTGACTCAGATTGGCTTGGATGCCCATACACAAGACGCTCAAGAACGGGTTACTTGCTTATGCTTGGAGGTGCGCCCATTTCTTGGAAAACTAAGAAGCAATCGGTTGTCTCCCGTTCTTCGGCAGAAGCGGAATATAGGGCCATGGCTTCTACAGTTAGTGAGGTATTATGGGTTCGGTGGTTACTAAAGGACTTGTGGGTTATCATTGATAGCCCAACTACATTGTTTTGTGATAATCAGGCAGCTCATCACATTGCCAACAACCCAGTCTACCATGAGAGGACAAAACATGTCGAGATGGACTGATTCTTTGTTCGAGAAAGAGTTGAGTCTAGAGAAATTTTACCTATGCACATTGATAGCAAGATGCAAGTCGCGGATCTGTTCACAAAGGGTCTTGGAAAACGACAACTTCAGTTTCTTCAAGGGCAAGATGGGCATTAAGAATTTACATGTTCCATCTTGAGGGGAAGTATAGGATATCATGCTTATCTTCTTTATTTTTATCTTTATCTTTTTCTTTTATCCCATGTTTATCTTTTCCTTCTTTTTCGAGAGAGGCCTGATGAGATCTATATATATGTTCTCCATGTATTCTCAAATCAAGAAATAGTATTTGAAATATTAGAATTTCTCTCGATACCATCGTTTTCTAGATGGTATCGAGAAAGCAAATTAACCTCACGATGTCGATCGTATGCGTAAAAAGGAAACTTGCGATTTAATATATCCACTAGTGATCTCTATAAATACGTCTAGAAGATTATAGGGTTCATTAGACTTCAGTATTTCTTATAAACAAAATACACACTACTCTAACTCTATGCAATCGATTACGTAAGCGTCAAGATACTTTCTTCGTCTGCATTAAAATCGTTTCTAGCTAGCTAGTATGGAGCAATTTGTTCCATACAACCTTCCTACGACTGATTATGTCGATAACCTCCCTCCTGGCTATCGTTTTTATCCAACCGACTCGGAGCTTATTGTATACTACCTTAAAGCAAAGATCGAAAAACGACAATACCCAGCATGCCGCTTGTACGAGGTCAATTTTTACGAACATAATCCATACGAACTTTCAGGTTAGTGCCCACATACGTACGTTAAATATGACCCAACATCAATGATATTATATGCGATTTCTGTTCGAATTCTGCCCTGTTCTTGTTTTGTGTTTCTTGAATGTCGATTGCAAGAAACCATCTCACAAACTCTCTACTTCACACAGGAACCAATATTTGAATATATGTATACGTGCAGTAAGAACAAAACACAGGAGACAAATGTGATAAACACTGAAATTGTATTTGGATTCACACACTAATAATGTCAATACATAAGCCCTATTTATAGGCCACCAATGTGGCAGTTTCTTGGCGCCAACAACTGCCCATGGCAGTTTGGCGGTGGTGGCTGTGGGTGGCTAGAACTGCCGCCACATGTGTGTATCACACGTACACACTTATTTCTAATATTAATTACACAATATAATAATTACATATCATATGTCTTTAATAATAATAATACTATACTACTTAGCTAATATTTGATGATTAAAAACATTATATTTACATTTATTAGTTTCTTGATCGTTTTTTCTCTTTTCTAGCTTTAATTACTACGCTTCGTTGATATATAGCTAGTACGTTCTAATTGTTTCTCGATTTTGTGTATGTGTTTTCAATCATATATTAATATAAAAGAAGAATACCGACACTATAAGAAATCCTGGCAATTGTGACGACGCTAATTGTGACGACACTGGGCTTTAGTAACGACATGTGGTTGGGCGGGCCACATGTCGTCACTAAAGCCCCGTGTCGTCACAATTGACGTCGTCGCAATTGCCACTAAAAAACGCGCGTTAGTTTCCCCCCTAAATTTTTAGCCGTCGTCACAGTTAGGGTTTGTCGTCACAATTACCGTCGTCGCAATTACATCTAAATTTAAAACCCCAAATTCATCATCTGCTACGTACTCCCACTTGAAACCCTTTTCCCCCAAAACCCAAGCTGCCGCTCGTCGCTCCTACCCACGCCCTACAAAAATCGACCGATCTCCCCACGCCGCCGGACGCCGCTGCCGTACGACACCGCCGCCGCTGCACCCCTGAAACTTACACTTGCTCCATCGACGATTGAGGTACTTTTTAATTTTTGTTTCGGTGGTTCTGTTTGTGTGTGTTCCGGTGAGTGTGTGTGTGTGTTCCGGTGAGTGTGTGTGTGTTATGTGCGTGAGTGTGCCCTGTGCCCGTGTGAATGTGTGAGTCGGTGTGTGTGTGTGTTTGTTCTAGTATGTGTGTGAGTCAGTGTGTGTTTTGTGACCGTAAATGAGTAGCTCAAGTTGACAAGTTCAAATTAACAACCATTGATTCTGTTACCTAATGGTTTTGAGTTAGATTACACTTGGAAAAAATAGATTATACACATTTATAACATTTATATGTTGTAGGCTGAACAAGATACAGATGAAGTTTATGCTCAAATCACTCTACTTCCAGAGCAAGATGTAAGTGGTCATATTTTAGATTCCTTAATATTCAAGACAAACTATGCCTCTTTAATTGTTTCTCTACAACTATTTTCTTCTAAAAATTCATGTTTATGGTTTTCTGTAATTACACATAGCAAAGTGATCCTACTAGTCTTGATAAATGTCTTGCTGAGTCTCCAAGGCCATCTATCCCCTCTTTCTGCAAAGTCTTGACAGCATCAGATACAAGCACTCATGGTGGTTTTTCAGTGTTTTGAAAACATTCAACTGAATGTCTGCCTCCATTGGGTATGAATTGGTCATTTTGACTTGTAAATAAGTTTATAAATGCCATATGAGTATGAATTGGTTATATTGAGTATGCATTAGTTATATTGAGTATGAATTGGTTATATTTTGTATTAATGAGTCATTTTTACTTATAAGTGTATATATGTTTATTTTGTAGCCGGATCCACTTCAAGCACTTTTCAGTAACCCGAACTTTAGACAACAACTGCTTGCAATGGTTCAATCCGTTACAACCCAAAATAATAGCGCGGAGAACGAGAACGATAACAATGAAGAGTAGTTTGTATCTTTATTAATTAGTAGACTTGTTTGTACGTCTTAACAATATATTAAAAATATTTGTAGATATATTTGAATATTTAGTACGTTATTAATGATATTTAGTAGTTGCGGATATATGAAAATTCCGATTTTTTTATTTTTTCGTTGAAATATTAAATATACAGGTTTAATATAAATAAAATAGAAAAATAGAAAATTAATATTTAATAAGCATTAATGGCGACGCCTTTAGTGACGACATAGGGTAATAGTGACGACAGGCAATTGTGACAACAACAATTGTGACGACAAATAAGCAATTGCGGCGAGGCGGTAGTGACGACGCAATAGTGACGAGGCGTCGTCACAAAAGGCTTTAGTGACGACATTTGGGGGTATTAGTGACGACCCCCGTCGTCACTAAAGCCCTGTTTTCTTGTAGTGCGAGGATGTGATGGCAAATGATATTTTCTGACGTCAAGAGAGCGTAAATACCCGGGGGGGAATCGACCAAATAGAAGAACAAGGAATTATGGGTACTGGAAAACAACTCAAAAAGATACACGACAGTTTATGATGATGTGACTCGACGACAGGAGGCTGGAAGGAAAAGAAGTCTAGCTTATCACGACCAAAACAATCGCAAAACCCCATGGCTAATGCATGAGTATACTGTGAGTAATCCCAATCTCCTCGTTGGAAGTGGTCAAGACGTCGGCAATACGGTATTAATACTCAACTGTCTTCTCTTTTTCTATCTTTCCCTAGCTAGCTAGCACTTCCTGATATATGCATGTATATAGTCGTTGTTTCATATATATGACTTTAACCACACATATATTATTATCATTATATAGTTGATAGAGTGGGTGGTATGTAAGATTTACAAGAATAAAACTAATAACCAAGTCAATAGTAGTTCTCAGTTGAAACAAGTTAGGAACCAAGAGGGAGGAAATGAAGAACAAAACCTACCACACGATGAAGAAGAACCATCTTCTTTAATTGCTTAACAATCTGTCCCACATTTATTTATATATATATATATATATATATATATCCTCACAATTGAATGAGCTACCTTTTGTAATTATTTATGTAATGTAAGCTCCTGGGTCTAATAATAATACTATATTCTATAATTTTTGTAATCTGCATATGATCAGCATGTTCAAATTGAAGAAGCAAATCATCATCACCGCGTGGGTAGTACCATGGTGGCAAATATTGGGCAGTTTATGTTAAATGTGAATCAACAACAACCAGTTGAACATCATTACAATATTATAAATGCGAATCAACAACAATCAGTTGAACATTATGACAGGCCTACTCAAGTATTACAAGTTGGTCATAACCTCCCTAGCAGCCCTATGTCTATGATCTCTATGCAACCATTGGCTATGTTTCGAGGTTCAATCTCAGTACAACCAACTGAAGCTCCTCATCAAGTTGTTCAATATTCTTCTTCTAGTAGCAATTGGAACTCAACGCGGGCTGATCAATCTATGTCAACTGCTACGAACGACAGTTTTCTATTCTCAGATGACGCTTCAAACTTCCAACTTGGATTGACTGATGAGGATTGGACAGACTTGGATCTTGAGGAATTGCTTTCTTTTGATGATTTTGAGTCCACCTCTATCTTAAATCATACAAGCCAACCGGCTACCTGGTACATTACATATAATAGGATGAAGATCGGTCTTGAGTTCTTGAACAAAACGAACTTAATTATGTTACCTCAAGATGTTGATATGAGGGGATGTAAGAAGCTCTTATATTTTGTACGTCATGGTATTTCATGTTGATGTATCAAACGGTTTGGAAGTTTTCTTCTTTTTTATGTACAATTAAGCTTCGCTTACGAGGATTGATATTCAAGAATTCAGTGTGGGCGAGTCTCATTTTCAGAAATAATATTGAAATAAAATTTGTATATATTGCTATCTTGATGCAGGTTGAGGATTTAACCTTACTTCTTTTGTAAGAAATTATCTTTGAGCATGGTATTTGTGAACTAGTTGGATACGTTAAGGTTTCCAAACCTTCTTATCACAATTCAATGATCAATTACTCTTGGTACTTACGAAGTTTTACTTCCTAAACAGTGTGTAGTTGCATTATGTATACTTTTTAATTAAGACTTGTAATTAAGATTGACACTGCAGTTAAAAGACATGATTATCAATTATTGGGTGCATGATCAATAGTTCAAGTCAATGGCCAAGTTTTAATTGGTCAATATGTTTTTAACACATGGTTTTTATTGAAATTCCAGAAACTAGGTAATCAGGAATCCATGAAAAGATTTCATTTTCACCTTTAGATTCTAATTGCGAGGAAAATTATCTAACCATTTGTTTTTATTTAGATCATTATCTTTCTATTATCATCTAAAAAGTGTTCAAGTCTTATATAGTTTTTTTTAAGGTTTATACGTCAACACTGTTTATTTCAATACTCGTTTCGCCATATTAGTTGCCACTACAATAAAGGTCGAATATATAAACTTTGTAAGTTATATCTATATACTTAAAAGTGTGTAACATCATAAAGTTTGCATTTGGCTCGTATATGAGAAATTTAGATGTGAAAAAACTTATTCACACTTTTAGTTCTGAGGCTACTGTGATAATTATTAAATGTGAATATATAACACTTCACATTTTAAAATATGAAAATATTGATATAGTTCTTCACATTTTAAGTGTGAATGTATATAAATAAAAATTTCACATTAATAAACATGAAGATATCGTTCGCAACTAAAACAAAGAAGCAATTAACCTAGAAAACAAATTATAAGAAACAGTCTACCTAAGCCATATTGGCTCTTTAAGCATTGTGACTCGATTATGTTTGTGTTCTTTGACAACGTAATGTCAATAATCGTGAGATCCATGTGGAGTAGTAATAGGCAAACCATCTCAGAAAATGTACATTTGTGACTCTATTAAATTTGTGCTTTTCTATTAGTTTGTGTTGTTTTTTTTTTATTTTTCTTACTAAACAATAAGATGAAAAAATATATTAAACCCAACAAGTAGCCTAATCTAAAGAGACTGGAATCAAACATGCTGAATGTGATCAGCGCAACATTCAACGCTAAATAATTATATTAAGCAACAAACAAAAAGCTCCTAACTTATCTATGTAAAAAGTTATAAAGCCATAGAGGGCAGCCTAATAAATATATATTTTTGTAAAGAGTAAATTACACGAATCGTTAATGTGGTTTGACACTTATTTCACCGTTCGTCCCTAAGCTTCATTAATTACACCAGACGTCCCCAAGGTTTACTTTTGTCACGCCTGTGGTCATTGTGCCAACTAAAATGACTAATATACCCTTAACCCATCTTTTTAATTATTTTTCTTAATTTTTATTTAAAAACAATATGAAATATATTAATAAATAAAAAGAAAACACTCCCAAGCCTAACCGTTCACCACCACCACCTGCACCACCTTAGGTCACCACCACCGCCTGCAACTCTGCCGTAGGTCACCGCCACCACCTGCACCACCGTAGATCACCACCACCACTGCCGTAGGTTGTAACCACCACCACCGCCATCATCAACCCACCACCATCTCCATTAGGTGTGTTCAAAAATATCCGTATCCGATTCGAAATTATCCGAAAATTCGGATATCCGGATTTTCGGATATCCGAATTTTCGGATTCGGATTCGGATAGCATTTTTCCCAAAATTCGGATATTCGGATATCCGAAATATCCGAAATATTTTTTTTAAATAATAATTTATATACGCCTCCCTTCTTCCAGATCAACATCGAGACCTCCAGGCTCCATCTTCATTCTTCGTTCGAGATTTCCATCCTCCGGTCGACACTCGTGACTCGACAGCCGACAAACGTCACAACCCACAGGCCACAAGTCCACAACCCCTACATGATTGTTCGACGTACGCGGTACACCCGCCACAGCAGCAGCAACCGGGGAGTGAGAGCCGACTACAGCGCGACAATCCGTCGGCGAGTGAGAGCCGCCCACAGCAGCAACGACAGTCTGTCTACAGCGCGACAGTCCGTCGGAGAGTGAGAGCCGACCACAGAAGCAGCGACGGCGACCGGCGCCTACCGAAAGGGGAAATCTCTGATTAAAGGGTTAGACTAAAACCTTTTCATTCTTTTCTATTTCTTCAACTGTTGAACCATTCTTTTCGATTTCTTGCCATCAAGGGCCACATTGGTAACTACAACAAGGCAAGTAAAGATTATACATGTCATAAATTGTTAAACAGTACATGGTTTTGATTACTTATTGTCTCTTACTTTATATTTAATTATTCTTAATCTTAGTTTGTAACGTCTGACTTGATTTGGTTGTTATCGTCTAACTTTGGGTATAAATTTGTTAAACAAAATATTAGCTTGCATTTCCATTTGTTGAACTATAGCAATGTAAGTACTAAGTAGTTGCTGTGTTGTTCAAGAATGATGAATTTTTTGTTTTTTATAGCTAATTCGGATATTTCGGATTATCCGATATCCGTATCCGAAATTTCGGATATCCGAATTTCGGATATCCGAAATTTCGGATACGGATATCGGATAGCGAAATGCACTGTCCGAAATTTTCGGATATCCGAAATTTTCGGATATCCGAAAATGAACACCCCTAATCTCCATCAAGAACATTCAAACCAGATCTGTAAACAAGATCAACGAACAAACCACACACACACACACACCATCACCATCATCATCCCACCACCATCACCATCACCATCATCATCAAACAAGATCTGTAAACAAGATCAACGAAGAAACCACACACACACCACCATCACTATCATCATCCCACCACCATCTCCATCAAGAACATTCAAACCAGATCTGTAAACAAGATCAACGAACAAGCAACACACAGATCTGGAAACAACACCCCAAGAACAAACCAAAAAACCCTAATCGCTAATCAAGAACAAACCAAAAAACCCTAATCGCTAGCTATAGATCTGGTGTGTGTGTGTGTGTGTGGTGGTCTTGTTCTTGTGGTGTTGTTTTCAGATGATGATGGCGACGGTGGTGTTGTAGATGATGACCGAGTAAGGGAGAGGGGACAGCGGCGGTGAACATGAGGTGATTGTGGTGGCTGTCGACTGTGAAGAGAAGATGAGCCGACAGTGATTTAGTTTATCAGATTAGGGTTTCCTACGGTGGTGGTGCCATGGTGGCGATGGTGGTGACATAAGGTAGTGGTGCCATGGTGAGTATGCTCCGGCGAGAGGAGGTGGTGAGAGGCGGCGGCTAGGGGCGACGTACTGACGTTGAGAGAGACGAGAGATTGGGAGGGAGGGGGTTGGTTTTAATTATGTATTAATGAATGAAGAAAATAATAATAAAAAAATATAATTTATTAATTAAGAAAATAAATAAAAATGTAAAAGAAATGTTAAATTAAAAAGAAAAGGGCATTTTAGTCTTTATAACTGGACCAAGGACCACAGACGTGACAAAACTTAAACCTTGGGGATGTCTAGTGTAATTAATGAAGCTTAGGGACGAACGGTGAAATAAGTGTCAAACCACAGACAAACCATCTCAGAAAAGGTACATTTGGGACTCTATTAAATTTGTGCTTTTCTATTAGTTTGTGTTGTTTTTTTCTTCTTACTAAACAATAAGATGAAAAAATATATTAAACCCAACAAGTACCTAAAGAGACGGCAATCAAATATACTGAATATGATCAGCGCAACATTCAACGTTAAATAATTATATTAAGCAACAAACAAAAAGCTACTAATTTATATAAAAAGTTATAAAGCCATAAATGGAGCCTAATAAATATATATTTTTGTAAATTAAAAGAGTAATATTACTTAAAATGATAATATATATTCTTTTGTTAAAAGTAAGTAAGATTGTATGTAAAAAGTTGATATTGTTATGAATAATTATTAGTAGATTTTTATCTTCAAATATTAGATAAGATATATTAGAGATATATTATCTTAAATATAAAATTGAATCTTGAATTTTTATTTATTCTTATCTATTATCTTCTATAAATAAGAGATTACAAAATAAATAATATGTACTCTTTTCTTCTTCATTCTCTTTCTCTCATTATCTATAATTTATAACGGATATATCAAGTTTTCACTCGACGACTCATTGAGGCTTCTAATCGCCTGACTATTTTTTGTAAATGCACAATCCCTTATTTTCTTTTTGACGGTTTTCATATTACGAGGACCGATCCTGGCAAGTCTGAAATATTTAAGGCGTCAGATTAAAACATTTGATAACTTTCTAGAGTTATAAATTATAATCGCTGAGTTCCGTATCTCCAGACTCCAACAAACCCAGGGAGCTTTGGATTGTCAGCCGGATTAACAGCACGCACAGAACCGTCGTCACCGCCGACCAAGTCCGGCGACGCACGGTTCCTCGATTGTCAATTGAGTACCATCAATTGCTACACTTCTTGCAGTGGGAATTTTGTTGTTCATTAGTTATTTCGTTGTTGATATTCAACTAGTTTAAAAGTCGAAGGTATGTACGGGTTTCCTATCTCTCTACCTAGCCCTTAATATCGAATTAAAATGCTTCTGAGTATAAATTATCCGTATCAGTTTTGTATAGCATAATCAATATGCAAAATAGATGTTTGATGAAATGCCCGAATGAAATCTGTTCATGTAATCGAATATGTGATTCCATAATGACATGTCAATGTTAAGTGAATGTAGCAATGCACTGGGATTACACTATTTAATCAAATTGAAATTTTGATTTCAGATTGCTAGTTATACTTGATGGTTTCTGCTTTCCCTTTATCCTTCTCATATTCCCTGTTACCTGCTTAAAGTTTGGCACGTTTCTAAACCAATCTGTATTGCTGTTGCAGTATTTTGACAAAGTGGATAATGAATTCCATAAGGAAACTTGTTTCATCTGTGATCCTGGACCTGGATGGAACACTTGTAAATACTGGTAAACTTCAATTCTTGAAACTAGGTGGCTTGTTTACTTATTTTTGTTTTTCCACGCATATTATTGTGGGGACTGAGGAGCTGAAGTTTTTGCTTTGATCCACATGACTTTAGATTTTTCCGTTACTAGAAAACAGAAATTATATTTACCGTTTAGGTATCGTAGTAGTCAACAGGCTGCTTCATACCCTGATCAGGGATATGCCCTCCAAACATGTTGAAAAAAGTGCATTTGTATACCATGCATTTGGTTTTAGATATTGAGTTTTTAGTATTGTGATTTTTTCTTTCTGGGTCACAATTTTAATTGAATGTATAGTGCCTCAAATAACTCAAATTTAGCTTGTAGTTATATGTATCTTCCCTCAGCCAGATGGTTGTGTGTGTCCAGTATGACACTTAAATTCATCATTTAAACATTATTGCTATGACAGATGGCATTGTGAGTGAAGTTTTGAAAGTGTACTTGGTTAAATTCGAGAAGAAATGGGATGGGAGAGAGGCTCTAAAGATTATTGGGAAAACACCAATAGAAGCTGCAGGCGCTATCGTGGAGGACTACGGGCTTCCTTTGACAAAAGAAGAATTGTTATCAGAAATTACCCCAATGTTCTCTGAACAGTAATAACACTCACTTTTGTTGTTAGTTTTCACTTAGATAAAATTCAAAATAAGATGGTTTAAAACTAGCTTATGAAAAGTTAACATGTATGTGACAGTGTGCCTTTGAAATATACTTGCAAGGCATTAAACTTAAATTAAGTGTCTTATTTAATTCTCTGCTATCAATACTTGCAAAATGTTTTTTTGTAATAATTCAAATCATAAATTCTGAGCAAATACAACTTTAGATTATGATTTTACACAGAATTTATCTTTATCACAACAGAACGGTTGTGACAAAACTACACAAAACAGAGACGATCTCTTGAGTGATTTATCATTCAATGTCATTGTTCCTCGTCCTACTAACAGAGACAAAAGCAACAGCATATCGTAGAATGTTGTCGATGTAGTTTATATTGTCACAATTTTTCTTTGTAATGCTAATGAAATCATTAAGAACCTGCTAAAGTACCTATAAATTTTGTTCAAAACTATGTAGATCTAATTTCTGGTTACATTATTCCAATTGCTAGATGGTGCAAACTTAAATTACTACCAGGTGCCTATCGTTTGATTAAACATCTGAGGGGCCATGGAGTGCAAATGGCATTGGCTTCTAACTCTCCAAGAGATAGCATTGAAACGAAGATAAGCTATCATCCTAGTAAGTTGGAACGTATTCATGATAAGCCTCATAGTTGATTAATTACAACCCCTTAAAAAACATAAGCTATTGGCTCGATATCAGACGCGCATCATAGTTATCCATTTACAATTCCTGTATCTTACTGGTTTCCATTTACAGCATTGAAAGAATCCTTGACAGCCATTGTTGCTGGTAATGAAGTGAAAGCAGGAAAACCATCTCCTGAAATGTAAGATTAAGTTGGTGGCTCTTTTTTTTTTTTGAATAATAATTATGTTAAATGAGATAGATGATAGTCATCTTAAACTACTCTGACATTGTACCATTTCTACATTATCAGATACTTGGAAGCAGCCAAGAGGCTTAGCATTGATCCTTCCAAATGTCTTGTCGTCGAAGACTCACTGTGAGTTTGCTCTCCTATAAAGAACTGAAATGTCTGCTAACTCTTTGATAAATGTGTGTTTTCCTGAGACATGTATCTATAAATCTCTTGCCATTTGTATTATTTTGCTGGAGCCTTTGGAGTCATAACAGCATGCCAAATTGAATTATGGCTTTTGGAAACAGTTTTACAACCAAGTTAGACGGGTGAAATCACCTTGTGATGATTTCCACCATCTATTTTAAGAATCATCTATATTAACTTACTTAAAGCTGCATGTCAATATACAAGTTCTCCCCTGTTATAGAACTTTCTTTCTCATCATGTTACGTCTTATATGACATAATGCAGCTTTCATTATTCTTGTGGGTAATTTTTTTGGAAAAGAACAAACGGTTGTTAAAAATAGGTCCTTATATTTGTAAATCTTAGTAAACATGGTTTTTTGTTGCTCATAAATCGTCCTACACAACAGAATTAACTATGCTTTGCTACTTTATCAGACCAGGTATTGCTGCTGCTAAAGCTGCTGGAATGGAAGTTGTTGCTGTACCATCTGTTCCAAAGCAGTCCCATCTTTTCACTGCAGCTGATGAGGTGATCAACTCGTTGCTTGATCTACGACCTGAAAAGTGGGGCCTCCCTCCATTCGAAGATTGTAAATATCTCTTACTGATTTGATTTTAGACATGTTATACTAATAAACTCACTTATATGTCAACAGTTTTTCACTGATCTTAACGATTTTGAATTTTCAGGGATAGAGGGTACTTTGCCCTTAGAACCTTGGCATATTGGCGGCCCTGTCATCAAAGGTTATGGTCGTGGCTCAAAGGTGCTTGGAATACCAACAGGTTTACCCGCTTTCATCTTATCAACACTTGCATTTATATTTCGTTTCATTTAAATTCTTGTACACTTTCTTGGCTACAATTCATCATGTATCTGCCATTCGGATGATGAAATTATGGCACTGCTTAGTAGAGTTTGAGAAAATGGACATGACAGGCTGGGTAACGGATCCGGTCGGGTCAAGTTCGGTCCCTGGAATCAAAATTTGTGTTAGTTCAATAATAATCTAATTTTTTGGATAAATGAATATCAAGCCTTGGTTTGTTTTGTATAGGCATGATTTATGTGCGCTCTTTCGGAATTAAAATAAATAATGAGAACTGGAAATCCAATACAAGTTGAAAGCCAATATGTAAACCAACTAGTTTTTACAGTAAACCGATTATTCCGCTTGCTGTTTCAGCTAATTTATCAGTGGAAGGGTATGCCGCCGTCCTTTCTGAACATCCTGCTGGTGTATATTTTGGTTGGGCAAAATTATCAACCCGGGGCTTTTACAAGATGGTTATGAGTATTGGTTGGAACCCCTACTTTAATAACACCGAGAAGACCATTGTAAGTTTAATATTTTCAACTTTGTAAACCTACTTCAATCTTCAAATCATCAGTTTCTAACCCAAGTTTTCTTCCTCCTTTGTTTTCTAATCTCAGGAGCCATGGTTGCTTCATAAGTTCGATGAAGATTTCTACGGAGAGGAATTACAACTTGTTATTGTTGGCTATATTCGGCCCGAGGTATGCTCCCTTTGCTTTAAATTAAAAACTGATATGATCTTTTGTAAATGTGGTTAAATGGACAGGTTGCGTTACGGGTCAAAATGGTAAAATTTTGTCCTGATTACTTAAAGTTGAATTTTTGATGACAGGCCAACTTCCCGTCACTCGAAAGCCTTATTGCAAAAATACATGAAGATGGTAAAATTGCGGAGAATGCACTTGAGCTTCCCTTATACGCCAAGTACAAAGAAGACACAGACTTTAAAAGCATTGCACTTGGTCAAAACAGTCATTTATGATATTGATTTTTTTTTTATTATTATTCTTACTAGCTTAACACCCCGTGTATAAACACGAGATATTGTTAATGTATATTTTAAACATTTATGATGTGAAACCTTAAACTTACAATAAATCCGTATATCATTCGTGAAAATTAAAAGATGAAGAAATAAAATTGATATACCGACATATTTGCGCTGATTTTTGTTAGTGAAATTAGGAACTGACATGATATCCGATATTTGTCGATAAAAATTGCTCAACATATTTGCGATAATAGTTTAAACCAGGAATTAGGGTCTCGTTGAAGGCTGCTTTTGAATGAAATGAGATCCAATTAAAAAGAGGGTAAAATAGTTAACGTAAGAAACTCTTCATTTGTTAGTCATTTGATTGTCTTGACTAGTAGTAGTAAACATCAGTTTTTGATGTTTAAATTTATTTCTATCTCTTCTTCAATGGGCCAAGTAAAACCCTGTAAAACCAAACCATATCCAAAGTTAGTCAAACCTCAATTGTTAAGCAGACGTTAGTTTCAAGATATTCTATATGAAGATGTTTCAAGTGAAAAAACTTTACCAAAATGGTTTTAAAGGCATTATTTGTAGTTGCTTTTATGGTCAATTCTGGTTATGGAGTAGGGATGGCAAAACAACCCGAACCCGATGGGGAAAACCGAACCCGACTAGTTTCGGGGTCGGGTCGGGGATGATGTTTTCGGGTTAGGGTCGGGTTCGGGGATTTTTTTCGGGGATTTTTCGGGTTCGGGTTCGGGGACGGGGCACACTATCCCCGCCCCGCCCCGCCCCGATATATGTTTATATATATATTTTTATATATTTATATACATATATATTTTATATATTTATGTATATAATAATGTATATGAATATACAAAGTGCACGGTTGTATATATATATTAATGAAGAAGTTTCTAAAATGATGAAGTTTTTTATTAAATGATAATACTTATGTTGTTTTAAGTTATACATTAATTAAGTTTTTTCGGGTTCGGGTTCGGGGATTTTTCGGGTTCGGGTTCGGGGTCGGGTTTGACATACGCCCCGACGGGGTGCCCCGAAACAATCCCCGACGGGGAACGGGGCGGGGACGGGGACGGGTTTTCATTTCGGGTTCGGGGACGGGGCGACCAAAACCCGCCCCGAACCCGCCCCGTTGCCATTCCTATTATGGAGAAACAATGTTTTTCACATAAGTTAGTATTGTTGAAAAGTTAACTTTGGAGGATTCCTTAATCCTTTCCAATTATTCAAAGCCCATTTGGTTCAGGAGCAGAAACTCCAGACTTCATATGTCTTTGGACTTAAGGATTTCGAGGCCTTTGGATGCTTTGCATGCCTAATCTCTCGGTTTGGATAATTCTGTTTTGATCTTTGTATTTTAGTTTGGTCTATTATTTGTAGACTGTTGGCATATATTGCAAGGACTGTTTTCTTGTACTTTTGTCTTATGCTTTGAGGTTTTTTTATAATAAATCTCCATTGCTTTTCAAAAAAATAATAATTTATTTCTATGTAATCAATTTCATATGTAATCAATTTCATATGAGTACGAACAGAACTAATTTGAGACTTTAGATAACTAGAACCTTTTGCCCGCTAAATTACTTGACTTTAGTATTATAAGTCAATGACAAAACTTGTCATAATACAATGACAATCTCTTTTTTAGCCTAAAGAATATATGACACATCAACCTATTTTTAGATTTAAATTTTTTTATTTACGTGACTTTTTTAGAACCCAATATCATATATTATGAGAAATACCTTTCAACACTTTTGATACCGATAACCTACAAGCCATTTGGTATAAATATGGTCAAATATAATATCTTTGAAATGTCATAAATATAATATTCATAAATTATGGTAGGTAACACAATATTCTAATGTTTAATACTTGATACAGTATCCGATACCATCTTTTCTATACTCGATAAAATCAGTACCAGTTCTGATCCAATAACATACTCACCCCATGTTATCTCTGTAGTCTGTGCGTCCTCCAGACCTGTACAAATTTCCAAGCCCATGGGCCTTGCTTACAGAATTTGGGCCATATGGCCCATATCACATACATAGAAATAGAAAATAGACTTATTTTTTTTTCAACCAAACTTACGCTGTGTTCCACAGTTACATGTGGAAAGAATATGAAAGGAAAGAAAATTAAGGAGAAAAGAGAAAAGAAGAGGAAGGAAAATGTTTTTGTCATTGCGTGTTCCTGAGTTTGAAAGAAAATTAGAGAAAAAGTGGAATTTTAAGTGTTATTTTGTTTCGTTCCAAAATCTTTTCTATTTTAGGAGGAAATCTGGAAAGAAAATATTAGAGAATTTTCTTTCCAAAATATTTTCGTTTCTCCCCTAAAAAACTTAAAAACACAATCAAAGTTCATTTTCCTTTCTAAATCTTTTCTTTCTTGTACTGATTTTAAGTCGGGAGCACAGCGTTAAAGAATGGGTGTAATGTAAATGGGGGACTCATTTTCTCTTGTAACCGTTATTTTTACTAACCAGTGATGGAAGAGACCATGGAAGAACAGCCGACGGCCGACGGCCAATCCGAATATTATTCTTCCCCGCCGGCACTTCGTTGCGATATTCCTCCTCACAAAACCTACCATTTTTACAGACATTTCAGAGCCTCGTCTAACCCTAATAACTTTCTCAAGGGCGTCAAATGGTAAATTATCATCTTTTTCTACCAAATTGCAGTTCTTTCTAAGGGAGCGTTAGTAATACGCTGAATGCTTTTAAAGTTCCTCCTTATTTATTGAAACAGTTCATCTCAATCGTGTTTCTGTTTGATTCGAAATTTGTTTGCTTCTGATGATTATCGCTGTTATTGTAGGTCTCCCGATGGTTCGTGCTTTTTGACAAGCTCTGATGATAATACCCTTAGTGTATTCACATTGTAAGCAACTTCTGTTATTAATTCTGACTGCTTTAAGTTACATTTTTATTTTGTTTTTTCTGCTTGGCGAAGTAGAAGGTGCAAGCAAACATTCCCCATAGTTAAGAAGAATCTTATAAGTTATTACTTCTCCATAGCCGAAAAGGTACATTTGGCCTTCGATGGTGCAAGCAAATGTACTTTAATTGCAAAATGGAATTGGGATTTCTTGTGAATTTCTGAAATAAGCTTTGATAAGTACTGCAGTTGATTAGGGTGTATTACGAAAATGTTACAGATGGTGTTAAATCTTTTTAAGTTTTACATGACTCTTGCTAATTGTTTGAAACATTACCCTGAAACTGTCAATATGCCTGGGTTGTTTGGGCTGAATATGGAACACAAAAGAACTTGAATGAAAAGCCCTGTTGAATCTTGAAAGATGTATTGCCGTTAGCAGTTTCCCAAATGTTCCATTTAGTGTCTTGTATAATCACTCATCAGTTGACTATTGAGCATGTGTTGTGTATACAACTGAAAACATTGTTTTTTTGTTACAGACCAGATTATGAAATCTGTACAGATGAAAAAACTTGTTCTTCAGATGCTATTGAAGGTTAGTTATTATTTCAAATGTACTCTTTTTGCAAGACAAGTGAATATTTGGTTAAACAAAATAATAAATCCTATCACATTATGCTTATTATCTTCAGATTCATTTCCTGCAAACCTTGCTATAACAGAGGGAGAAGCCATATATGATTACTGCTGGTACCCTTACATGCATGCTTCAGGTATCCTACTTTCTTTAACATGGTATAACTTCTTTGGATGAATTTTTCTTATTATTATCGAACTTTCTGATTACTGTTAGCAGTGTGTATATCAACAACTGACCAAAATTATGTACAATGGCTGCATTGTAGATCCAGTGTCTTGTGTGTTTGCAACTACTACACGGGACCATCCTATTCATCTTTGGGATACCAGCTCAGGCCAGGTGTTCAATCCAATCTTTAAGTTAATTTAATTTAGCACCGATAAATGCTCATTATCATCTGTGTATGAAATGCCAGTAAATGTTTATAACAAGTGTTTTTCTGTCTTGAATGTTACTATGTCACACTATTTTTGATTAGTCGGTAAATCATTATTGTTCAAATTTTCTAATTATGGATTATTCTCGTGGTATAATTTTTAACTCCTCATTCAAAATGGATTGCAGCTACGTTGCACGTATAGGGCATATGATAATATGGATGAAATAACTGCTGCCTTTTCAATTGGTTTTAACCCCACAGGAACCAAGTAAGCTTTTGCGTGCTGTAAGAAATTAAATCCGTACTACTTTAATCTTTTTAAAATTTGGTCGGAATCATATTATGTTCTATAGTCTCTTAGCTCTAAAATATCAATACGCTCAAAACTCGTTTTAATGCAGGATATTTGCTGGGTACAGCAAATCCATCAGGATATTTGATATTCATCGTCCTGGTAGAGATTTTGAACAACATTCAACCCTTCAAGGAAACAAGGAAGGCCAATCAGGTAGGCAATTAGACATGTCATATGTCTATTTAAGTAGTTCGTTAATATGAAAATTAATATAATTGCATTTTTGTTCTTGATTATTTTTCCTTGTGTCTAGGTATCATATCTTCGATTGCCTTTTCACCAAGTCATACGGGGATGCTTGCTACAGGATCCTATAGCCAAACGACAGCTATACATAGGGAAGATAATATGGAACTCTTGTATGTCCTGCATGGTCAAGAAGGTGGGGTTACACATGTAAGTGGCCAACTATTTCTAGAGATTATCATCTAACCATGGTTTAAAAATTTTACCAGACCGCTTTCCCATCTTATTTACAGGTTCAATTTTCCAAAGATGGAAACTATCTTTATACAGGGGGGCGAAAGGTACCTGATTAGTTGTTTTTTACTTGTTATTACATCATAGTTCCAGAAAGTTGGAACTTATTTTTACAAGACATCCTATCATCAAAGTAATTGACTTTTTGTAGGATCCATATATTTTATGCTGGGATATACGCAATACTGTTGAAATTGTATACAAGTACGTATTTTGTTGGTGCAATGGATACTTATGTAATCTGACATTTCTATTGTCTCTCTTCCAAGTGTGCCTAATGTGATACTTACCACTAGTGTTCTAATTAAATATTGGAACTTGTTAATGTCTTTGAAACGATTAGATTCTTTTGAGGCTTATCTTTTGCTTACGCTGCTCAATTATTAGGTTATATCGATCAACCGAGACTACCAATCAACGGATTCAGTTTGACACGGAGCCCTACGGTCGATATCTTGGTACTGGTGGGCAGGTATCGTTATAATCTATATGCTTATGATCGGAACACTAGTGTGATCATATAACACATTAATATATAAAATATTCTGCAAAATGTGAATGTAGGATGGTTTGGTACATATGTATGATCTTCAAACGGGTCAATGGGTCTCTAGTTTTCAAGCTGCATCAGGTGATACCATCTTGCTTTCTCTTATTTTGATGTATACACACACATACCCCAAATATAAGTGCAATGTTTGACTTGATGAATAGTTTAATAAGTTTGTTTCAATAATCACAAATCTAAAATGTCCGCCAAGAATAATATGATGAAATAGTGGAAACTTGTGCCTAAAATCAATACGACCATTTATTAATCATTACTAATAGTTGGAGTGTTCTGTTTTGTCATTCAGTAAGTAGTTTATCCTTTTATGGATTAAGATCTTTTACAATACTCCTTTATAAAACATATACCTACTTTAATTTGTTAGTGTCTGATTGGTTCAGATACTGTTAGTGGTTTCTCTTTCCACCCATTTTTGCCAATGGCGGCAACTTCATCAGGACATCGGAGATTTGGAGCTCTTGATGACTCGGATGAAGATTTGAGTTTGACTTTAAGTGGTATATTTTTCTAACCTTTACTGTCATGTAATATGTCAAGATATTAGCAACTGCTTTTTGAGGTCTATAATATTTGCGTCAATGCTTATGGTCTCTCTCTCTCTCTCCCCATATATATATATATATATATATATATATATATATATATATATATAGAATCAGGATCAAATAAAAAGAAAATTATGCTACAAAATGTAGGGAGAATTGTGAGTATGCCACGTGTCCTTATTAACTTAAGGGTATTTTCGGAACTTAAAAAAATATCAATTTCTCTCCCTTCTTTTACTACCCACGTTCCATGATTCACGTTCCAAACCCTAGTTCTGTTTTTATTTCCGCCTCCATCCCCTCCAGCGCCTTCCCGACCGACGCAACCTCCGCCTTGCCTTCCTCTGTGGTGCCGTCCATATTTCATTCGATGGTGCATCTGCCGCCGTTCCATGTTCCGAAATCCTGTTATCTAATATCGCCCTCATTGAAAAACCCTAAATCATCGATCTGATAGGGTTGATGTCTGCCATCGTTTTTGTGAGGCGCTGCCGTGTAGCACCAATCCTAATCCTCCACCGCTTCTTGTGTGTCGCTGAATACGGTTTCACCTTGCAACAGCCACCGATGTCGTCGATGGATGCACCGTCCGCTGGATGCACGTTGTCGATGGATGCATCGTTCACCTTCTAACCGTCGATCTGTTTCATTTTAGTTCGATGGATGCACCGACCTTACACCGTCGATGGATGCACTGTCGATGAGGTAAAGGGTCACACGCTGGATGCACTGTCGATATGTTTAGAAGGTATGTAATTTGTGCTTCAATCGATGACTGTGATTTTGATCTGATTTGGCCGACGACAGTGCTTTTAATGACAATGCTTCAAAGTTTGTAACCTGTGAATCACATGTTGTAGACTCCTTAGTCCTGTGATGTCATCTTTGATCACCACCGCAAGCGAAGCCATCTATCTTTTTACCTCTGGCAAAGGGTACGAGAACAGGTTTGATTTAGGGTTGTGCATCGGCTGAATTTGGGTTGTGCATCAATTTTTGTATATATTTATCAACAATTCGGGTTGTGCATCGACTGAATCAGTTGTGCATCATACATATTATGTATTGAATTCATCAAATTTTGTATGACATGTGAATGAGATGTACAGTGGCTTGAGTTTTCACCAGAGATTTAATGGTTTCATTATAAATTATATTCGTGAATCAAGTTTTGTGTTTTTTTCTGTTGTAATCGTGCATCAAGTTTAGGAATGCATTGATTTTGATGAAGCAAGAAGGAAGATTAGGGTTCTGTTTTTGTGTTGATCGGCGATGAAGAACAGAAAAAAGGGGTGGGATGGTGGGTAGATGTAAAGTGGTTTTTCTGCAGATGAGGGATGGGCATGTAACTGCCACGTTGTTGTTGGTTTATGATTTTACCTATTTACCCTTTACTGATTATTTAATTCCGTTTTTTTCTTCTTTTTTTTTTATTTTTGAAGTTTGACTTTTGATAGATCTAAGGGCTAGGATTTCTCCTTACCTTTTGTACTTTAAAACTCTTTTTACAATATCCTCACCCTATATATATATATAGATATAGAAAAAAGTTCATGCGAGAACCATTCTTAGTGCGAGAACCGCGAGAACCAATCTGAGCCGTCCAATTCCCCCTCCTTCAATGTCATTGTCCACCCATGAATTCCTCTCATGCACCCTGCCACACTCTATGCCACACTCTATTCCTCCACGCTCTCCATCCATGAACTTCCCATATCAAAGGAACGGCTGAGATTGGTTCTCGCAGTTCTCGTTTGAAAAACAGTTCTCGTTTGAACCGTAGACGACGGTTCAAACGAGAACTGTATTTCGAACGAGAACTGCGAGAACCAATCTCAGCCGTTCCTTTGATATGGGAAGTTCATGGATGGAGAGCGTGGAGGAATAGAGTGTGGCAGGGTGCATGAGAGGAATTCATGGGTGGACAATGACATTGAAGGAGGGGGAATTGGACGGCTCAGATTGGTTCTCGCGGTTCTCGTACGAAAAACAGTTCTCGTTTGAACTTTTGCCTATATATATAGGCAAAAGTTCAAACGAGAACTGTTTTTCGTGCGAGAACCAATCTGAGCCGTCCAATTCCCTCTTTTCTTATGTCATCACCCACCCATGAATTCCCCACAGTTCTCGTACGAAAAACAATTCTTGTTTGAACTCTCCCCTATCACACTTAATCCCATATATATATATATATATAAATATATATATATATATATAGGCAAAAGTTGAGTTGAGAACCATTTTTAATATGAGAACCGCGAGAACCAATCCGAGCCGTCCAATTCCCCCTCCTTCAATGTCATCACCCACCCATGAATTCATCACATGCACCCTATCACACTTAATCCCCTCACACTCAACATCCATAAATTCCACAGATAAACTTGGTAATCAGAATTAGTATCGGTAAATTGTATATTGTACTAAATGTGATTACAAGAGGAGAATATATAAGAAATACAATTTACACTTTGAACCCTCTAATATAATAAAGTATAATAACTACACTTAATTGTCTAATATTCCCCCGCAAGCTAAGGCCGGGGAACGACTTGTAGCTTGGACCGTAAAAGTAGAAATCGTTGTGAGGGCAGCGGCTTGGTAAACACATCTGCGATCTGGTCATCAGTGGATATGAATTGAACCGAGAGTTTCCGCTGGGCTACCTTTTCTCGAACGAAATGGAAATCAACCTCTACATGCTTTGTACGTGCATGAAAGACAGGATTGGCTGAAAGATATGTAGCACCAAGATTGTCGCACCACAAAGTAGGAGCCGACTTAGCAGGAACACGAAGCTCACGTAGTAAATCTTGAAGTCACGTAAGTTCGGCAACAATATCAGCAAGGGCTTTGTATTTAGATTCTGTAGACGACCGAGAGACAGTCTTTTGTTTACGTGCAGACCACGATACAAGATTTGAGCCCAAATAGATAGCATATCCCTCGGTGGATCGACGGTCGTCTGGGCAACCAGCCCAATCGGCATCAGAAAAGCCTGTCAACGAGTTGTAAGTAGAGTCTGTGTAAGCATGGAGAACGGTGTCAGAGCCATGCATAAGTCGTAAACCATAATTAAGTGTGCCCTACAGATAACGTAGAATGCGTTTGACTGCCGACCAATGATTGTCTTTGGGAGAGTGCATGAACTGACAAACTTTGTTGACTGCAAAGGTGATGTCAGGGCGAGACAGTGTAACATACTGAAGCGCACCTACAACCTGGCAATACTTGACTGGGTTATCAAACTGGGCACTATCGCCAAGGGCAAGATTCGCGGTGGTGGTCATAGGAGATGACACCGGTTTAGCATTGGACAAGCCAGCACGTTGTAAAAGTTCAAGTATGTATTTTCGTTGCGAGAGAATTAAATCATGATGCATGCGAGAGACCTCAACACCGAGAAAGTAGGAGAGAGGACCCTTATCTTTGACAACAAAGGATTGATTCAGACGTTGTACCACTCTTTCAATAGCCTGTGAATTGTTACCTGTCAAAATAATGTCATCAACATAGACCAGCATATACATCATGATTGGAGTAAATAAAAAGTGAGGGATCTGTTTTGGAGCCCTAAAAACCGAGAGAAGCAAGGGCCGCAGAGAGTCGGTGAAACCATGCTCTTGGGGCCTGTTTTAACCCATATAATGATTTGTGAAGAAGACAAACGTGATCAGGTTTTGTTGGGTCAACAAAGCCAGGTGGCTGTTGTAGATAAACCGTCTCGGCAAGATCACCATGCAAGAATGCATTTTGTACATCAAGCTGTCTCAAGGGTCATTTTTGTGTTACCGCCAGAGAAAGAACAACACGAATTGTTGTCGATTTTACCACGGGGCTAAAAGTCTCCTGATAGTCAATACCCGGTTGTTGTCGAAAGCCTTTGGCAACCAGACGTGCCTTGTGACGTGTAACGGCCCTGTTTGATCCCTTTTTAATTTGTATACCCACTTACAATCAACGACATTGGAATTCGGAACATGCGGAATTAGTGACCACGTACCATTCCTCATTAGCGCTGAATACTCTTCAGCCATGGCATTACGCCACTGAGGGTCCCTGTTAGCAATGGTAAAAGTTGTTGGTTCAATGTCAGGAGAAGGGTGTTGTGTATGGAAGGTGGCGGCAATAAACAACTTGTTTTGTTTGGGATTGGGACGAAGGTTGGCTGGTCGAGGACGAGAGGTGTGGGTTGTAGTAGTAGGGAACGGTGGAGTCAGGCTGAGAGGATGGTGGTGTATCTTTTGAACGATGGTGATAAGTGTGGAGTAAAGGAGGTAGGCCGAGGGTTGGGCAGATGGTGGAGCAGTAGATATTGGCTCTTGCGAGACGGAGGTAGTGGCGGTAGGAGTTGGTTCTGGTGGTGCAGAAGGTGTGGTGGTAGGTGTGGATTCATGGGACACAAATGGTGGAGCAGGAGTAGGATAGGTAGAGTGATAAGGAGGCACACTATTAGAAGGCGTTGGAGGAGAAGTGGGAGTGGAAGAGTGTTTGAAAGGAAAAGATTGTTCATTAAAGCGAACATGACGGGCAATATAGAGGCAATCAGATTGTGGATCAAAGCACCTGTAACCATGATGGGCAGTGCTATAACCAAGAAACACACACGGGGTAGAACGGAAGTCCATTTTATGTTTATTGTAATACCGAAGATGAGGATAGCATTGACAACCAAAGACCCGAAGAAAGGAAAAATCATGATGTTTGAAGACATGTTCAAATGGAGAGGTGTGAGAGTTTGTTCGCGATGACATTCGATTGATGAGATAAACGGCTGTACCAAAAGCAAAATGCCAAAACCGTTGTGGGACATGAGATCGAGCAAGTAAAGTAAGACCGGTTTCAACAACGTGTCGATGCCGTCTCTCCACAAAACCATTCTGTTCACTAGTATGAGGACAGGAGAGACGGTGAGCGATGCCAAGAGGAGAGAAAAAAATTGAGAGGTTACGAAACTCATCTCCCCAGTCAGTTTGAACAGATTTAAGTTTGGTTTGAAATTGTCGTTCAACATCGGATTTTTGTTTTAAAGGGAAAAACCACATAAATCTGGAATAATGATCAACACACAACAGAAAATAACGATGACCATCAAATGAAGTAACAGGCGCAGGGCCCCATACATCACAAAACACTAAATCCAAAATGTGCGAACTTTTATAAGTAGATGGTAATAAATGTAACTTAGATGATTTGCCAATAGAACAAGAATCACAAAAGGTACTAGAACATTTATTTTGTAAAGGTAAATGATATTTAGATAACATAGACTTCAAGAGCTGTGGATGTGGATGTCCAAGTCTTTGATGCCATGTGGAGGACGATGCACGGGCGGTCGAAAAAGCAACTTTGGGAACATGTTGAGATTGAGGAAGACGGAAGGAGTAGAGACTACCATTACTTGGACCCATGAGGAGGGTAGTGTGTGTAGACTTGTCCTTCACAGCAAAAAAATTCGAGTGAAATTCAAAGTACACATGATTATCAAGACAGAATTTTTGGACAGATGGTAAGTTTTGTTTTATTTCAGGTACATGAAGTATGTTCTGAAGGGAAAAGGTTTTGGTAGGTGAATAGAGTTGTGAAGAGCCAATATGTAAAATGGGTAAACCCTTACCATTGCCAACATGAAGATTATCCTCACCATAGTAGACTTCAGAGTTGTCAAAGTTGGATAGGTCTGGTGCGACATGATGACTAGAACCAGTGTCCGGAAGCCAAGAATTGGATGCTTGTGAGCGGTAGGCGGTAAAGTTGGCGGAAGGTGGCTGTCTTGATCTTATAGTAGCAGGATCACGGTTAGGACATTGAGACGGTATATGACCGATCCCACACCTGTTGCCAGTACCAAAAACAGTGTTTTGATTAGAAGCCCAACTAAATTGATTGCGGTTACCTTCTCCTGAACTTCTGTTGTTGTAAGTTCCTCGTCCACGGCCACGAGTGTTGTCAGATCTGTTGGTGTAAAAGGCTTGCATAGTGTAAAAGTAACTGAATAACTGAATTACATAATGAGAAGGGGGAACCCCTATAAATACATGAACAAACCCTAGAAATCTATGTTGGGCCGAGCCCATGGGCCACACATTACTATATACATTATATACAACTAACACTCCTCCTCAAGTTGGAGCATAGATGTTAATCATGCCCAACTTGTTACAAATGAAATCTATCTGTGGTTTCTGAAGAGGTTTGGTAAAGATATCTGCAAGTTGAAACTCTGTCTTCACATGAATCGGTTGAATAGATGGAGGGTCTGTTTGAGTGCCTACTACCCGATCCCTGATTAGATGACAATCAATCTCTATATGCTTCGTCCTCTCATGAAATACTTGATTCTTTGCTATATGTATAGCTGATTGACTGTCACAATATAATCGCATCAAGTTGTCACAAACAACCCCAAGTTCTCTAAGAAGACGACGGACCCATATCATCTCCGATGTGACATCTGCCATGGCTCGATACTCTGACTCGGCACTCGATCTGGACACCGTGTGTTGCTTCTTACTCTTCCAGGACACAAGATTTCCACCGACAACACACAATACCCAGTCGTAGACCGTCGTGAAATAGGGCATCCTGCCCAATCTGCATCTGAAAATCCTGATATCCGTCCATCTCCCTTCTCTGTAAATGCACCCACACGACAGTGACCCTGATCAGAATATAATATCCCTTGACCTGGTGTGGTCTTGAGATACCTCAAAACACGAAGAGCAGCATCCCAGTGTCCGGTGTATGGTGTGGCCATGAACTGACTCAGAACACTAACAACAAATGATATATCTGGTCGAGTGACTGTCAAATAATTAAGTTTCCCAACAAGACGCCTATATCGTTCAGGATCCTTCATTGGGCTTCCATCCTCAGGAAGGAGTTTCCCTGTAGGAAGCATTGGGCTATCAGCTGGTTTACAACCCAGTAACCCACACTCTGTCAACATATCAAGGACATACTTCCGTTGAGAGAGAAGTATTCCTTGTGGAGAACGTGACACCTCTATGCCAAGGAAATACCGAAGTCGGTAATCTGAAACTGAGACTGAAGAAACTGTTTGAGTTTGGTAATCCCAACCTCATCATCTCCTGTGATTATGATATCATCCACATAAACGACTAAAATAATCCTTCGTCCATCGAGATGTCTGAAGAAAACAGAGTGGTCATATGCACTGCGAGCCATTCCAAATTCTCTCATAACATCAGAGAAACGCCCAAACCATGCTCTGGGACTCTGCTTAAGGCCATATAAGGAACGACGTAACCTGCATACCTTCGAAGCCTCCTCCTTGACAACAAATCCAGGTGGCTGCTCCATATATACCTCCTCCTCAAGAACACCGTGAAGGAAGGCGTTCTTGACATCAAGCTGGTAGAGCGGCCAATGATTAATGGCAGCAAGAGAAATACAGATGCGGACAGATGGCATTTTGGCAACCGGAGAGAATGTCTCCTCATAATCAATGCCGTAAGCCTGAGAATAACCCTTAGCAACCAAACGGGCTTTCTCAGGGTTGAGTTTAACAGTGAATACCCAACGACAACCAATAATACGCTTCCCATGAGGAAGTGGCTCAAGATCCCACGTGTGATTCGCTCGAAGAGCCCCTATCTCGTCTTCCATAGCCTTTCGCCATCCTGGGTGATTAAGAGTTGTCATCACATCCTTGGGAACTGGGTAGGAGTCAATGGCAGTGGTGTAGGCATGGGAGTCACGGGAGAGGTGAGCATAGGCAACATAATCCTGAATAGGATAACGGGTGGAATGTCTAGATGCTTTACGGAAGGCTATGGGTATATCAGGATATGCTGCACCGGGTGGGTCAGAAACGGGTGTATCGGGTGTAACTTGGGTAGTATCATGAGTAACATCGGGCATAGGTGTAGCAGACTCAGTCATAGAAAGCGGAACCGAGGACATACCAGGGTCAAGGTCCGGTTGTGAATCAGGTGTCTCTGTTGTCTTGTCCTTATGTCGTCGAGCATATGTGAAGAGTATAGGTGGAGGATCAGTCAGTAAGCTAGCTGAAGCAGGAACATGATCTGTGGTGCCAGAGACCTGAGGGACAGACGGACTAATGGACATAGGAATGACAGGAATGGTGTGAGACTCAGGTATATCAGAATCAGGAAACACGTCGAAGACTGGAGGGGAAGACTCAGGAAAGTAGGGACATGACTCATGAAAAGTGACATCAGCACTCGTGAAATACCGGTGAAGAGTAGGACTGTAACACCGATACCCTTTCTGGACGCGTGAATAACCAAGAAAAACACAACGAATGGCGCGAGGGTCAAGTGTAGTGACACTCGGACGATGATCATGGACATACGCAACACACCCAAAAATTTTGGGTGGGAGTGGAAAGGGGGTTCCGTTAGGGAACAAGACAGAAAATGGGGTTCGACCACTGATGACAGATGACGGCATACGGTTTATCAAGTAAGCAGCAGTAAGAACAGCATCACCTTAGAAACGATGGGGGACATGAGAATGAAACATGATTGTGCGTGCAACATCTAACAAATGACGATTCTTGCGTTCACCAACGCCATTTTGTTGAGGTGTGTACACGCATGAAGACTCGTGAATAACGCCATGTGTTTTCAAATACGTAGAGAGTTCAGTGGATAAATACTCTTTTGCATTATCTGTGCGTAAAGTCTTAATGGATGTGTTAAACTGATTTTTAACATATGAATGAAACTCACGAAAGATTGAACTAGCTTCGCTACGAGATTTGAGTAAATAAACCCAAGTAGCACGAGAATAATCATCAATGAAGGAAATAAAATATTGAAAACCCAAGGGAGTTTTAGTGGGACAAGGTCCCCATATATCAGAATGAACCAGTTCAAACAATGTATTGACTCTACTAGAAACTTTTGGAGGATAGGGACGTCGAGTATGTTTACCGAGTTGACACGACTGACAATGAAAATCGGAAGGAACATGAACATCAGGTCTCATTTGCTTCAGAACGGCGGCAGACGGATGACCTAACCGACAGTGAGCCTCCCTAATACTGGAATCACAGATGTTAGCTGTTGGAGGCGACAATGGGGACATACGGTAGAGACCTCTTGATTCATAACCGGTTCCAATCACCCGGTTGGTCCCTAGTTCCTGAAAAACACAATGTGTAGGATAGAAAGTTACAGAACAATTATTCTGTTTAGTAATTTGACTAACAGAACAAAGGCTAGTAGGAAATTTAGGAACAAGAAGGACAGAATATAGGGTTAGGTTTTTTAAGTTACTAATGGATCCGATGCAACGTACGGGACATGAGGATCCATCAGCAATTTGAACAGGAGGGTGAAAAGTTTCTTGGAGGCTAGATAGGATACCTTGATTCCCAGTCATGTGATGTGTGGCTCCAGAATCAATCACCCATGATGAGTCAAGACTAGAAGACATACCTGAGCGTGCCGAGTGGGTTCGTGGACTAAGAGAACCCGACTGAGAGTTAAGCAATTGTTTGAGCATAATATACTCCTCCTTGGTGAGTGTGTATGTGCAAGTATCATTCTTTTCGCCTCTCATGTTTAAAACAAAGATTAAAATGTAAATTGACTGAATACCTCAGACCAGGACCAAAAAAATAGGTTTTCCGGCAGCGGCGGGCGGCGGCGGCAGCAGGGGGCAGCGGCAGGTGGCGGCAAAGGTAGCAGCAACTGAAAACTGAAAGTTTAAACCCAAAAATTAGGTTTCCGGCGAGAGCGGCTAGGGTTCCGGCGAGATTCCGGCCGGCGGCGGCGGCGGATCGGAAAATAAACAGATGGGCCTGGATCGCAAAACAGCGACTAACACAATGGTGTTAGCCGTTTCAGGTAGTTCGTAGCAGAAGTCGTCCGATTTGGTTTTTTTTTTTTACAATGCCGACGGCGGCGGCTCGGGTTGGTTTTTGGTCGTGACGTTGAGAGTAACACGATAGTATGGTCAGATCTGAGAAACAAGCTGTAACTTGTCGCAGATCTGAGAGAAACGAAGAATCTGGCGGCGGGCGTGGCGGTGGCTGACGGGTGCCGGACTTCAGGCGAAGGGTCACCTGAGCAGATGAAAGCTGATGGTGGGAGGGAGTGACAGACACAGCTGTTGGGACTTGTACAGAGGCTGGTGGGACTTGTACAGAGGTTGTTCAGACTTGTACCAAGAGCATTGGCTCTGATACCATGTAAAAGTAACTGAATAACTGAATTACATAATGAGAAGGGGAACCCCTATAAATACATCAACAAACCCTAGAAATCTATGTTGGGCCGAGCCCATGGGCCACACACTACTATATATACATTATATACAACACACACATAGGCGGTGCAGTAGCTGGCTGAACTTGAAGACCAAGTTGTGACAGAAGCCGCTGAATGGCTTGAAGTTGATCCGGTGGAGGTGTAGACGAGCTGGAGCCCTCAGAGGCTGAATTGCTGGTGTTTGTGGCAGCCATGAAAGCCTGAGCAGGAGACATGTCTGGTGTGGATTTCTTGATCATATAATCATGATCAGATAACAAGCCATGTAATTCAGCAAAGGCAGTAGGGAATTGACGAGCAAGAAGAGTGGATTTTAGCCCGTTATATTCCTCTCGAAGACCGGAGATAACCAACATTACCAAATCTTTTTCTTTTACGGGTTCACCGATATTGGCGAGGGCATCAGAATACTCACAAGCTCGAGTCAGGTACGCGGAGGAGGATTCATCAGTTTTCATCTCCGGCTTAAGAAGCTGTGTTTTCAAGGTGTATTCCCTCGAGGATGTGTGAGGAGCGTAAGCACGCTCAAGGGACAGCCATAGGTCACGAGAAGTAAGACCTTGCACGTGTTGGAATGATGCTTCAGAAATAGTAGACATAAGTAACATTCGTACGTGAGCATCATTGGCAATCCAAGTTGTATAATTAGGATTCAGTTGTGGTGGAGGCACTGTAGTGCTGTCACTAGGTTGTTCTTTTCCTGAAGACGGAAGAGTCATCGAGGGACAAGGGATCGTGCCATCAATATATCCAAAAAGATTATTTGTGACAAGAAAAGGCTGAATCATAGCCTTCCACTAGCCATAGTTGTGTGGAGATAATGTAAAACCAAACTTGTGAGAATTGTGGGTTGTTTTCTCAGTGGAAGTAAATGCAGCTAGTGAAGCCATCGATATAAGAATAAAAGAAAAAAAAATCAATCACACTGATAGAGATTACTTAGCTTGCAAATACGTAGCTTGTATTCAGATGAAGCAGAAACACGATGAAGCAATCAATCAGAAGAAGCACGATTCTGATTACTGTTGTGAAGCAGTCGTATGAAACAATCAGATGAAGCAATTAGATACTGTCGTGAAGGGCAATGGTAGAAGGCAGTACGTACGTAGCCTTTTTTTTTCGAAGCTTGTATCCAGCAAGGCAGCGACAGAAAGCAATCGCCTTTTCCTTTTTATTTCTTTTCGTGGCTTTTATTTCAGCGACGCAAGCAGCAGGGTGTGTATACGTACTGCTTGTATTCGTAGTGCTTGTATACGTACGAGTTGCAGGCTAGGGTCGCAGGTGCAGATTCGGGTTTTTTGTGACGGCTCTGATACCAAGATAAACTTGGTAATCAGAATTAGTATCGGTAAACTGTATATTGTACTAAATGTGATTACAAGAGGAGAATATATAAGAAATACAATTTACACTTTGAACCCTCTAATATAATAAAGTATAATAACTACACTTAATTGTCTAATATCTACTTATCAAATCAACGGCTAAGATTGGTTCTCGCGGTACTCACACTAAAATCGGTTCTCAAATGCACCCTGCCACACTCTATCCCTCCACGTGAGAACCAATCTGAGCCGTCCAATTCCCCCTACGGCCCTACTTCAATCTCATTGCCACCCATGAATTCCTTACATGCACTCTGCCACACTCTATCCCTCCACGCTCTCCATCCATGAACTTCCCATATCCAAGGAACGGCTGAGATTTTAATAGATCATGTTATATCTACATTATTATATTTATCTAGCTAATAGAATCCTTTAGAGGTTTTAGCGAGTTAATATTGAGTTGAACTCACCAATAGTTAGTACATCTCAGTTACACTTTATGTATAATTGTTAGATCTCATATATTTCATATGACAATTATCAACATTGGTTTAAACATTGTTTGTATATCCCATGTAGATGATGAGAATTGTGCAACAGTATGGAGTTTCTCCACCTACTCACCCGAGGATTATACTGCAAACACGGACCCTGTAGACTCAAATGAGAAATTTGATCAAGAGAACTCGTTCCAAGACCCTTGACCTACATTTCAGGTCAGTTTTTCAGTATTACCAATCCTTTTTTTGGGACTATGCATGATTAAAAACCATGAGTAAGATGTATAAATAAGGTTAGTGTGTGAGACCATGCAACTTCAAAGAGTCTATTGTTGTAAACGCTACATATTTAAATAGTTGGTGTGAAAATTAGTGATAAAAAGCTTGTCAGTTAGTACAAAAGATAGATTAATTAAGCTTGAAGCTTGTGTGACAGTTCAGGAAGAAGGTGGAGCAAAGATGTGTAATAGGTCTAATGTATCACATCTGATAGCAAAAAAAAAAACTAATGGCTTAAAATAAAGATGACCTCTAATAGCTTCCTCTGAATCGGATTTATGTTCAACAATATAGCCATAACAGCGAGAACTGATGTAATTGGAGCAGAATCCGCATTAGCATGATATTCACAAAATTACAGAGAATTTTATCGGGATTTGTAACATAAAGCACGTCAAAACTAGAATGAGTGAAAGATTTGTTACCTTTCCTTTTAGTGTTACCCTTTACACATCCGTTCCTCTCCTACGGTTTGCTTCGCTTGAGCTACTAAATTCTCCGCGTTCTTTTGAGCTGCTGCATCCTCTTTTAAAGAAAAACCTATGACATCCGCCATCAAAGAACCTAGAGTCTCATCTTCATCTTCCGAAGGACCTTGAGATTCATCCTTCTTTAAACCTTGAGCCTCATCATCATTTCTCCGAAGTACTTACCTTGACAGTCTATAGTAGTGTTGCCGCTCGAATTATTGGGAGTTGTTGAAATGTCACAATGTGTGCACAATATTATCTAGGAAAAAATGATAGTTAAATGGATGCTTTACTCAAAATAAATAAAAGTGTGTAGCTCCGGATTTCTTACATCAGTGGGCTTCAGTAGACCGACCTCAAGGGCTCTTTTTTCATTATCTTTCCTTTGAGGACCGTTCCTCTGGACCAAGGGAGGCTCCAAAATCTTTGATGGGTATGCATTTCATGGTTTTTCTTTTACAGAGGATGCAACAGCTCAAGTGAACGCAGAGGATGCAGGAGCTCAAGCGAACTTGGTTGTATGAGAGGAACACGCTGAATAGGGTATAGCCAAAAGTCTGTGTTAGCAATCTTTTTCACTGATTCCACTTGTGACTGACATTATTTTTCATATCCTCCATTACATTGTTTTTGGTCACTTTGTAAATGCAGATGCTGCTGTATTACATCACATGAGATTATTGAAGGTCTAACGTAAATTCGATTAAGAAGAAGCTGCTGCAGATTATCTTTTTTTTTCCTGGATAGTTAGTAGTTTGCTGTCGCCAGTTGTGATACATTAGAGCGATCACACAACTTTGCATCACCTTGCTTTTTCTCATCTTTTTGAGTGAGCGCAATGAAAACATAGTTCGTCTCCTCTGTGTCATTGCAAAACACTACAATGTTCACACGAATTCCATGCTTTATCAATATATCTTTTGTACTAGCTGACAATCTTTACAACCAAGTACTTAAGTATTTGGTGTGTAATAACAATAGGCTCTTTGGACTTTCACGCTACTCACTAAAATTTTATACATCTAACTCATGACTTTCGACTTTCTAAAGCATGCAGCTTTAAGGACAACTTTTGATTAGTCTATGGAAGAATTGGCTACCTGATTTTTGATTTTGCATAAGCCAATTGCATTGAGTTCTCAAACGATGCTTTTCAGGGTATGGTAGGAATGGCTGGGAACTCCCTGATCCACCGTGGAAACACATAGCACTCGATCATTGAAAGGAGAGGTAGACCTTGACTTGGAGGGCAATGCTGACGTGGTTTTTGATATCTTAGCAACAACCGAAAAAACTATGAAGCTAGTGAATGATCTTGTGTTTTTAGACAAGGAATTTGGTGAAGTATGTGTATATAATGGATCTGGCTTCGCTTAATTCACATAGAGATTGTATTTGTTCTTTGCATATGGTGTTGATCAAGTTCTCTACCGATTTTGGAAGTGGCCGCTCTATTGAATCGTCCTCTATTTTTTTTTCTTTGTGAAATTTTAATTCTATGGATATTTGTAAAGGGGATGTAATCTGAATCTGAAAAAGAAAAGTGTGCTTAGGAAGCTGTGATATAGATAACCGTATATAGGTGTTCAAAATATGGTTTAAACCGTTTTAACCGGAAATTGAACCTTTTGGTGACCAAAAAACCGAAACCCTTTTTAATTTCGGTTTTCGGTTCGGTTTAAAAACCGAAAGTGATTATTTTAATAGGTCTTTGGTTCAGTTACGGTTTTGAAAATTCCTAAACTGAATTAGGTAGTTATTTTTTTAATTATATATTTCATAATAGTTGATAGTATGTTTTTGAGTTTTGAATCACTGTTTTCAGGTGTGAAATTTGATTACATGATTTTAGGAGGTGAGTAAATAATCACAATACTATTATACTACTAAGTAACCGATTTTAATTGATTAGTTTAAATCCGATGCAGCGGAGAACCCTATATCTTGTAGGCGGCGGCGACTATGGAACCTCCGACGGTACTTTGAGGGTGACAGAGGTGTTAGTGGCGTTAAATCGGTACACGAACACGAACCACAGATGAACCTCGTCGGTGTACTTCGGTAAACCCTAGATTGGTACTTCAAGGGTCTCAGCGGCGTTAGTGGCAGCGGACCTCTGATGGCAGCGTAGGCGGAGGTTTGTTTATACAAGGACGGTTATAAGTGGCGGTGGTTCATGTCGGTAGGGACTGGGGAGAGAAGAACACATGGAGAGAGAGGTAGACCAGTGTTTAAATGAGGGAGAGAGAGAGAGAGAACTGGGTTTTAATTGGAAATTAATATTTTAATATTCTTTTAAGAAAAAAAAGTCTATTTTACCCTTTCCAAGTTAAATTAATTATCCTTAAAACATAATTTAATTACTAAAATACAATAGATGATCTTAGCCTTTGATTAAATAATCTAAAGGTTAAAATTGCTTCTTGTATTTTTTGCAAAAAAACTACTTTTCGCACGAACCTTTATATGTATACACACACACACACGTTTAAACGAGAACTGCGAGAACCAATCTTAACCGTTGATTTGATAAGTGAAATTCATGGACGTAGAGTAGAGCGTGAGAGAATCAAGTGTGGCATGTAATGAATTCATTAGTGGGTGATAACATTAAAGAAGATAATTTTGGACGGCTCGGATTGATTCTCGTAGTTCTCGTAAAAAAACAGTTATCGTTTAAAATTAATGTAGAAAATAAAAAAGCCAACGAAGTTAAAAGTTTTAAATTTTGAAGAAAACTGTTAGAGAAAGACAATAAAATAAGTAATAGATTTTATATAATATTTTTTTCTGTATTTTATTAGTATAGTTATAATTTTTAAAAAACTAAAACAAATAAAAATAGTTTGTTAAAAATGTATAAATAAAAGGAAGGTACTGTAAACATGATTCTCTAACGGTAAAAATAATGAATTGGTATGATTTACCGTATCCTTAAACGTGATTTTTAAACGGTAACAATATTAATTGACATGATTTACCGTATCCCTACTTGATTTTCTAACGGTAATAAAATATTAATTGACAGGATATACGTTTGATTTATACGCGGTAACAAAATATTAAATGAGAGGATTTACCGTATCATTTTCACGCGGTAATAGTTTTGATTTGACCGGCAAGGCCGTGACTTACACAAATTGACTATTTACACCAAAAGTCACCCATTACTGAAACATTTCTTCATCCCGTTCGTCGTCGTTTTATCTTCCTGATCGAATTTGATTCGCCTGTATCTATCGACGCTGTTTTGAGGTGATTAAACTTTTAATCTCGATCGGAACATATTTACTCGGAGTATTTGATATCTTCTTCATTATCATCTTCCAATAGTTTTCTTCTTCTTCTGTGTTTATAATATACATTTGTTTCAGAAACACGTCATGCTCACTCAAAACTTCCATGCAACGCTAATCCTATGTTGTTCTGCTTCTAAGTTGCTATGGTTTGTAAGTTTTATACAGTTGAAGGGCTAAACAGGGTTGAGAAGTGGGAATCGAAGCTCTCTTGGAGCCATAAACCCAAGTTTGAACTTGGGTATGCAACAGTTGGGCGATTTTCTCAAGATTATTCTCTGTGGTATAACTTTTAACTCCTCATTCAAAATGGATTGCAGCTATGTTGCACGTATAGGGCATATGGATGAAATAACAGCCGCCTTTAATTCAATTGGTTTTAACCCCACATGAACTAAGTAAGCTTCTGCGTGCTGTAAGAAATTAAACCGTACTACTTTACTTGGTCGGAATCATGTTATGTTCTATAGCTTCTTGGCTCTAAAATATCAATACGCTCAGAACTCGTTTTATTGCAGGATATATGCTGGGTACAGCAAATCCATCAGTATATTTGATATTCATCGTTCTGGTAGAGATTTTGAACAGCATTCAATCAGGTAGGCAATTAGACATGTCATATGTCTATTTTGGGTTTCTATATAGTTTTGATCCTTTTGATTCAATATAAATTACATTCTTGATAAAATGCCTAAAGAAAGGAAACAAAGCTCTGAAAGCTCGCAAGTACAAATAGCAAAATAGGCTGGTGGGGTGAGCTAGGTACTTGATCAAAAGCTGTAAATTTTACTATGAGTTTAAGTTGGCCATGTTATCAAACCGTATATTATTACAATAATAATGTAGTTTCTTAAGAAAGTGATTATAAAAGGTGGTTATAAGCATTAAGAATGCACATTGACACTCCCACACGTTTGACCCATTCCATAAGAAGTTATTGTATTTTATCTGACCGGCTGACCCGTTACTAACATGTGTAGACAATCACATCCATGTCACTAAATTTTGGTATTATGTTATCTTTCACATTAGTTATATGAATTGAAGTTTGATACAGGGGGGTTTGATGTTCTCTCTACAAGTCGGTGATGGCTTACGTCAATGGATGTCTTAGGTTTGATTATGGTAAATAAGGAAGTTGTAGCTTGCGTTGAGAATGTAGTTTCGGTGCCTCCTGCTGATGATAAAGATAACACCTTGAATATTATGATGCAATTGCCGGGTAGATAAAAAATGTAAGTGTTCCTTTGACCTTCTTTCATTATCAATTTGATTTTTGATAATGCTGAAATATATAGATTGGTATGATAGAGTCCTAAGTTTGTTATGCTTCTAAGTAAGTTGCTATGGATTGTTAGGTTTATACAGTTGAAGGGCTAAACAAGGTTGAGAAGTGGGAAATGAAGCCCTCTTGGAACCCTAAACCCAAGTTTGAACTGTGGTATGTAACGGTTGGGCAATTTTCTCAAGATTTTTTGTATTTGTGAGAGCATAGTAAGCCTGTTATAGAATATGTGTCCCTGATCACATATAGTCAAAACATTTCGTACACCGAATCAGACTATGTGGCCACTTTCTGTAGTCAAGGTGTACTTTTCAAGCATAGGTAAGTGTCCAGTATCTTAAACTTTATACCCATTTTAAATTCAAAGTTCACATATCTCTTGTTTTTGCCACAGTTTCTCATGCTTCCAGCACTGGGTGAATATTGGTCTGGCTTTCTAGCTTCTGTTGATGAAATGAACATGGAGGAACAGAAAAATGCTTGAATCTGGAACATTCATGGGAGGGTATATGACTATGCCTTGATTGCCTTCATACACTGTTCTTTTGTGATTTCATTTTTTTGAGGCTTTTAAAACAGAATAATAATTTTTGTTGTGAGCAATAGAAGCTTAGAGAAATTTGTATGTAGTTTGATACAAGGAGATTTGAAGTCCAAGAGGTTGTTTATGAGGGCTCATGTCAACAATGGATGATTATTGGCCAAGTCAATTTGATACTACATCAGAATTGGCGGGGCATTTAGCGGCTTTGTTTCAGAATGGAGGTCAAGATGAGCATTATATGTTTGTGAGCTTTCTTAGTTTGTTTAAGATACCAATTTTCCACATTGAACTCTATAATATTGATTTTTTTTGTCTAGATTTTAACATATTGTAGTTTGTTTGTATGCCATTTTAGCTTTATCGATGATTTCAGAAAAAGATGCGGCTTTAAATATCTGAAAGAAAAAAAACAGAGGCTTTGCCATTGAAAGAATTAAGTTTTTTTTTTATACTAAATTCACATAGATCTATATATACACATGTTATGTTTGCAGATTTATATTTTCACTCAAAAAGATCTCCAATTTACGGATTACCTCGTGTTGGTGCTTCTATTTTCTTCACAGCAAACATGAGGATGGATTAATCAGGCTGCAAAACAAATTAGATATCACCTATGATAGTTCAGTTCCTCAATGTCAGGTACATGTCTTGCCATGTTTATCATTGTCAGCTTAAGTTTAAAAAATGGACGGCTTCTTCTTTCATTCTTTTCTATTTTATTATTGATTTAGGAAGCTTTGAAATGCAAGAAGTCCAGTTAGACAAGAATGGCGAGTTACTGGAGTGACCAGCATTTTAAACTACTCGACTGCCATGGTGTTGTGATGCTTAAATATGGGGAGAGTGATGCCAGTGTAGCAATTTGAAATTGTATTAAAATTAAGAAGCTAGAGGATCACATTACACCTGGTAATTGAATTTTATCCATCAAAGCTTGTTATTTGGGTTTCTAATTAAGTTTTGATCCTTTTCTTTAGGGGAAAATCTCCACATTTTATTTCACATCAGTGATTTACTTTTTGATTCAATATGAATGACATTCTTGCTAAAAAGCCCAAAGAAATGAAACAAAACTCTGAAAGCTCGCAAGTATAAATAGCGAAATAGGCGGGTCGGGTGAGTTTTTACTATGAGTTTAAGTTGGCCATGTTACCAAAAGCGTATATTATTACAATAATAATGTAGTTTCTTAAGAAAGTGATTATAAAAGGTGGTTATAAGCATTAAGAATGCACATTGACACTCCCACACATTATTGCCTACCTAACATACTCTCATTGAATTAGGGCATATCATAGTGAAATAGTTAGCAACATTATCAACTTTAGGCACAACTATGCTTGGGAGACCTAGCATCAGCCTTTTCGGTTACTTCCAATGCTTAGCACGAAGGAGTTTATGATCTTAATAGTTTTTATTTTTCTAGAGTCATCGGTGTACCCCTTCCGATTGGTCTCTCGATGAATAAGGAGGAATCTTGGGAACCCATCATTAACAAATTCTTTTCAAAATTATCGAGATGGAAGGAAAAGTCATTATCAGTGGGTGGTAGGCTCACACTCCTCAAATCATTGCTTGGCAGTTTGGGGAATTACTACTTCTCACTTTTTAAAGCCCCACTGAAGATTATAAATAAGTTAGAAGGCATGAGAACAAGATTCTTTTGGGGGTCCAACGAAGACTCCAAGAAAATTTCTTGGAAAATAGCTCTCAACGAAAAAGGTAATGGAGGCCTTAACATTGGTAGTCTTAATATCGCTCTATTATCCAAGTGGTGGTGGAGATTCAAAACAGAGGAGGGTTCGTTCTGGAAACTAGTCATTTGCTCACTACATGGCAATGAGGGGGGCTTTGATTCATCAAATCCAGCAGGGAAACACGCTGGCCCTTGGAGGAACATTTTAAAAATTCACAAGGACTGCGGGAAGCTCAATATCCCGTTAGATGCATGGTTCGAAAAGCATACAAGACCTGATGGTTCAACTGAAATCAAATGGGGGATTGACAAAGGAGGGGCATTCTCAGTTTCTTCCATGAGAAAAGCTTTTGATTCCTTCTATTTGGAGAAGCGTGATTTCCATATGTTTCAATGGTCCAAATGGATTCCTTCTAAACTCGGGATAAACGCATGGCGGATTGCTCATGGTAGGATGGCTACTAAAAGTAACCTTAGTAAAAGAGGTATCATTTTGCTCTCCCTACTCTGTCCTTTATGCAATACAGATGTTGAAACAGAAAACCATGTGTTCGTAAACTGCCGGTGTCAAGGGTGATTCTGCGTGAAACCAGCATCTGGATGGGGGTTGATTGCAGTGACATTTGTGACTGCATTCAACTTCTCACATGGGGTCGGAGTCTACGGCTAACTGGAAGGAAGCTCGAGTGTTTTTTGTCCATCATTCATACGTACCTATGGTTGATATGGAAGATGAGGAACAACAAAGTTTTTGAACATGGTGCTGACAGGAAGGAGTTACCAGTTAGCTGTAGAATTCAAGCTTTTTCCTTCTTTTAGATTAAAAATAGAGTTAGGAGATACAATTCATTGTCTTGGTTAGATTGGTGTATGTCCCCTTTTAAGTGTATTTGAACTTGTGTATCGTTCTAGCTTCTCGCTAGTTTTTATAAATTTGATGGCGTGTTTGACGGGGTGATGGCAATGCCGAAGCCTCGTTCCTTGCTCGCCTTGTTTGCCGTTCAAAGAAAATCAGTGTACCCCTTCCATCCATTGACAGTTGGTTCAACACGAAGGTAGTTGTTCCCGTTTTTTCCTTCTGTTTCTATACAATTATTTAAGTCTTGATAATTAACATTGTAATTGCTGCATACCAAGTGTTTGCCAAAATACTCTAAGAGTAAACGGTATGGTCACCCCTCATCACACCGCCACATCAGCTTTTTTTCTCCCTATCACTTATCCATCACTCAGCCCCGTAGTATCACACCGAATAATGAGACCCATAAAATTAATTAAAATTCTAAAAAATAAGATAAAGAAATTAAATGTGTGAGTAGATTAATGGTGGTCCCACCAAAATACAAACCACACCCTTTCTTTTGATGTGGTAAACTCCACATTCAGACAGCAACCACTCAATTCTGGAGTGGCAAATTTTGGTTACCGCGCCGTGATGATTCCATAACATGGGAATTCACTTCTCACTCTGTCCCCTCTAATGAGTATAATTATGCTGAAACTTTGTTTTTGTGTATTGTTCCTGGTATTCAATTCATTGGTTTCAAGGTGCTTTAAAATTTGTAAGGGTATTGTAACAATTCATGCATACACTTAGGGCTTGTTTATTTCTTAAAATAAGTATTTTTTTTTATAAACGTTTGCAGGCGGGCAGACATTTTATTAGAATATTGTGTGTTTAAAATCAGATTTAAAAAGGAATAAAATCTTATCTTCACTTATTTTAAGGAAGTGTTTAAAAACCACTTATTATCACTTATCTTCACTTATTATCTCTTATTTTAAGGAGCGCACACATCAGCCCTCGAGGCCCCCACCCCACCACACCCCCTGGCCCCTACCCCACCCCACCCTCTACCTACCCACCCTACCCCTACCCCACTCTACATATCCACAACACCCTACCCCCTATCTACCTATCCACATCACGCTACCCCACCCCACCCCATCCCTACCTATCCACATCACGCTACCCCACCCACCCACCCACCCTACCCCCTACCTACCCACCCCACCATCCTATCCCCAACCCCTTACCTACCCTCACCCTTACCTATCCACACTACCCTACCCCCACCCCCCACACCACACCCCACCCTACCCCACCCGAACTACCCCACCCCACCCCCTCCTACCTACCCCACCCTATCCCTTACAATGGCGGCAGCTACGTCGGTCGTGATGGTGTTGGTGGCGGCGGTGGATGGTGGTCAACGGCGGCGATGAGGTGGTGGCGGTAACTGTGGCAGCGGTGGCGGTGGCCGGTGGTGACAGTGGTGGTGGTGGCGGTTGGTGGTTGTCGGCAGTGGCGGTGGCTAGGGGTGTCAAATCGTGTCATCGTGTCGTGTTTTTGTCTTACATGACACGACACGAATTGATTTTTCATGACACGAACACGACACGACACGATGTCGTGTTTTTTTTCCTAACACGAACACGACCCAATTAAAAAAACGAAAAACACGACTTACACGACAACACGACAAAAGTAACATTAAATTTTCACCCGTTTCAATAATTCATGTCGAAAAAACGACTAACACGACAACATAACAAAAACCAACATAAAATATCCGTTTGCTTAATTAAATTGTTCAAGAAAAGAAGGATATCAAGAACCACAACAAAAATAACATAAACTAGTACTGAATGTTATCAAACGATAAACATAAACTGAATATTCTCAAACTTCAAACATAAAATAAAGTGCATCCATCTATTCATTTATTATATGGACAATGAGATATTATATATAATTATATAATTATATTTGTATATATATCGTGTAGATATCGTTTTATTGTTGTGTTATATTTCGTGTTATATTCGTGTCCATATCGGGTTATTGTCGTGTTAATTTCGTGGTAAAATTTTAACACGAACACGACACGACGTCGTGTTTTTTATAATCAACACGAACACGAATTCGAATTTCGATTTCGTCCCAATTTCGTTTCGTGTCGTTTATTTTTGTCGTGCCGTGTCTGTTTTTGACAGCCCTAGCGGTGGCGCGGTTGGTGACGGTGATGGCGGTGGCGGTGGCGGTTGGTGACAGCGGTGGCGGTGGCGGTTGGTGGTAGTCGGTGACGGTGGTGGTGGCGATTGGTGGTAGTCACCGGTGGTGGGGGTTGGTGGTGGTCGGCGACGGAGGTTGGTGGTGGTCGGTGACGGTGGTGGAGGTGGCGGTTGGTGGTGGCGGTGGCTGTTGGTGGTGTCGGCGGCGGTGACAGGTGGTGGTGGTCGGCGGCGGTTGGTGGTGGTCGGCGGCGGTGGTGATGGTGGTGGAGGTGGCGGTTGGTGGTGGTCGGTGGCGGTGGCCGTTGGTGGTGGTCTGTGGCGGTGGCAGTTGGTGGTGGTCGGCGGCGGTGGTAGCGGTGGTGGTTGGCGGCAGCGGTTGGTGGTGGTGACAGTGGTGGAAGTGGCGGTTGGTAAATATAGTAAATAAGACATTTCTCAAAATTGAAAAAACAAACAATCTTATCTCGCAGACATAAATCGTTTTAAACCGCATCTTATTCTGCATACATGGAATAAGACATAAGACATAAGACGTCTTAAAAAACAAACAACACCTTCGACTATTTTAGGTTAGGCTTATGGCAATCGATGGTGTAGGTTTGAAATATGGTAAATAAGCAAGTTGTCGCTTGCATTGAGCATGTAGTGTTGGTGACATAAAATTATTATAGAACTACCACTATCACTTTCGGGCTCTTTAAAAATGAGTGTTAGTGTGTGAGTAAATAACTGTAAAAAAAATTATAACTCTACATAATTACTAAGTAGTGAAACAACCGTCATGTTATTGGGTTTTGTAACTTAAGATACAACTTGAAACTTGAATTCAATGTTAATTGTGTGTCTAATTATATCTATTAAATAATAAATTATACTTAATCAATTTACGTATGTATAGATAGAATCTATTCTATGTTATGGTATTATTTTTATGTGATCTAATTTATATTTTTTTTAAATAGTATGTATAAAAAATATTAAATATAAAAGTTTTATTTACGTACCCGAGTATCGCGTGGGTATAACACTAGTTGCATTCTATTCCTAGGAATGGCCGGGAACTCCCTGATCCACCGTGGAAACACATAGCACTCGACCACTGAAAGGAGAGGTAGACCTTGACGTGGAAGGTGATGCTGACGTGGTTTCTGATATCTTAGCAACAACTGAAAAATCTATGAAGCTAGTGAATGATCTTGTGATTTTAGACAAGGAATTTGGTGAAGTATGTGTATATTAATGGATCTGGCTTCGCCTAATTCACATAGAGATTGTATTTGTTCTTTGCATATGATGTTGATTAGGTTCTCTACCAATTGTAGGGTTTAGGGTTTTGATTCAATGGATATTTGTAAAGGGGGTGTAATTTGAATCTGAAAAGAAAAGATTGATTAGGAAGGTATGACATAGAGAACCGTATATAGGTGTTAAAAATATGGTTTAAACCGTATAAACCGTAAATTGAACCTTTCTGTGACCGAAAAACCAAAACCGTTTTCAATTTCGGTTTTCGGCGGGTTTAAAAACTTAAAGTGATTATCTTAATAGGTCTTTGGTTCAGTTATGGTTTTGAAAATTCCCAAATTAGGTAGTTATTTTTCAATTATAAATTTCATAATAGTTGATAGTACGTTTTTGAGTTTTGAATCCGTGTTTTGTTTTCAGGTGTGAAATTTGATTACATGATTTTAAAGGTGAGTAAATAATCAAAATACTATTATACGACTAAGTAACCGATTTTGATTAATTAATTTAAATCCATTGCAGCGGCGGAACCCTAGATCTGGTAGGCAGCGGCGGCGACTATGGAGCCTCAGACGGTACTTTTGAGGGTGGCAGAGGTGTTAGTGGCGTTAAATCGGTACACGAACCTCGTCGGTGTACTTTGGTAAACCCTAGATTGGTACTTCGAGGGTCTCAGCGGCGTTAGTGGCGGCGGACCTCTGATGACAGTGTAGGCGGCGGTTTGTTGATACAAGGACGGTGGTAAGTAGCGGTGGTTCGTGTAAGTGTCGGAGGCGGTTTGGTGTAGATGGCAGACCCACACGTTTGACCCATTCCATTAGAAGTTATTGTATTTTATTTGACCGGCTGACCCGTTACCAACGTGTGTAGACAATCACATCCACGTCACTAATTTTTTTGGTATTATGTTATCTTTCACATTAGTTGTTTGAATTGAAGTTTGATAAAAGGGGGTTTGCTTCACGTGCAACTCTATTTTATTTCGAGATGAAGTGGGTGTAGTGAATTGGCTGAGATTATTGTGATTCATATATGAGATTGAGATGTTTTGGGTTAAAAATGTATAAGATAATGATATCTATAACGGTGTAAAGAAGACGAGAATGGTATGGAAATTATGTTGGTGATTTTAGTGTCATCGGTTCATTTAGTGTAATGGAATTTATATATGTGTTTCAAGAGGATTGAACCTTATTCTAAATCAAATATGAAGAGTGTGGAATACACGCTTGGTAACGGATTAAATTTGAAACACACAGAACTTTCGAATTCTCCATATTCTCTTTGGTTTTGATCTTGATTTCTGCCAAAGATCAAGATTGTTGCTATCACAATTATCTCAATTCGAATTTTGTGATTCCAAGGCATTAAGGGTCCAAATATCGAATTTGGAAAGTGAAATCACGATTGTAGAAGAATCCAATTTACCGATCTAACAAATTAAATTGGGTTGAAGGTGATATTTATAGAGTTTGGAAAAGCATAAAAGAATTAAAAATGAGGTAGAGTTATTTTTTACTATTAACTCTATCTTTCATCGGTACTTTAATTATGCAATTCTTGCTATCCGTATGTTCGAAATAAAAGTACAAAGTAGAGTATGTTCAACATATTATTATTGCGTTTGTGTGTAATACTAAAAATAGAGAGGTTAGTTCCTCCTAATAATCATGCTAATAACTAGACATGCACATATACCGGATAATACTATAACCGGTTATAGTATTATCCGGATCGGATTTTTTGGGCAAAAAAAAACCGGTTTCGAAAATAACCGGTTTAGTATTATCCGGTTTCGCTATCGAATACTGATACTATAATATCCGGTTTCGGTTATTGCTATAACCGGTTTTTATAAAAAACCGGTTTTTGTTTTTGGGAAAAAAACCGATCTGCGTAGAGAAGCAACAGCCCACTGTTTTTTTTGTTTTTTTTTTTATTTTTTTAAATACATTTCCTATACTATATACTATAAAAAAAACATACATGTGAAAGAAAACTCAAATTTTGATTAATTTAAATACTTAAAAAGTACAATATTAAAATTACAAACTTCCTAATTAAAAATATTCAAATTACAAACGTCTAAACATTCTAATAAAAATACTTAAAACCATTCAAACTTCGAATTAAAAGAGGGAAGCTAGGGAGGAGTTTCGGCATCGCCATCACCCCTACATAGCAACCTGTTCACGCATCTTCTTCTTCGCCATCTTAATCGGGAGACGATATTCCAAGTTCCACTTCTTCATTGTGTATGTTTGATTTCAACTCGACGTCAATTGGGTCTTCTAGTGTGGTCACGTGTTGTCTTCTAGCCGCGCCATCCAAGTAATCTTTTAAACAAATACACACTTCCACCGATTCGGGACTCAACCGTGATCTTCTTGCGGATACGACCCTACCACTCACAGAAAAAGCAGATTCCGAAGCTACCGTAGAAGCTTGGACGGTTAGTAGATCACGGGCCATGGCGGCTAGAACCGGGAATTGTGATTCCCTTTCCTTCCACCAAGCCAAAATATCAAAAGTTTGAAAATCCTCATATGTATAGTTAGCGATAAAATTTGTTGACATGTAATTCCCCAACTCACTACTTGGGGTGGCACCACGTGCTCTCTTGGATTGAGAGTTCATAATCGTGTTAAAAAGTGACAAACCCGCATTACTTTGGCGTCTACTAGATTCCGCTCTCATTTGATCATGAATGACACTAGATGTCCCGTATCTACCCAAATAAATCTCAAACATATCTCGAAAACATTTGTTGAAATAATTGGTTTGGTTAGTTATAAAATCGGGCTCATCTTCGGTAAGGTTAAAAGAAAATGCAATTTGTTCGATTAATGTTTCAACTCCACCAACGTTTAAACAAGGGTCAAAGCTGCGGCACAAGTAAATACCGGGGGAATTTCCTTAAAATATTTTAAAAGTTTTTCTTTCATTTTTTCCCCAACGAGTTTCAACTCTTCACCTTCAAACTCAAAGTCATTAATTTTGTTAGCCATCAAAAACAATTGGTTAAGCACCAACGTACTAGTGGGATAATAAACGCCGGATAAACAAGTTGTTGCGTCTTTAAAAACCTCAAGTAAATCGTGTAGTTTTGAAATAATTTCCCAACCCTCATTCGGATACTCGTGTGCTACAAGACCTTTATCAAACAAGTTTTTTGTGAAAAGTTTGCAACGTGTCTCTTTGCCTTAAGGCGGAGTGCATCATCATCCAAGTGGAGTTCCAACGACTTGGACAATCCAAATTTGGACCCAAAGCTTTACAATTAACCAACTTGCAAAAACGTTTATAATTATTCAACCGTTTGTTGTTGGAGCAAAAAATCGATTTTATCATTTCTTTGAATTCTTTTCTTTTGGAGTCAATAACCTCCAAACCGGCTTGAACGGAAAGATTGATGATATGTGCATCACAACGAGTGTGAAAAAACGCACCGTCTAAAATTGGTGAAAGTAGTATCTTTAATAGTGGAACCGCGTTTGTGTTATTTGACGCATTATCAAACGACATAGAAAAAACTTTGTTTTGTATGTTATAAACACAAATCACCCTTTTTAAAAGCGCAAATTAACTCAAACGCGATTGTACGTTTCATCATTTGCCAACTATCTTGGTCTAGCCAATGTGTCGTGACGGCTAGAAAAGAATGTCTGGTGTTATGTGGAGAACTCCAAACGTCACATGTAAGTGACACACCATAACGGTGTTCTTGGAATCCTAAAATCATTTTTTCTCTAGCGTCACGCCACATTTTAATTGCATCACGTCTAAGGGTAGTACGACTTACAGCGGTGTAACGCGGTTGCATGAGTGTTTGGATGGTTTCGGTGAAATCTTGATCATCAAAGTGGTCAAACGGCAAAGCTTTCGTAATCACGAACCTCGTAAAAGCGTCTCGTAATTTGTCGTTGTCGTAAATGAAAACACCACCTTGATTTGTCATGTTGGCTTGAGTTGCATCGGATGTTGCTCTTAGCGCCTTGCATGACTTGGTAATATGAGCCCTCAAAGTAGAGTTGCCTTCGGGTGCTAGAAACTTGTGACAAAGTTTGCACCGAGCTCTTTTTGAACCGTTGGACATCTCGCACAAGTCGAAATGTTCCCAAATTTCTTTATTTCTATTATGCTCGAGAATCCTCACCACATCGGGGTTTCCTCCTACGGAAGATGCTCCCGTATTCGGTATGCTACTACTACCGGCCATGATATCAATCTCAAGAAAGTGAATGAAAGTGAACTTTGGTGAATAAAAGTAGAGAATTTGGAAGATGTAAGTTGTGGATTAATCTTACAACATACCCACACTATATATAAGTTTTTTGGGTGGCAAAAGGGTAAATAAATCTAAAAAAAACGGTCAAGAAGAGACCCAAACGGCTAGAAAAAGGTAACTTTTTTGAAAAAAACGGCTAGTAGTATAAATCGGATAAAAACCGGTTTTTAAACCGGTTATTTAACGGGTAAAAAATCCGGTCTGCTCAAAATAGTAATATCCGATCATGCTATCCGGTTACAAAAAATCCGGACCGGATAAAAAAAACCGGTTTCCCTAAAAACCGGTGTCAGATATATTCGGATTTTTTGTGCTCCTATACTAATAACCCATCCAAAAAACCGAGATGGGGAGACCTTTTTTGTGAATATATAGATGATTGTCATATGATATTACGAGGATATAGCATTTATTTACATAAATAATGTGTTATACTACGATAACTAAGTAAAAGAGTACGGTTGTTTTCATGTTCCATCATACTGAACCGAAAACAGAACTTTTGCTCAATACTTGAAAGATGACCAGACCATGTGGCTGGTTAGGCTGTTTCCCCTTCAAGCCATCTGTTCAGCAAATCCGCGCCACTATGTCCGTCCTAATAACAATATAACATAGATTATTTTAATAGAGCTGCAGTATGTTGAAAACTATGCATTTAAGACCGTATTTGATGTTCACTGCTATCTTTCTCTCAATTCGGAATCATGATAAGGGGGGGAAATAAGCATACACAAGTGTCAACTGATGGCTTCTGGCAAATCAATAATCAAACCTGAATCCAATTCCAGAAACATAAGATATTTGCTTTCTTGTTTTGCCATATCACACCCCCCCAAATATTCTCTGAACAAGGCCAAAAAAATATTGAATCCATGCTACAAGCTAAAAAAAGCCCGTATCTAGCAGATGTTATACAACGTTTGGAGGCAACAACTTAAACCAGTCAAAATCCTTTGAGAGTGGTACCAAATATCCTATATCTTCTACTACGCCATTTGTCATTCTCATCGTCGGAAAAAGATTTTATGCAGCATTCCACCCATGGAGGATTTCTTGGCCTTTCATTGTCTTCAACCCCAAGCAACACTTTATGCATTTTTATCATTGTGTCAATGGAGGGATAACCTCCAAAAAACTTTACCTGATAAAGAAAGCAAAATATTACAACTCAACATAATTTCAAATTTGGATTTTGCAAGACTAACAGCATAAAGATATTAGATTGCTTCTCTCTCTATATTGTATTAGTTGGCAGTATTTCAACAAACATGTAGTTTCATTAATTTTCCAAAAAAAGAAACATTGCAATGTGTATCCCAACAAAGAAATTTATTACTATGTAATGATGGCGTATTATAAAAAACTGTTGCATTGCAATATGTACCGCATCTTCTGCCTGTAAAAATGCATGTATTCTGGCTGTAGGATCTTCAAGGGTCAACCTAAGATTGTATGTACCACAAGAAGCACGGAAGTTGCTAGGATGGCAAGGAAGTGTTGCCATTACCCGAACTACGCACCTGAATTTGGCTGTTACCTGCAACATGTTACTCAAAGAGTCAAAGTCATCAAGACACTAGATTATATAATGGTACAAGTTGCAACACATCACAACAGTCTTTAATTTCACTTATCAATTTAATTTTCCATCCATTCCAATAGTAAAGATATTTTGAAAGAAGCATTTAGCATTCTAAAACTCTACTTTATAACAAATTATAATAATAGTGATAGTAATAACAACAACAGCAATAATAATAATAGTATATAATAATGATCAGTGGCCTTATCAAAGAATAAATTCCAGTATAACGATGCTTTTTACCATTCATTCTTGTTAGAATAATAAAACTACATACAAGATATTACAAAAGTAAGAAATGGATTACATATTTGACCAAAAACTGCTATACTGTACCTCTGGGTAGGAAAAAATGTCCATCAGCGTAGAAAAACAAACGTTTTGATAGTCTGTCTCTGCTTATAATGTAAAAAGATAAAAGGTGCATGATCAATATACATGGAGACAAGTGACTTCAAAGATAAAATGTGGAATATTACATGAATGGAAACAAGTAATTATCGATTAGGATAAATACATACATATATAACGTATGTATATAGCCAGGGACATAAATATATATACACATACACATATTAATGTATGTATGTATGTGTGTGTACAGCTTACGGATCCTGTAGAAACACTAACTTAAATAAGAGCAGCAAGAACAGAGCTTGGTATGTAAGCAACTATGTATGTATGTATGTATGTGTATGAATGGTGGGAAGAAATGAGAACTAAAAAGATAGAACTAATCCTAGCTGCTCTTTTTCAGAATAACGGAAGGGGGCAATCTAATGCATGGTTCTAATATTTTTTGAGCTGTTATCATGTATGTAGGATGAAAACGTAAGACAACATTCATTCACTAAAAGTTATAACTTTGATCACTATCTCAAAACATGAAGTCCTTTTTATTTGGACATGATCACATACACACACAAAATCATGAATCAAAGTTATACTTCCAGTAAATCAATGTTATCTCCCCCTTCTCATGTGAAAGAGCCAATCACTGCAATCCGGATATAACACACACACTGCATATGTGCAGCCTGATAATAAGATCACCCCAATAAAGATTGCACATGTACAAACCCAACAATACTATTACAAGTTGCACATGTGCAACCCAACAACACCACCATGACTTTGTGTACACTAGTCCCACGAGGCACGGGCGATGGCCGATGTTGGCAGCAATGATTGATGGTGGCATCATTGATCAATGACGATCAACAGTGGCGGCAATGGTGGTTTTGATGGAGGCTATGGTGGTGGAGACAATGGTGGTCGCCAGAGACCTGTGTGTGTCTTAGGGGTGGTGCCAGGGGGGATGCTAAACCTGTTACTTGAGAAGGCCAAGTGAAGAGTGACAAAGGAATTCTACACCATTTGCCTTCAACCCGTTCATTATGTGTCCTGAATCACATGAAATAATGTGAGCATATTTTCAGTCTGAATGATAAACAAGACATATATAGAGGTGCTTTGTATACTGAACCTCTGACTTTGTAATACATAGTCATCTTCACGAAGCAGATAACTGAGCTTAGTGTTAGGCAGCAAAATTGCACACCACAAACCATAACGAACTTCGAATTCAATGGTCTTAAATTGATACCATTTGCCAGCCTTCAGTAAGTGAAGGCCCAGGTTTCCATTGCACTTATCAGTCGTCATCCTTAGCACCGTTCCAACAGTTGGGAATTTATATAAAATATTTCTCGGTAGAGTAGATTCTTCCAACTGCAGAGGAAGAGGATTTTCAAACTCTTCTTCAAGCCTGCAGAGGTAAATAACAACAAACCTCATTCCTAATATCCATCAAGAATAACAGGGGCTCCTAGAATGCATATAACTTAATCAGCAACAATAAATCTGATTGGAATAAGATGGTTAAATATCACCAGTCACAAATGAACTACCATAGGAAAGAAAAATTATAACTTTGTTCGAGAGATTTGGAGAAAAACAGGTGGCAGTTTGTAAATCTCAGTGAAATGTCATCAGGACTACTTATGTACACAAATAGTCAACACATGAGTTTGAACCACCAAAGAGGCAAAGATGAACCAACACTCACTTCGTGTGGACATTCGCAGGTGGAGCATCGGTTCCATCCCATATAAAGAGCATCCACTTACCTGCAACTTGACATATATGAAGAACCTACAGATGACAAGAATTCTCAAATAGAAATAACAAAACCAAATATGCAAGGCAACGATATAACTTATATTTATATTCCACGTCATGATCAATGAAACTCCAACTACATTTCAGCACTGGAGAGAAATTTGTATAAAATTACCTTACAGATCAAGTTGACTTGACATCCTTGCTTGATGTCTTTCAATGACAAGGAGCCACTTGATGCTGTGAAATACATGATTTATGGTAAGAAAGCTATACTAAATTACAACCTTTCCAAAAAATAATGAACGGCGCCATCATCATATAGGACAGGCCATAGTCACATGGAACTTAGATCGCGGTACAGGATCGCAATTCGCTATTTTCTAAAATCCGGTACGAAGGGGGGCAGGCTCATTCCGGATCGTTTCGATACGATGTATTAAATAACATGGTACAATACTACAATGTAACAATAAATAATATTTTTCCTATAATTTTTATATATGTAAAAGTCACAACCAAGTTACCAAACGTCCAAAATTCATACTAAATTAATATATATACTTTCAAAATGTGATTAATACTTAATAGTCGAGTAAAAATTTTGTAAACATACTTAAAAAGGAGCTTTGTAAATAACTAAATAACTGCAATTTTGGTAAATGGTAAAACTTTGTAAATAACTAAATAACTAAATAACTGCAATTTTGGAGATCAAGGAGTTGCGACTTAAAAAGGAGCTGTACATTAAAGAAATAAAGAACTGATTAATTGCTGTTTGGAGATCAAGGAGTTGAATCTGTCAAACAACACAGAGATATATCATTTTAACTTCTTACTTGACATGTATCATCCCTTTTAACCACAAAAGTAACCGATTTATATATTAGTATAAAGTGACATTCTTTATTAGAGTTCCCCCTTCCCTCTACGTTGTTTACAAATAGTCTATCATTTCTACTCATCATTTTTTTTTAAAGATCCGAAACTCCTTTTTCATTTTTCACGTTTTTAAACTTGAAGTTACATAATGAGAGTTTTCAATGCCTACCAATAAATTAGAGTTTAAAAGAAGCAAATTTAAGAAAAAGATGATCTAACAAAGAGAAACTTGAGAAAAGACATATAAATAAATAGTGGAGAAATACAATGTTATAGGAGGTGGCTGGGTTACCCCTAACGATGTCTCCACCCTTAGACCTTCGTTGTTTAAATAGCAATACAATAGCAAAAATGCATCTACAAGACTAATTACGTGAAAGGGAGTGGGAAAATTAAAACTTAATTTTTTCCATGGTATCTGGTAAAGTTAAAAAGTTGATTCAGAAAGATAAAAGAAGAATCAAAAAGAATGGCGAATAGAATTCACTCAGTCACACACGATAAGGCCACTATATATGATGTTAATAAGCAAAAGGATTCGTCCATGCTAAAAGTCAAGAAAAGTGAAAAGCACGTCACACAGTCAAGAAAACTACTCGTTACAGAGAAGTCGAGAAAAACAAAACTGAATTTTTTCCCTTTATATGATTTTAAAACTCATGTACTAAGAAGCTGATAGTAAAGGAATCTCGTCTATGATGAAACCTTTTTTGTCAAAATGGCATTAAAGTCTTTACTTGAGTACCTGTCTCAGGTTGGAGACTAATTCTCCACTTTCTCAAGCTCGCTATGAACTTCTTGTCTTGCTCTCCAGCACGGATTCTAGATGAAGATTGATAAGGTACATAAGTTGACCTCTCTCTTCCATCATATAATGCAAATGATGAAAACTTTTTGTTAAAAACAGCATTAATCACTGACTCGTGACTTTTAATCTGAAATAAGAAAGAACATAAGAATCAAGTCACCAATGACAGGAATAACTAGTTAAATATTTGGTATCTCAGAGATGCACTATTTTGATATATAATGATAGGCTGAATAGCATTTTTTATAAAGACGGATATTTCTCTGCAAGATCTAGATGCCAAATCTGTCACTCAATAAAGATGGATAAGATTCAATTCATAGGACCTTCGAGTTTCATAATCTTTGCAAGGACTTTATCCTTTCAAAGAGTTATCCTAACAATTGCAAAGAGAAATATGGTGTCCTTTGCCTGCTTCCCTAGTGAGTATGTAAAAAAAGATGAGTTGTGAGATTTATACCACAACATGCAAAAGCTGAATAACGTCACCAGATGACTCAACTTGCGGGAGCCCTTCATAAGTTTCAGTAAAAAAGTTGACAGAGAACCCAGAGCTAGGATGTGATTCATCAGCAATCCTTAGTGTGCAATAATAATCTACAGAGAATCAAATAAATAAAGTAATAAGCATGAAAAACTAATAATAGATAAATTCAAAAACATGATCACCTCAAGTGGTAAACAAATTAGTGTCATGAGGAGTATGTGCCTATGTGAGTAATTTTAACAATTCCCGGATAATTAATCTTGAGGATCATAACAATCATTTCAGATATAAGCCCACAACCATCACTTGAAACCAATGTTTTAAGACCTGGCTGGTCAAACCGGTTGACCCGGGACCCGGTTCCTAGAGCGGGTCAACTAATACCGGGTTTTTGGCAATTTCCGGCCCGGAGTGACCCGGCCGGGTTAACAGTTCAACCGGTTGGACCGGTGCTTTTAACCCGTTTTGACCCGTAATTGACCCTGTTTGCAAAAAAAAAATATAAAAAAGTGAGATTTTTAACCCAGATCTTGAATTAGTACAATACCCCAATGTCTTAAATTTTTAGATTGTGAGCTTATGACAATTGTTGTTTGATGTTTGAATTTCTTTTTCTTTTTTTTGTGTTGTATGTTGAACTTAATCATTGTATTGGATTGATAATATTATAGGTTTATATTTTTTTTACTTTTGGGAGTTTATATATATATAACATATATAAAAAAGAAAACTAAAAACCGGGTTAACCCGCCGGTCAAACTGGTTGACCCGTTCTGGTCAACTAAAAACCTAGTTTTTAAAACATTTCTTGAAACACATACAATAGAGTACAAAATAGTGAAAAACTAAGAGGGTGTGTGTGATTGCGTTTTTTAAGTTATGTCTTGAAAGAAGAACAGAAAGTGCTTATTTGTTTATTATGCTGAAATAAACACTTTTCTACATGGTGTGTCTTTCTTAAGCGTTTTTTAATAGAGGCAAAAGCTAAAAATATGCATTAAAAAACCCTAAGTTCAGATCACTTGATAAATTTAACAATAAACTTATATCTGAGTTTAGAAAGGTAAACTTCATGTGATATTTAAAAAACCAACCACTAGGGTAGCAGCTGTAAGTCCGGCCTTGGTTTCATCATTGCCGGTTAAAAGTTCATTTTCAACACTATAATCACTAAAACATATATATTTAAATCAGAAAAACACGGTTTCTCTGTGCAGCCTCGTTATTTCCATGTATCCTTAAGAAATATCAGCGAAAATGGGTAGATAATATGGTCAGCAACTGAAACGAAAAGGAATCAACACATACAGAGCACACAACACTAAGACGCACAACTGACAGGAATAGGCGTACGCACCAGTGCCTTTGCTCTTCTTGGCTATACCGAACTCGGTGACAACACCGATTAGGTTAACCTTTTGATTAATGCAAGTCATGGCATCAGCAATACGAAGAAACTTATAATCGTCAAGTTCTTCCCTGCCTAAATTCGACATTGAACCCTAATTTCGGCTGTATCTGTCGAAACCCTAGTTTGATTTATTCTTTTGCGCACCTTGTTCTCGAAAATTGTACGAGAGGAAAGGAAAACCAAGGGAAAGGATGGTAAGGAAAGGAAAGAAAAGGGAAGAGCAAAATTAATTTTTTTAATGTGTTCTGGTTAGAATCTGGTTAGAAAAGATGAAGGGGAACAGTTGAGTTTGGAAGTAAAGAAAATAAAATATTAAATCTTACATATCTACACTTGTAAATATTTTTGTATATTTTATTAAGTTACTGTTAATTATAGGTAAAATTTTATTTCATCACCGTCTTATATCATCATTCTTCAACTCTCATCTCAAATTATGATATATAAGAATTTAGTCTAAAAAAAACTTTACAAAAACAAATCAATCCTTTTAGTATATCATTAAATTCAAAGTTCAATTAATTAACATACTAAATCACTTTTTCAAACGCTACTCTTAAGTGAATTCACTTCAAGGTTTTGAAATACAACTAATATTAAATCATTAAGTTTATGATTTAATATTAGTTGTATTTCAAAACAACTAATTGATCAACTGGACGCGATTAGGTTGACGGAAACGAAAGATGATTTGTGGTCATGCGGCGAAAAAAAAGATGGATCCTTCTCCGTAAAGTGGGTACGTGAACAGATCGACGACAAAATCCAAGAGCTTCATCAAACAGCAGTCCCCACGTTTTGGTCGAACCTTATGCCAAAAAATCTTTGCATTTTTGTATGGAGGGTGGATCTTAACAGATTACCAACTCTAGTCAATCTCGACGCAAAAAGGATTGATTTGGATACGGTACTTTGCCCAAGATGTAAAGATGAAATAGAATCGGTCACGCATTCCGTGTTTTCCTGCTCAAAAATCAAACTAATTTGGATTGCGGTTCACAAATGGTGGGGTCTTCCTTACGAATCTGGTATCAATTTTGCGCAGTTGGATGCAACAGGGACTGGTACTTTAACGACATGGAGTCAACAGCTCTGGGCAGTGGTGGTAAGAACAATTGCATATTATGTTAAGAAACGAAAGCATCTTTAGGAATCAAAGTCGCGACAACAACTGGATCTTTTTTGAGACCCAACTCATTACTTTTCAATGGTTAAAATTTAGAACTCCAAAAGGGAAGTCTTTACAGTGGAGCTATTGGTTAACACATCCAAGTTCTACGCCTGATTTGACCTGAGGATTACTGATCTGAATTGATTTTAGCTCTAGCAATTTTAGGATCCTGTTAAACTTCTAATTGCATCCACTGTAAGTTCATTTAGGTGGTTAACAGGCTTCTTGTAAAACCAAAAGCCCTATATTTCAATATTGCTTGTATTGAGAAGGGTGGACAACTTGTAACTCTCTTTTGTTTATATAATCACTTGTTGCTTTCCAAAAAAAAAATATTAAATCATTAAGTCTAAAGGAAGCATAAACAACAATGATCACAACAAAATTCATTCAATAAAACTTGATTATGGAAACACAAATGCGAACTTGCTAGAAATAAGTTGTCATCCATTGCAGAACTAGTCATATATCAAGACACATGTCTCATTACCTCCTAAAAACCAAACATATATCCAACTACTAATTCTATACCTTAAAAGAATATCCAAGAAAATATAAACAGATAATAAACTATACCTATCTTATCTTTGCATTTTATGAATTTTAAGAATAATTTGTGTTGGGACCTAGAGGGGGGTGAATAGGTTCTTTAACTTAGTTTACCAATTTTTAAACTTATAAAATTTGTAAGTTGTGTTAAAAATATTTTTCTTGAAGTTTATAACACAACAAATATATATACTTGAAATAAAGAGAGTAAAGGTAGAGAGATATCACCAATTAGTAGACAATAGATTTATAGTGGTTCATGCAAGTGTTAACAAACTTGCACTACATCCACTCCTTGGCCTCACCACCAAGAGTTTGCTCCACTAGCTTCTCTCTTTGAAGGTAGAGATAAACTTTTTACACTTCTCTTTTTCACTTGCAAGAATTAACATTTCAAACTTGCAAGTAAGGTAAAGATAACCTTGCTTCACTCTAATTCTATAGGCTAGAGTTGATCCTCACTTCACTCTAATTTGAAAGGCTAGAGTTGATCCTTACTTCTCTCTAATTCTAAAGGCTAGAGATGATCCTTACTTCACTCTAATTTGAAAGGCTAGAGTTGATCCTTACACTATTACAAAATATATAGAAAGATGATGTAGTGTTTAAGCTTTGAAAGCTTTGCTCTTGCTTGATTCTTGATCTTGAATGATAGATGAATTATCAAAGAATATGAGCTCACAAGATAAAAATATATGTTCTGTGTTTTAGCTGTACAAGAGGTTGATAAAACACAAGACTTGAGTTGGTTTAAATAAGGAAAAAGATGCAAGTTCAAAAAGTGTCCAGACTGCCCACGGTCGATCCACGGTCGACCGTGGCATCTTCCGTCAGCATTCTGGAACTTTTTTAGCCTTGCAAATAAAGACGTTGGCCTTTTTCCAAAATCACACACAACCCATTTTTACCAATAAAATGCACTGAAAAGGAGTCTTAGAAAAGTTGGGTTAGTGTCATACCTCTTATGTTTGAATTTAAACACCAAATAGGAAGTTTAGAAGCCAAATGCATAAAACATGTTGGAAGTTTGCTTCTTTGGGAGATTCCTTTTCCTATAAGTGGTGTTGTGTTATTTCAATGGAAGATCATGTTTGGTATTTGCCAAAATAAGAAGTCTTATACTTTTTCAACCAAGCTTGTGATTTATATATAAAAATATTTGAATTTTTTTATAAAAGTTTTTATAAAATTATTTTGTAAAAACTTAAACTACTTTAATTAATTATTCTTGTAAGCTCATATTTTCCGAACTATTGTTTGTAGATTTCTTCGTCATCGGCGTTGAAGAATTCATCTTCACTTATTGAGTACGCGTTCGGTTGACTTCAAGAAGAACAAGTTGTGGGCTGTGCAGTGACGGACGATTCACGGTCGACCGTGATATCGACCGTGAAGGTTGAGTGTTCGCTTTTATCTTGTTTTCTTCTTTTCTTGTTGATTTGAGGTCTTCAATTATTTTTTCTTCACTTGATCATTTATTTTAGGTTTGTTGATCTTTAAAGAATGTAGCATATGAACATATGAATAAATTTGATAAGCAATAATATTACTTGTTCATATTTTTATCATCATCAAAATAAGGAGTGCATTTCTTAATGTGTGACCATGTATGCACTAACAATTTGGTTTCCATATCTTATTTTTTAAAATTTTACTCACACAAGATAACTAAGTCATATTAAGTGCAAGACTATCTAGAATAAACATATAAACAAATATAATATACACATACAATGGAAAGCAACAAGCCCCATGTAACCTCTTTGTGTGACAAATGATTCACTACAAGTTTACAAAATCTTGAAGAGTTCACTACGTTTCATGGCAGGAAAAAGAAATGGCACAGATGGAAAGCAACAAGAAAAAAATTGGTCTTTATTGCAGATGAAGTTGTACAATATCCGTGGTTCTGTCTTTGTGCTCATCACTAACCAACCAGTACTAATATATACTAATATATATTGGAGTAAATTACATATTTGGTCCCTGAACTATATTACTTATTGCATTTTGAGTCCCTAAACTATGTTTATTACATTGGGAGTCCCTAATGTATGACTTTTGTTTCACCGATGGTCCCTGGTCACTTAAAAAGACAATAATACCCTTCTGAACTCAATTTATTCTTTTATTTGATTTATTTATTTATTTAAATATTATTAAGTTATACTAAATAATATAATAAATGTTAATTATAAATAAATATAATAACACTTCATTTCACCTCCACCACCACCGGTTTCCCCAACTACCAACCACCACCACCACCACTACCACCGGTTTCCACCACCACCGTTTACTAAAAACTACCACCCAAAACTTCACCACGAGAAAGATTTCAGATGAAGGTGAAGGGAAAGATTTCTGAATCAAGATCAAGAAATCCAAAATATACCAAATCGAACTACAAATCGATGATGGAACAAGAACTCCAAAAAATCATTGCTTTGGAGAACGAGATCTGAAACCAGATCCGAAAAAATCAAACACACACATGCCTCAACAAACGAGATCTGCGACCGGAAACCTTAATCGAAACCTAATCCGAAAATCAGATCTAAAGAACAAGAACATAAGAGTTGTGGAGCACAAACCAAAACAGATCTGGAATCGCCGGTCAGAGAGAAGAGGGTTGTGGAGCACAAACCCTAATCGCGCGAGGGAGTAGGTGGAAAAACCTTGGAGGTGGCGGATCTGGAGAAGATGAGTGACGATGGTGTTGGACGTGGTAGTCTTCCGACGAGGGGAGAAGATGAGTGACGATGGTGTTTTTCCGGCGATGTATGGCTGCGGCGGCGGCCGGTAGGGTTAGAGAAAGATCGACGGTCGGTGGGGTTAGGGAGAGTGTTTCGGCGCTGGGCGCTGGTCGCTCGTCGTGGGTCTCCGGTAGAAGAGGCAGAAGATGGGCACTGGTCGTGGTTTCCCGCGAGGATGGCGGCGACGGCTGTGGCGAGAAGTCGCCGGTAAAGAGTAGAGAGTGGTGCAGGGGAATTAGATATAGATATGTATTAGGAAATTAGTTTATATATAGTATATAATATTTTAATAGGTTTATTAATCTTTTGAATTATTTGAATTAAAAATAATAATAAAAAAGAGAATAAGGGTATAATAGTATTTTTAATTAAAGAAGTAAGGGTAATTTAGACATTTTAATTGCAATAGGGACTACCAGTGTAACAAAAGTCATACATTAGGGACTCCAGTGTAATAAACATAGTTTAGGGACTCTGGATACAATAAATGATATAGTTCAGGGACCAAATGTGTAATTTACTCTATATATTGACTTGATATATATCTAAGGATCTTAATCTTATTTATAAAGATCTACAGGTCTATGTTTTTTATTGGGTTATGAACAAAAGTATAAAGAAAAACATCTTATTTCTCAATAAAAACTTAGTTGCACCATCAGTGTAGTGAATTGACCTCTAGAAAAATTCATGCTTATGCTCATGTTTAGAACACATCATGCTTATCCTCATGTTTAGAACACATCAGTCAATATTTGAGTTTAGTAATGGACTAAAGTTTATGCATTAATTTGAATAACTTGCAAAATTATATAGCTAACTAACAAACGGATACAAACATCAACATAATGACAACAATGAATGAACAACGTACAGATAGCAAAAAAACATATAGGATAGCATAAGGAAAAGAGAAATCGATAAGAAACAACTAAATTTGAAGATGAGATTACTAACCTGTTTAGTAGGAAAAGAGAAATCGATCAAAAATTAAGAACTCAGCAATGGTGTAACATGTTCCATGAATCGAAGGTGGTGTTTAGGCGATGGTGATAACCGAGAGAAGAAGAAATTGCAGCTATGAAGTGAGAATCGAGAGAAGAAAAATACATGTCGATGGAGAAGCACAAACTTTGTAGAAAATGGCGATGATGAAGAATGAAGTTATAACAACCGAGAAGATGAGTAAACAAGGCTAGACTTGTAATTGTAGCAGCTTTCCTTCCCAATCAGCCCAAAAGTAGGCGAAAAAATTTTAACAAGAAAAATAGGAAATGTGCTCCTCCCAATCCCTCCCATCCCCTCCCTTTCCCTCCTCAAAAAATCTTAAGAACACAACTTTTCCCCCTTTCCTCTCCAATCCTTCCTTTTACTTCGATTGAAAGAACTTAAGAACAAATTGTTGGGGCTTGAGAATGGAGGGAAGGCAATATAAAGTGTTGGCCAACGGGTAGTTATGTTTTAACATAATTCCAATTTTTTTTCTTTTTTAACCGCTTTAAAATTCTTTAATCATTGTTGGACTCGAACGTATGACCTATGACCTTATCAAACATCAATATCATTCACTTAAAACTCATTAGTACCTAATTTCATGTGATCTACGAGGAAAAGTAAGAAAGTATTTTACGAGAAGATTGTATTAATGACAAAATTGTACACGACCCCTATGGTTATGGAAATATCCATAATAATTTTTGAGTTAATTACAAAAAAGATCCATGAGGTTGTAACTGGTTTTCACTTTTGATCATTTAATTTAAAAAATTACGAAAATATTGTAGTTGTCACTTTGTTTGACTATTAGTCCTTTAGGCTAACTATCGTTATCTTCTACCATTAGAAGCCCTCATGTGTCTTACACGTGAGCGTATATTAGACTTTTTCACTTAACCTTGTTGCCACACAGTATATTTTGTACATTTCCCTCTCCCCCTCTTAACTCAAATACTTATTACGTCTCTTATCTCTAACCTTTCTCTCAGACAAACTCTCTCCAACCCTTTCTCTTTACCACTAAACACCACCACCTCCCATCGTCTAACCATCAAACACCACAACCACCGTCGTCAAACCACCAAACACCATCACCGCCGTCTAACCACCAAACACCACTTCCGCCGCCTTCTAACCACCAAACACCACAACCGTCGTCGTCTAACCACCAAACACCACTTCTGCCGCCGTCTAACCACCAAACACCACAACCGCTGCCATCTAACCACCAAACACCACCGGCGCCATCTAACGACCACCACATAACAACTTCATCACCAGAGACCGCCATCATCGACATCTTGTTGTCAACGCCATCTAACCACTATATATGATTAAATATATGAGAGTAATTAATGAATGATCTAATGTAATAAATGATTATATATACTTATTACTTGATTACCGGCGTTTGCTTAGCATTTTGACCGTTGGTCTATACGATGGTCCGCATGGGGTGCCTTCTATGAACCGCAATTAATGCAAACACCATAGATAGCTTAGACCTGATGAAATCGTATTGCCGCTGAATCGCTTTTGACAGTTTTTCGGATGGTAGGAGTGCAATGATGGCTTTTTGGGGGTTTACTACTTCGACCTTCGGAATTCTTTCGTCAGGTGTTGAAGCTTGAGAGTATGTGTGCCGAAGGTATTAACACCCTACATACTATCATTAGGTATTTGTTCTTAGATCATTACTTATCTTCTTTAAAAATAGCGATTTGCGAATTCCCCCCACATGTCAACCAAATACATTTTAATAAATAGCAAAACAGACGTACACCTCACGTTGGGACTAGAATCTTTAATATATATTAAAAGAAAAGGGTTTCTCTTTCTTCTAAAAAAATCTCCACCAATCACAACTCTTGATTTTAAAAAAAAAATTAAAAAAATCGAGATGATGATGTTAAAAATGCCAAAAATCCTTAAGTCTTGGAAGGGGGTTTTATAAGGGGGTTTTATAAAATATGTGAAAATTCTAAGGGGGTTTTATAAAATATGTTAAGGGTTTTTATGAAAATGTGAGGGAGTTTTATAAAAATTGTATATTAATATAATTAATTATAGGTTGTTTATAAAATATGTTTAATAAACTATTATATAATTTTTTTAGAGAAATAATAATTATATATTTGCGACCGTCTCATTTTTATCTACGTTTTGGTATAAATTTTATTGTAATATGACACTTTTTTTAAAGTAGTATATTTTTAATTGTTTGTTATCCATTAATAGTAGTGGGTAGGTTATTCATAAAACAATTTATATCTTTTTTATATTTATTCTATCTACGTATAATAGTCGATATAATAACTGATTCCTCGGTCTTTCGATAAAAAGTAATAAATTTTTTTTAAGTTTTGTTTTATTTATGATAAATTTATATAAAAATAGATAACATTTAAAACAAACAAAGGTGCATCAATCAATATAAAAAATTAAAGAATCATATATATAATCAACTATTAAAAATAAAACTATTAAAAAAAGGGTTACTTGCATCATCTATTCTTTCCCTAAAAAATCTCCACCAATCATAGCTTTTGATTAAAAAAATTTAAAGAAAATAAAAAATGTATTAGTTATTACGTCACATTCCATCAAATCTCTTAAGAGAAATTTTATATAACAAACTTCAGAGGTTTTAAAGAAAATCTAATGATAATCTTATGTATGAATTTCAAAATTCTGTAATGATTATTCATTTCTTACGAGAGTTTATATTCATATCTATGTTTTGTAATTATTTTTAGTATACGTCTTAATACTCTTTAAAACTATATAAATTTTAAATTGACTTATATCAGCCCGTGTTGATACACGGGTCGTTTAGCTAGTTCATAAAAATAGAGAAATAAAAATTCTTGAAAGTTATACATGTGTTTATGGAAGAAAAAAGAAGTACAAAAAAAACCCTTAAGAATGCCACGACGATTAACAGGTGATGACGTGGACAAATTATGTGAGTAGGTCAACAACATATTACCAGAAAATTGGAACGTCATCATCAATTTGGTCAACAATTTCTATTTGACACTAATTTTAATGTTTGTTTAGGTAGTTATCATCATCGATTTCTATTAAGTATTTAATGCGTCTCCTCTCATCAGACATTCATAGTTATTTGACTGTTCCAAAAAGAAATTTTTGATGCTAGATAACAAGCTTATATTTATGAAAGCATACTACTTTTGTATGATTGTATTAATTTTTAACACCACTTTTTCATGATATGATCGTAGTTAGAATCTGAGGGGTGCCGTAAGTTTTGGGTGTGAGTGAGTGTGAGTGGTGGCTACCTAGGTATGGTTAGGGTACGTAGGCAGCCAGACCATCACTACATGACGGGGGCTTTATGTGGAGATAAACACGCGAAGTCAGCTACGTGATGTGCTTTCTATATCCTCTTTTTGTTTTCAACTTTTTATTATTTTCACGTGTTCTAACATTTAGTATGGCGGTCAGTGGTTACATCATGACTAAGTAAAGTTTAAAAACGTTAAGATGTGACATGGAGTGATGACTCTCACACTTTTACTGCGGGTCTTGTAGGGTAATTACTAAAATATATTTATAATAATTATTAAGTAACTGATCATTATTAAGTGTATTATTCTACTAGTAAATTTAAAAATTAGTGATTTGTCATTGTAGAACGATGACTTATATCACCTCAATTTATTTTTTAGTTCATCATGTTTCAACAAGTTTTATATTAAACACGTGATCTATCATAGTATCTTTTTAAACTTGCAAATTAAATATTGGTCAACCAAATAAGACAAGTCAGCCGATCATCCACCCACTTTGAATCTTGTCACAACTTATTCCCACCCGTGTTGCCGACCCTCTAACGGCTAATTGTATACTTCATATCAAAATGAAGTGATTTGTATACCGGTGCTACTATATTATATAAAATGTGTTTGCTTTGACCATTAAACAAAAAGATAGAATAATAGTTTTAAGTACATTAGAGTTATCACTCCATTTTAATAGAACTAGTAAGAGCCCGTGCTCCGCACGGGTGTGGGAGGGCTAAAATCTGATCGTGGCTGAAAATGTAAACCCGGTTTGTGAAAAGAGTGCACCGGTCTTGGGTTGACCGACCCTACCCATTCTAAACCCGGCTCTTATCCGACAAAAAAAAAAGAATAAAAAACCGACCCGGTCCCACAAAAGCACGATAAAAAAATTTATAATTCAAAACCCAAACCCGTAACCGGCCCGTAACCCTAAACCCTAAATTTCACGAGCAACAATATAATAAAAATATAAAAAACATAGATATTTTATTTTAAGTATATATAGTTTGGTCATTAAAAAATAGTTAGTACTTAATACACAATAATATACTACTATTAACTAACATAAATTACTTAATTACATTTACGCATGACAAATTTTTATTTTTATTTTAATTGCAAGACACATATTATTTTCTTTTTTAAAAATTAATAAAACAAACCTATTCAAATATGTATAATGTTATTATTATATGATTGACGTTGCTACAATTAAAGTGTGGGTAGATACAACGTGAATAAATCATATCCTATCACCATCACATCACACAAAATCTAAAATATCAACTCTTCAAGTTTGAATCAAAGTGAAGATGGGCATCCTGTTGACTGTTGAGTATAATCAATGATGAATATCATCTCATCACTCTTTAATTTATTTTAATTGCAAGACACATATTATTTAATTTCCCATATCCCCATCCCTTTCCCATTCTCTCTCCCCTAAATCGTCTCCATCTCTCCGTCTCTCTTAAAAAACCTTCACCGGAGACACCTACAGCCACCGTCGCCTACATTCCGCCACCGTCTCCTACAACCACGTCTCCTACTCTCGTTGTTTCAGATCTGGGTTCGCAACCGTGCCAGTCACCGTCGCAAACGCCTATAGCCCGTCTCCATAGCCATCGCTGCCGTGGCCGGAGGTTTTGAGATCTGAGGTTTTCAGCATTTTTCATATTTTGTGTTCTTTTTCCCAAGATCTTTTTAGATCTGGTTCATGTTACCGTCGCAAACGCCTACAGCCCGTCTCTCAAACAACTTTCTCTCTCTATAACTTCCTCTAGAATCAAAGCTTTTCAAGAGAGAGAAAGATACGACAATGGCGTCTGAGTTATTTATATATTAAAAATATAATATAAATAGTTGAAAATCTCAAACTCTATAACTTTACCTCGTCTGAGTGTCAAAATCTCAACATATTGCGTTGATTCTTGATTGTACAGATTGAGTTTTTCAAATAGTTGCGTTGAACACCCTTACGGTATGTTTGGCATATGGATTGTACAGATTGAGTTTTTCAGTATATACATCAACTGATAATTGTTAGTTCATCATCTTTATTGATTAAAACTAATTCTTCATCGATTTCTTTTTGATGAATCCAACATATACATCACTTTTTAGATGAAAGCATTTTGTTCATCACCAAATTATTCCAAAAATTTGGTTTCAAAATCTATATTTGAAAATCTCTTTTGTTGTGTAAAAAGTGATGAATATGTTGGATTCATCAAAAAGAAATCGATGAACAACTAGTTTTAATCAATAAAAAGGATTTTTTATTGCCTCTTACCATTTTTACGTTAATATACCTTTTACTTGATCCTCACCCTATATATATATATATATATAAACCTTTAATATGTCTGTAAAAAATTAAAATTCTAACTCTGAATTAAAAATTTTATTAGTATTGTAAGTTAAACTTTATATTGTATGTGTCTGTCAACGGATTTATAGTAGATTATAGAGATTTGTGATTTTAGTTTTCATAATCTCTAGTTCTCTAGTCTTGTTCGAATGTTAAAATCTTGAGAGGATTATTAAAAACATAATCCCTCATAAGCTCCCAAAATAAAAAAATATTTTCAAGTAGCTTATGTTTAGGTTTGGAACTATCAATTAATCAGCTCTAGCTCTCGCTCCAACCCTAGCCCCAACTAGGGATGGTAATGGATCAGATATGGATTGGGTGACGCCATATCTACATTCATATCCATTTAATTTTTCACCATCCATATCTATTTAAAATAATTTCATCCGTCCGTATCCGTATCCATCAGATTAAACGGGTAAATGGATATCCATTGGATGACAAAAGAATTTTTGCCCCAAAGAAAATACCATATTTGTATATATAATTAGTGATTTTTATTAATATAATTACATATTTTCTTTCAAAAAAAGATAGAAATCATATTTATTTTCACTTTGACACTTACATGTATATAATTGATACAACTGTACAAAATTATATAGAAGAGAATGTGAATTTAACCTACATAATTATATATTTTTATTAATATATTTATATATAAGTTTTAAAATTAAAATACATATATGAAATTATACTTAATTATATAAAATTATATACCAAATTTAATTCAGGTTAATCGATTCATCCATGGATGGAAAATCGCTATTCATATCCGATCCAATAAACATTCATATTCGGTCAATATCCGAAATTCACCCATTTAACTTCGTCCATATCAATCACAGATGAATCGGATCAGGTGGATGATCATTGAATCGGATGACAATTGTCATCTCTAGCCACAGTCCTAATTAGTTTTGTCAAACACACCCATCTTCTTGAAATGATTTGTGAAATACTAGTAGGTGCAAGTAAAATTTATAAATCATATTAAATATCCATTATTGGTATGTGAAATGTTAATAAGCTAATTTGAGTTTAAACATATAGTTGTTGAATTTTAAGGAGACCTAAAAAAAGTTAAAAAATGGAAATATCAGAAACTTCGAGTCCGTTCCACTAAATAAAAAGGAAGTTCGAATTCAAGTCGACCTGCCCTTAAAGTTTTAAAAACTAAAAAATAAATACAAACCCACCTGCTTCTGTCTCTATCTCTCTCACTATATAAACCAATTTCCAAATTAAGAGTTGAATACACACCTCATTCCACAGCTCTATTCACAAGATCTGCTCTTGTTTCCTTCTGAAGAACAACCGTTATATCAATCTCACTTTACAGTTACCAATAAATTAGGGCTCATATTCAACTTCAAAAAAGGTACTTAGTTTGATCTTTTTGGTTCAATTCCCATCTGGGTTCTTGTTCTTTTTGGTATATTTAATCTGGGTTTTTGTTTAATTTAATTTTATGTGATGGTAACATCAGGACCAAAATGGCATTGGTAGAGAATTTAGGGTTAGGACTGGTGAAGCGTACAAGTTCATTTGGTAGGAAGAGGATTTTGATATTGAATCATATGGACATTGATTCAATTGATGATGCCACACCACAAAAGAAGCAGTTTTTGGAAAGTAAATCTGGTTTTTGCTGTGAAAAATCTTTGCTTGAAGCTCTCCCTCAAGAAATCTTGGTAAGTTACAAAATTCAATCCCTTATTATAGTTTTTGGATCATTTTATATGTATTTCTGGTCACAAATTGATAACTGTTTTGATGAATAAAAAATCAATTATGCAACTAAGAAGGCTGATTGAGAAGCAGAATTGGTTACTTTTACACACAATTACAGTGTTTGTGTGTGAAAAATTGCTTACTTTTTGACCCCTAATTTGATGAACAGATCAAAATTTTATGTGGAGTGGATCATGATGATTTGAAGAGAGCTTTTCATGTTTCAAAACAGATACGAGAAGCTGTAAGTAGTTTATCTTACAATTTGCAAAAGCACGATAGTTTATCTGTAATTAGTATCACAAAAATGTTACTAATTTTGATATACAAAATGCAGGCTATGATTGCAAAGAAATGGCATTTCGAATATTGTACACCGAGAAAGATCCCAGCTTTTAGGTGTTCATTAAACTTGGAAGAGTTCCCGTTGAGCAATTTTGAAGATATCACAGTCACAGCCCCAAATGCTCCAAAACAATCAAAAGTTTCTCGCACTCGATTGATGAGAAAGAATTCGGCTACTATCTGCATGTCTTTATTTGGTTTGTCTAAAAACCAAAAAAGACACGGTTAGTAGCCGTGGAGTATTTTAGTAGTCATATACACATGGTTATTTGATGATTGAATTTTATATAATTTTTTGTGTGTAGATACGTTATGGGGTATGATTTGGCTTAGCAAATGGGGTGTCATAGGTGCTAGTATGGGTTGTTGTGTATTATTATTCTTCAATTTTTTTCATTGAAGATGTGTGATGAGGTTCAGGTGTTTGTACATTTAGTGTAAAGAAGGGTTAGGGGTATACTAGTAATAGTTTTGTTGAAGCGTTCTCTTCTTGTTTTATAAAAGGTTTTGTGGTGTTCTGTTATTTATGGTTTTGAAGACTTGACCAATCTTTTCACTGGTTTAATTGAATTTAACAGCCGGATGTCGTAAACATTGTTTAAAAAATATATAAAAATGTTCAAAAAATTCAAAAATATATAGATATATTGAAAATTTGAAACATATATTATTAATATAAAATAATGGGTAATGATTTGTGTAGAACTATATAATATATGTTGTGTACAATGTTTGTTGCACGAGGTACATGTTTCTTTCATATGTTTTTGGAGGGAAAACCAAATGAATGAGAAGGTAAAGTAAAAGGGCACAAGTGAGGAGTGTTGATTGAACATAAATTTTAGTGTAGTCAAAAGAAAGAAAAAAGGAAGGCGATATTTATTTTTATCTTAAACTTATTTAATGTGTATATTTTTTTATTAACTGATTTTCTCAAATTCCTAATTATTGCTTATTATTATTATTATTATTATTATTATTATTATTATATTTTGAAAAACTACCAATACCATTATAAAAAAACAACCAATTATAATGTATGTTCTACCTAAGAAACTGATTTGCAAGGTGCAAATCTGTTGATACACACCGAATAACACAGGAGTCAACATTCACCAATCCAACAAAATCTACCTACATAGTGATGAGTTTTAGACGCTCTCCTGGGGTTTGAGATTGTGATACTTTTCATTTAATATTTAGTTTCAAAAGTAACTATTGAGAGTGGATTCAAGTTTGATACTTAATATCGAGAAGGTATTAGCAATCGGCGGCTTTGAGCTTTCCTTTAATGTGGCGTACTGACACTTAGGTCCCGTTTGTTTCACCGTAATGTGAAAGAATGTAAATGATTTTAATTTCATCCATGTTAGTTATGGAATGACATTCCTCTACCTAAAGGAATATTAATACTTCAAATATTTTAATTCATTTCTAAATAATGTTACCAAACGCAATATACAACGGAATTTGATTTCAATTCCATTACCTTCTTTCCCATTACGGTGAAACAAACTGGACCTTATTAAACCCACAATAGGGTAGGCCAATCCAAGTACTAGGCCTAGGCACAGTAGCACAACAAAAGGGCCTCATGCATCGTATGTTTAGTCCAAGTGTATATTAGACCATGAATAGAGGTTAACCAAAATCATTCTCAACCCAAATGTCATATCAGTTGTCATGTCATTTTTTTTCCTATTCTTACTTTTACCCGAAGCCCGAGTAGCACCAAATTCAAACAACTCAAATATTTTCTCTCTACTAAAAAAAATCTCGGGTGAGCTAGGGTGTAGAAAGCCGAAGGAGGGAAGATGGAGGGAACCGAAGAAGTGGTAGCAGTGAATCCAATCTACCCGAAGGGGAACCCAATGCCTTTTGGCTTATCACTATAGGTGGCCTTACTAGGTTACTAGGCTCATGACTTTTGGTTTCCCGAATGGCAAAATACATAGACTAATTGATCTTTTACCTTTTTCTTCCTCTTCTGAGTATTGATTATCCATGATTTTGATTATTCAGATACTTGCCTTGTTGTAGTGTGCAGCAACTCAAACTTCAAATTGTACTCGCCGTTGTGTCATCGCTAGAATCAACCTGTAGAATCAATCTGGGAAACAAGCATTTGTACGTTGGTGGCTATGATCACTACATTCGGTTAGTTAACTATACCTTCACATTTTTTTCGTATCATGTGATCTTATGAAAACTTAATTCAATTTTCCATTGTTGTTTGTGGTAATTCAAACTATATCAATACTTTTGTGTGCAGATGAATATATGACTGTATTTAAAACTTGAATTCAGAGGTATGTGTTACGTTATCTCTACATCTTTTTTCTTTATGTAAGTGTTCAATAAGATGACCTAAATACCTTAATAAATGTTAACAAATTGGGGTTAATGTCGTCTAAAGCCAAGGGCCAGGAGTGAAGAATTAGGGATTTTTGGATCAAACCCATATAATTGAAATGTTAAAGATCGAAACTGTAAAAAGCACCAAAGGTACTAATATTGTGATGTACTTCAAATAAAAGAGTTTATTACATATATAGTCCCTGAGATATGTAACCGTAAACCACCACCATCACGCTCCCCTTCCTTCTTCTCGACCACCACACAACCCACCACCATACTTCCGTTCCCTTCACCACCATCATCACCGTTTCACTATATCTATCTCTCACCATATCACCACCATCTTCTTTCACTCTCACTATTGTGTCAACACCAACAACAACCACCAATGCTGGAGAATACCACCAACGCCACATATCACCAGCATTACCCTCCCCCATTCTCCACCGCACTGCATCATGAACACTGGTCGCTCATCACCACCATTGTCGCGTTTCAAATTAAGGTTTGTTCATGCGATTAGGTTACTCTCTGTTGTCGCTCTCTCTCTCTCTCTCTCTCTCTCTCTCCCCCTCTCCACACACCCCCTCAACTTACCTATAAATTAGGGGGTTTTCATGCGATTTTTCTGATCTAGTGTACCATTTTAGATATTGTTCTTGATTTATAGTTCGGATCTTCTTCTTGATTTGAGATTTTCATACCTTGTTCTTGATTTGCGATTTTCAAATCTTGTTCTTGGTTTTGCTTTGATTGGGGTATAATAAGGTTGTAGTTCTTAGTGGTCTTGACAGGGATGACTGGGTGAAGATATTGGTGAATGGTAGTGGAGGTAACCTGTCGACGGTATGTAGGTTTTGTCGGTGGTGGTAAATTGGTCGACGGTGTGTAGGTGTTAGTAAGCGTTGGAACAAGTATGAGGGGGTGGTGGTAGATGGTGGTATGTGGTGGTTATTTAAGGTTTTGGTGGTGGTGGCTGTTTAAAAGCCAATTTATTTATTTATGTATAATATCTAATGAAAAACTAATTTTTAAATTAATAAAATTAAAAAAATAGAATAAATAGAAATGAAAAGGGTACTATCGTCTTTTTGAGTGAACAGGAAGTCCAGGACGATCAGTGTAAACAAATACAAACGGTAGGAATGACTAATGTAAGTTTAGGGATAGGAGTGTAATAAATTACATACCGAAGAGACCAAATCTGTAATTAATTTTAAATAAAATGAGAAGCCACCGAGACGATCACATTCCTTCTTTCTTTCATCTATGAAAGAGAGCAAGTGTCAGATTTGTACTGCTACGTTCTCTTAGACAGGCAAATTGTTCAGGTAGAAGACCTTGGATGATAGCAAATCTGAATTCTCAGACTACATCTCCTCCATCATTTTCGTTTGCAGGGTTTCAGGTTTGGCCCTAATTAGCATTTAAGCTACTTTTTCCCCCTTTCTGTTAGGGTCGAATGTTCTTTTTAGTACCGTGTGTCTTCCTGCTTCTATTTTGTAAACGAATTTGTTTTAAGTTTGATGGTAAATGTGATGCTCTAATAGTTGCGTTTGTGTATATTAAACTAATGCCCACCAACTGTTTGTTAAAATGCCTCCTAGAATGTACATCAATGATCAATGGAACTAACCACTAAAACATACACACCCTATATTATACTGCTTATTGCTTTGAATTTTGTTACAACTGATCAGCAATTTAACAAAGTTAAATAAGAATTAGTAATGCATGACTTTTCAAAAAAAAAAAAAAAAAAGAAGAATTAGTAATGCATGAAAACAAGAAAAGAAACAACATCCTGTTTACCTTTCACCTGGTTCTTTTCTGAAAAATTCCATATATACAATTATCATATTTTATCAGAGTGTGTATTACATCAACATTTGCATTAATTTCAAGCAATGATCAAAACAAAGAATCCGGTGTATACTAATACTCCTTTGGTATGTAGTGAGTTAGGTAACCATTTGTGATGTAATCTTGAATCTCCAAACCTCTTGGTAAAGGAACACTTACGGGATCATGAAATTTCAAGCAATTGTTTTATGTATAAGGCGTAAAGATAAACAACCAAAATAACAAACTGATTATCACAGGCTCCAAAAAACAGTGGATGATAAACCAATCTCAGTGATTATCTGGAATCAAGGAACTGTTGGGAACAAATGGGAGGTTTTGTGGTTGAAAGGCCCTGAACTTGCTTGGTTTCTTTGGAATCAAGGAACTGTTCCGTACTTGGACTTGGGAGGATCTGAAATGATGGTTGTTGAAACGTTTATCTAGGGTTGAATTTCCATTTGAGGACCATTATTCGTACTTTGCAGCCGGCAGGGATGAATCTAGAATTCAGGCAACGAAGTCCACACGCATATTTTCCATCACACCTAAAACAAAGTCCTCTAGCCCTATATAGTCTATTCTGCTACACACATCCGTTTCGGCTGTTGTTTAATCTCGTTCAAATTTAATTTCTATGCAATCCAAAAGTTTAGATGATTTTAGTAACAACAATAAAATAAAAATAAGGGGGGTTTGAGATTTGTTTGATTAAACTAAAATATGACAAGTAAATAAGAGTTGCAATTAAGCAAGATGATTTAAATCAATGAAAGGTGCAGTAGTCAATATTGGTTTCATCACATAAACAACTAGCTAGGTTTATCATCAAGGAATATGGTACAATACTTGAACTTTAATTTAATTTGGCTATAGCATCTTTTAAAGCCTGTATTTTAAGCCCAAATGTCATTCCCTTGAGCCCAAGCTTGCAATTTTTCATCCCTTTTTGATCCAAATAAGTAGGGCACATGCTTTAAAGTCCATATTCTCCCAATTGATACCCGATTAGCATCGGCTCCGCCATAGTCTTCTAAAATTCTGAAATTAAACACGAAGACTAGAAAGTACCCGAAATAGGCCAAAGCAAAAAAAAAAAGAAAGACAAATGCACTATGATACAAATGCAAAACAACTAAAATACCAAAATAAACTATTAAAAAAAAGTAAATAAAAATAAACCTATCAGTGTTCTATCATATTATTAATCATCAATTTGATTTGTATCAAAATACTATCTTCACACCTACGTTTTTAGTTAGGTCAATTATTTTGATTCTGAAATTAGGTGATCACTTTTCAAGGCACATATAAACACCCCTTTGTATTAAATTATGGTTTCATTGTTTATCGATGAATTGCAACAATGGGTGGGGATTGGGAACTGTAAGATGTGATAGGTTCAATAATCCTTCAACCAAGTGCCAATATCGTGTAATAATCTTATAATAACAATAATCCAATAAAATCTAGGGTTGCAACTTCACGAATATACGAGTAGATATATGAGTAGCTTATGGGAAAGTATATAAGTCGGGCTACAATTCAAGTACATGAAGATAAAATTATGATATATACTGAACTCCATTTGCTGGCGATTTTTAATTGTTAATATTAGAGTAAACATTCATGAATTGCAGAATAAAACCTAGGTTTGCCACTTCATTTAGAATTATAAACATTTCTATATGGCAGGTCCCCATATCTTTTACTGGGAGTGATCTCAAACGTCATGGCAAAGAGGGTATTGTGTTTGCAGGGTACATCATATAGTTTTGGTTCCCCCAACATCAAAGGTTGTTCTGAAGGAAGGATAGTAAGTTTACCTTGCTAGAGAACCAAGTGGTCGAGCTTGAATCGGTGCTCAAAGAATCCTATGGTCTACAATCACATATCAAGCATGTGATGCAGCACTTTGTTCTCAAGCTTCAATGTCAGTTAGTCGGTATCATCTTTGTCATTAAGCCCTTTCATGTTTTAAATTTTGTTAATTCTAGTATCAACACACACTCTTATGAAAGTTTCAGGTCGATGCGTTGATCACTATGAGAAATTACAACAAAATTAGACAAAGTAGTTTGTAAATTAGAAAAAAAGCAAGACATGACAAACTCATAATGAGAGATTACAACAAAATTACACAAAAGCATTTGCTGATTAAGTTTTTTCTACAATTGGCTCTCTACAGGGGGTGTTTGAATGTGCTTTTTGAAAGTAAATGCAGTAATTGAGACTCTAAAAGGGGTGCTTAGAATTAGATTGCTTATTCTAGCTCCCAAACACCCTAATTTATGGCATACTGGTAACTTGCTTATGATTTTGCTTATATGGTTATCTATGGTCCAAATAATTAGTTTTCGTTATGTCAATTAATGAGTTTAGTACTAATTGCAACATAAATAATTATCAAATGGTTGAATAACAGAATCATATCCAAATATGATACGATCCAGAAGTGGGAAGGGGTTGGTAGCAATTATCTATACAAGTTAATTTATTATCTAGTTTACGTATTTATTATTATCTAGTTTACATATTTGAATGATTTTTCTTAATTCTAGTGGTTAGGAGGTTTATTCAAGAGGACTTGGTCAGGCTGATTGGGGGAAGATAGTTTTTAAGTTATTTAGTTATTTTCTTTGTTTTGGAGAATATCAGACTCCTTTTGTATCTACACACATCTTGATTCTAGGTAAGAAAAAAGTAACGCTGTTCATTCAGCAAAATTTTATTATTGTTCATGCAATCATGCATTCCGTTCAACAACAATGACCAAGGTAAGTGATATTGAAACCAGTCTTGATCAACAAAAGTCTGAGACGGCCCGTCGTCTTGATGCGATGAAAGAAACCTTGGAACACTGCCTAGCTAAGGTAAGGGCAAATTCTGAGACGAGACATGTCGAGTTGGAGAAAAGGCATGCCGAATTTATGTAGATGTTTAAAACCCTAATGCCGTTAACCCACACCCAGGTCAGCTTAGGGCTGTCAATGGGTTGGATTGGATCGGATCGGTTAAAGATCTGATCTGACCCGCTGATCCATTTAATTGGATTTGAATCAGATCCAATAACATTGAGATCCATTTAGTTGGATTTGGATAGGATCAATAATTAATGGATCATGACCCGGAGCGACCCATTTAATATTACTAATTTAATTTTATTTATGTAAAAAAATATATCAAATAACTCCCCCACCCCCCACCCCACACCATCCGACCCCACCCAACCCTGTCCTACGCACCCACCCTACCCACTACTCACCCTACCCCACCCCCTACTCTACCCTATCCCACCTCCGACCCTACTACCCCCTACCCCACCCTACCCTACCCCACCCTACCCTACCCCCACCCTACTACCCTACCCCACCCCACCCTACTACCAGTTCTACAGGTTTGACGGACCTTTTCCGACAGAATTACGGGTCAAGAAATTCTCACCACATTATCTTGACCCCAAGCTTGATAAAGACCGACCCCCCACACCATCCGACCCCACCCAACCCTGTCCTACGCACCCACCCTACCCACTACTCACCCTACCCCACCCCCACCCCTACCCCTACTCTACCCTATCCCACCTCCGACCCTACCCCACCCTACCCTACCCCACCCTACCCTACCCCCACCCTACTACCCTACCCCACCCCACCCTACTACCAGTTCTACACGTTTGACGGACCTTTTCCGACAAAATTACGGGTCAAGAAATTCTCACCACATTATCTTGACCCCAAGCTTGATAAAGACCGACCGGAAATCAAAGAAGACGCTATAGATAAGGTTTTGAAATACGGGAAAAAATTCAAGGTTACTTTTACGCTCAAATCCAACAAGAATTTGGGATACGGAGATGTTTTATTAACTCTATTATACCCGCCATTTTCCACCCATGGTTTCTCTCAAAATCAACGATTGCTGATTACTGGAGTGGAGAAAATTGATAAAAACGTAATCACCGCCGTAGCTCCTCCGTCTGGAAAGGTTGCACCACCATAGTATTATCTGATGTTTGTGACCCACCTTAATATTCCTAGCAGGGGCATTTGGGTGCACATTGACTAGCCCAGATTGTTGATTTTGCTTTTATTTAGTTTCCTATTTGTTTCCAATTCATTGTATTGTTATTCAATAAACAGTAAGTTCTTTCTTTTTCAAGTTTAAAGTTTCAAATGACTGTTTTTGTATTGGAGTGCACGTCTTTAGAAGTTAGAGACCCAAATATTATCAACTTAAAAATGGTGAATCGATAAACAGCATGAATCAAGATTCAAGATTGGTGGTTAACTTAAAAAGATGAGTGCTTTATGTTTTATGCTGACAACTTGTTTCAGATTCTTTTATAAAATTCCATTTTATAATCGATGTTGTTCTTCTGTTGTACTACAGTTTCTTTCTGTTTGTTTCTTGCTCTATACTACATGCCTCAAATCATTGTTTACGTCATAGACGAGATTAGTATAAGTTGCAAACGATCGATATACTTTCAATTTCGTTTATCCGACTACAACTTACATTATCTTAATAGATATCAAGGTTCCACATGCAAATCATATAGAAAGAAAAACTTGCAGTTCAAATTCTTATCCGACTAGATGTTTTTTGTTCATTCAACATCTATAAATCTTGAGTTACGCAGACCATTATTCAACTTCATTTAACTGTTTACAAATATTGTTTATGCGGCGTTGGTCGGCGACAATGGTGGCGGTGGTCGGCGGCGGTTGTGACGGAGGTGGCGGTGGCCGTTGGTGGTGGTATGCGGCGGTGGTGACGGTGGTCGAGGAGGCGGTTGGTGGTGGTTGGCGGCGGTGGTGGCGGTGACGGTTTGTGGTAGTCGGCGGCGGTGGTTACGATGATGGCGGTGACGGTTGGTGGTGGTCGGCGGCGGTGGTGGTGACGGTGGTCGCGGTGGCGGTGGGTGGTGGTTGGCGGCGGTGGTGGTGGTCAGCCGCGGCGGTGGTGAAGGTGGTGGCGGAAATTTTTTATATTAAAATAGATCGACCCAGACAGATCTTGGATCGATCCATGTAGTGATCTAATTAAATGGATCGATCCATTGGATCTCTTATTGGATCAATGGATCGGATTTTTTTGACCCGTTGGATCATTTAAATGGAGCAGATCGGATCGGATCTGGATCATGATCCGATCCATTGACGGCCCTAGTCAGCTAACTATTGCCGCCCATCTCTTATCCTTCTTTGTTCATGATTAACGCTGGCCCCCGGATACCACCCATAACCCACCATACAACCCATATACCGCCCACAAGCAACCCTTCCTTAATACCGATGTCAGTAGTGTAATCGTAGGTGCCCACGGGTACGTTCCACGATTCTTGGACTGTTTGAAGGCAAGGGAATGGCACTACCGATGGGACCCATAGGTGGATTCTCCCAGCCTACTCTTGTTACCGAGTACAGTGCCACAAATGCCAACAATTCACTCCCTTTTTGAGTCAGCGGGGTGGGAATTAATTATCGGCATACGGCTACCTTTACAGAGCCTGCCTCCTCGTTCCATATGGGGCCGGTCTCTCAATTTCACTCATGAACATCATCCCGTTGACACCTATGCTACACAAATTGATTACAAAACTAGTATAAAACCATTTTATTGCTAAAAATATTAAAGAAAATGCTCCATTTGGGACAAGAACATATAAATCTAGTACTCCATTATCTTCATTTGTGATTATTGTAATACCAAAGCTGTATTACAACTTCTTCCTGTATAATAAATGATTAAGATTCGTTTTTAAATAAACTTCTTCCTATATTAAAATGCAATTCATCATATGCACATTGACACATTCGATCTAGCCCCTTACACTCTCCATAAATGAATTACACTTATACCAAATAAATAACTAAGATCAGTTCTCGTGATACGCGCAATAAAGATGTGTATTAGGGGAGGGATAAAATGAAAATTGTTTTTTGTACGAGAACTGTGAAAACCAATCTTAATCCTTAGTTAAATATTAATCAATGACTAAGATTTTTTGACGACTCATTAATGACATATTAATGGCTCATTAATGATGCATTAATGGAGATTATTTTGAGAAAATCAAATCTCGTACATAATTGACGGTTGTGTAAAATATAAGAATACTCAAAGTAAAAATAGTTCTCGTGGCATTAGGACAAAAGAGAGGTAAAGTAATAGCCGTAACGTGTGCGTTCTTACGGACGTCCCCTCACCTCACCTTCACACTCAACCTCGCGTTAGTAGCGGCAAAATTATACATAAAATTAGAAAGTCAGATTCTATTATTTAATCAAGTTGACAATTTTAGTTTCTACAAGAATGACCAAGTCTTCCACCGACAATTCCATTTCAACGGTTCATTAATGTCAACGGCTCAAAGCATTCCAGATGGGCCGTGATTTTTCCACGGCTATGTTTATTCCATCCACGGATAACTAATACTTTTGACAATTTTGCCCTCCTTTCTTTACACGTGATCTATACAATTTTTGGAAGAGATATAATTCTCCAAAATATCAAATAACACAAAACCCATCCAAAATCTTGCGGCTGTGTAAGTCGCCGTTTACGTCTATAATTGATTCTTCTTCTCTTATCGTTAATTCATTCTCCTTTCGTTCGTTGCTAGTTAATTATTCTTCCATTGATCTACGTTTCTTCACCGATACATTAATGGCCGACTCGTTGGACGGCGATTTTAGTGATCGAAGAGATGCTTTAGCCTCCCATTCTCAAACCGTAAGTGAACCCTCGCGTTCGATTTATGTTTTATACGATGTGTTAGTCTCCCGGATTTTTTTGTTTTTGTTCCTAGTTTTGTGAACTGAATGTAGTGGATACATGGTTAATGTATTACAATACTTAAACAAAAATATGTACGCATGTGAGAATTTGGATATCTAGTGTGTGTGTGAATCTGCAACAATTTGAACCTCTGTCTTGTTTGAAGAATGCATGGGCATGATTCTAAAGAAAGTTGAGGACTAAATTCCCTTTCAAATAAACATTTTAATTTCTATGTAGGGTGACATAAGTCACATAACTTAAACTTTCTCTTTTCTAAACTATTCTTAGTTTGCACATATTTCTGTATAATTAAAAGATTTTAATATTATTAAAAACTAATTAATTAAGCAACTAAATGTATGTCAATATCATACTGAGTGTCATATGTGGGTTACAATATTTTTTGTTTTTACGTTTTGGTGTCATTCTTTGGTATTTTTCTTAAGTTTTTAACCATATGTGATTTGAGAGGTTTTTGTAAATTTTATTGATTTAACAGGTTGGAATAAGACAAAATGAAGAACTCTATTTAGCAAACTCCAAATTTGAATCATACGATGATTTACTAAAGAGTATACGTGATTTTTATTATGCTAAAGGATATGGAGTATCAATTCGAGATTCAAGGAAAGAAAAGTATGTCACTTTTCAATGTGATCGAGGAGGTTTATATCGAGATAGATTGTGTAGTGGGGATAAAAGGAAGAAGAACACTGGTGTTCACAAGGACTGCTTGTTTTTCTGGTTATAAAATCTTGGGACACAACCTCGTTTTAAATTTATAAAAACGATGTTACTAAGCAGATACTACACACGACTCAGGCAAGTATAACCTGGTCAATAGTAGTATAGACTCGGTAAGACCGGATGTCGTTCCACCAGGACAGGAAGCTACCAATACTTAAGTCTCATTGTTGTTTGATCAGCAGGATTAATTAAAGCAAGTAACCAAATTAACTAAATTAAACAGGAAATACAACAACTAAAACAGATTAACACTGAAGGCAAACAGACAGGATAACAGATTCACTCAGGCTTTCGAATCATCGAGACTAGTCATGGCAATGACACAATACAAAACATAATATGGGGACTTGAATAGTTTAAGTGCATAGCATGCTGTTCTAATACTTGACAAAACCTTATTATCATGCACAAATCTTCACTCGAGTTATCAAGACTCAGACTTAGCAATTAAACATAATCAGGCAAGCAACGGCATATAAGGATTTAACTACAGATCCACCAGATCACGTCCAAATCACACTACAAAGACATACATCTTTTCAAATGACATATCCAGTAGTCCTCAGAACCCAAAAAGGTGTTAAAGTGGTTAAATTAGTTAAAACAAGCAAAAACAGCACACTGGTGGTGAAAATGGCTCCTACGGCCGTAGTAATTATCTACTACGGTCGTAGCAGCCTGGATAGTCCTACGGTTGTAGGGATTTCTTCCTACGGCCGTAGGGACCCATCCGACAGAACATTCAAATCTAACATAAAGGCATTCAACAACAAATTACAATCTAGACTTTAATCTCAGATCATAAACACATGTAAACTGATACAATGGGGTCATAAACTCATCTAAACTCAAACCTCACAATTAAGGGATTCTTAATGTTTAGTCACATGATTTCTAAAGATATGAACATGTTAAACCTACCATTTCTAGTATAGCCAACACTTCTTAAAACATGAATCATGTGATATGCACATTGAACACTAAGACAAGCATAACAAAGGCATACATGTGAGTTCATTTCACCATCTAAACATACCAACAAACATCTTTGTGAATCCTTTAATCATTAGTAGCATGTTTAACCCATAAATACACCAAATAACAAGATTTTCATCTATAATCATAAGGCATGCATAAAACCAACATATGATTAACATAACCAATAATGGATGAACCTGAAATGATTCAAATCATATTCCAAAAATGACATCTAATGACAACCATGCAAGATGTATCATTTCTAATAACAAACTCAACATGGAATTAATAAAATCAACCATCATTCTTGAATATTCATATGTTAAAACATGAATGAGTTATCATATACACATTATCACACATGAACATGGTTAGATTAAACATACTAAGTTGATAAAACACATTTGTATTCAAGATTAAACATGCATATATGAATCAAGTCATCATAAAAGTCAAATATATTGCCATAACTTAGCCAAGAATCATCTTGGCCCAAGTGAAATGAGTTTAGTTATCCATATACAATAATAGTAACATTACAACATTTGGAACACATGGGTACATGATTGATATAATAAATGGAAAGAGTATACCCAAGCTAGCAATGATATAACTAATGAATCCAAGCTCCAAATGTTGTTCCAAGCCTTCAAGATCCAAGCTCTCCTCCTTAGAATCACCAAGAGAAGTCCCCTGGAGTGTTAGGATATTTAGAGAGGGTCTATGGAAGTGTTTTTCCGGAGTGGAGGTGAAAATTGTAACCCTTTGCAAAATGGCAGAATTCTGAATTTAATCTGCTGTAAGTGAGCTTCCTACGGCCGTAGGAATAAGCTACTACGGCCGTAGGAAATCATGACTGGATTTTCTACACACGCAACGTTAAACCATTTGTCCGGGACACGCAAGATCTGGCAGGCAATGATGGATTCTAGAAGAGGGCTTCCTACGGCCGTAGGATATAATCCCTACGGCCGTAGAGAGCATTTTTTCACTATTCTTCTATTTTCTTCTATTCTTTCCTTGTTTTGCCCATTTATCTTGCTTAAAGCTCCTTGTAACCTGCATGGTGAATGTTAAACATATTAGATCCATTTTAGAAGTATTCACCTTGTATTTGGGCTAAGTACGGGGTATTCTAACATGTAAAACATGTATAAAAACGCATATATCAAACACCGGATCTCGTTTGATCAATTGCCCTTTCCAGATTGTAGGTAAAAAGGGAAATGATGGAGGTTGGATACTTAAAACAAAAAACTTGACTCACAACCATGAACCATCTACGGATATCTCTGGGCATCCGTCATTCCGTCGATTATCAACGAATGACGTACAAAGTGTCAAAAACATGACTCTTTCTGGCATACCTCCAAGGCAAATTCTCTCTTCTTTGCGTCAGAGTAACCAAAACCTTCCAGCAGTCTCTCGAACTATATACAACCTGAAGACGAAAATTCGTAAGGAAAACTTGAAAAATCGATCAATGGTTAGTGCCTTATTTGAAGAGTTTGAAAAAGATGGTTTTATTTATGATATCTTGCATAGTCCAGTAGGGCATATAACCCATTTGTTCATTGCACACCCTTTGTCAATTAAACTAGCCAAAGTCTTCTCCAATATTTTTGTCATGGATTGCACGTACAAAACCAACAAATATAACATGCCTCTTCTTGATATCATTGGGGTTTCGTGTTTTAGTACATCTTTTTATGCCGGTTTTTTTTTCTAGAGAGAGAGGATGAAGATAGTTATATTTGGGCATTAAACGCGTTTAAGAAAACTCTAGAAAACCGCGAACCATCTGTGATTATGTCGGATAGAGAGTTGGCATTAATGAATGCCATAAAGATGGTATTTCCGAACACAACAAACCTTTTGTGTATTTGGCATATCGAAAAGAACGTGTTAGCACATTGCAAGAAGCATTTCGCGCATGCAGAGGAGTTTGATATATTTATGTCAAGTTGGAAACATGTAGCGTATTCGCCAACTACAACTATTTTTTAGAATAGTTGGCATGAATTTGAGTTGTTTTATCATACAAAGAAAGTTGCAATTGAGTATATAAAAAACACATGGTTGCTTGGAAAGAAAAGTTTGTTAGTGCCTGGACAGAAAATTACTTGCATTTTGGTAATCGTTCATCTTCAAGGGCTGAAGGTGCTCATGCCAAACTCAAATTGTATCTACAAGTATCTACAGGTGGCTTCCAAGAAGTTAAAGATAAGATTTGTCTTGCAATTAAACATGAATTCAACGAGATTAAAGTGAAACTCGCAAGTGAGAGAATTCAAGTCCTTCATAAGTGTAATGTGCCTGTCTTTAGAGAGCTTCTGTATCATGTATCTCATTTTGCATTGAAGGAGATTCATATGCAATATGAAAGAATAAAAAATGGTAATATTTACAAAGTTGATAGTTTTACATTGTTATTAATTTTTAGTTTAACCTTTAACAACTCTTTGTTTTTTTTCCAGGTACAATGCTTCCTTGCACCGGTCATTTTATGGCAACGATGGGTCTTCCTTGTGCTCACAAGATAAAACATTTGCAAGGAATGACACTTTCATTAGATCTCATTCATCCTCATTGGAGGATTGATAAATTGCGGCTGAATTTAGACAATGATTCACACAATGATGGTGCCAACGAATTTGATGGCTTGCTTAGTGAGCTGTCTTCAAGATACCAAATGTGGCCTGTAAGTAAGAAAGAATTTGCTACTTCTATGATTACTAAACTTTTGACTGAATCTGATACGTTCTTTGAGCCCGTGATTCGTCGACCAAAGGGTAGACCTCCAAAATCAAAAAAGAAAAGAGGAATAAATTCTACTACACGAGACCCTTCAAGTTTTGAGTTTGTGGAATCATCACGAGCACACAATCCTTCAAGTTCTACTCATCTCTTCCAAATGAACAATGAAGTGGTTGAGAATATTAGCTATATGAGTCATGATAGCAACTTACTTGATTTAAATACATATCCAACTTTTTCAAGTGATGATATACCATTAGAGTAGGGTGAATGTTTCTATGTCATGAGACAATTTTTTTAAAATAATTTGAAGTTGTATTTGCTTGGATATTTTTATTAGAAAACATTTTAAATAAATGTATTAATTTCTTTAGTTAGGATTTGTTTTAGTTAAGTGGTTGATTGTGTAATAGTGTTTTCAAACTAATATGCTTATATTAATTCTAATCGTTTAAAAAATTTTGTTTCGTAGAGATGAAAAAGAAATCAAAGTTTATAGCAACGTAAATTAATCTAGTTAATAAATTTGTAAAATAAAGCATGAACTTAAAGAAAAAGAAAAAAACAAGTTAAATAAGTGTTATTACTAATTCCAGTGCAAGCCTAAAGAAATTAATAGAAATTGAAATGTTTGGTCACATGTAAAGAAATGACGGCGGGGCAAATTTGTCAAAAACAATAATATTCCGTGGATGGAATAAAAACAGCCGTGGCAAAATCACGGCCCATTCCAGATTCCACCCTTCATTCACTCATTAATCCATCTCTTTTCCACAAGAACGAACACACTTACTCGGTACACTTGATTTCAATCTGCAGGTACCCCTGTTTCATCATCTTACTTACGTTTTTAATTGTGCGTTTTATATTACCGATTTTATGATTTTAATTTGTTTTTCATTTGAGCAATTGTGTTCTCCGATGCAAATACCTACAATCAAGATTGGTTAGTACAAATGGTTGACTGCTAATTACTCAATATAGGTGAATTAAAGATCAAGAACAACTGACGAGTTTGAGGAATCAAGAATAGTAGAAGAACAGAGTAGTTTGGGGTAAGGAAACAAGTATTCACTGCTACATCTATTACAATGCACACGCGCACACACGTTAGAGTAACAAACTCCAACTGTCTTTAGGAAAAAGTGACGACTTTACAAGGGAAAATAATTTGGAACTTTTTAAATGAAGTAGTGCATGAACTAATTGTTTGTTTAAATGGGTTAGGTGTTGGACGGATGTAACCGGTATCGAATTTGTGAGATGAGTATTCTTGCCAGTGCAAAGACATCTGATGTAAATATAGAAACGGGTGTGATTGGGATTGACATTGGGAACGAGAAATGTGTTATTGCTGCAGCAAAGAGAGGTGGGATTGATGCACTGGTGAATGATGAAACAAAGCGTGAGACGCCTGCTGTGGTGTCGTTTGGTAAGAAGCAAAGGTTTTTGGGGTGTGCAGGGGCTGCATTTGCTTCCACGAATCCGAAAGCAACTATTTCTCAGGTTAAGAGGTTGATTGGAAGGCTGTACAACGAACCGAGTGTGCAGAAAGATCTTAAGTTGCTACCTTTTGCTACAAGTGAAGGCCCTCGTGGTGGTGTTTTGATCGAGTTACAATACTTGAAAACAAAAATGACTTTCACACCCGTGGAGGTTTTGGGGATGTTGTTTACACATTTGAAACAAATTACTGAGAAAAACCTTGAATGCCCTGTTGTAGACTGTGTAATTGGGATTCCATCATATTTTACAGACTTGCAAAGGCGTGAGTATCTTGATGCTACATCTATTGCTGGCCTAAGACCTTTGATGTTGATGCATGATTGTACTGCGATTGCATTGGACTATGGGATGTATAAGAATGACGTGTCTAACTCATGGCCAACTAATGTTATGTTTGTTGACATTGGGCAGTGTGACACTCAAGTGACAGTTGTGGCTTTTAAGCATGGGCAAATGAAAATATTGGCCCATTCATTTGATCTGAACTTGGGAGGTAGAGATTTTGATGAAGTTTTGTTTAAACATTTTGCGGCGAAGTTTCAAGAGGAATACAAAATCGATGTTTATTCCAATGCTCGTGCTTGTATAAGGCTTAGGGCATCATGTGAGAAGCTAAAGAAAGTACTGAGTGCCAATGCAGAAGCACTGATTAGTATTGAGTGCCTTGTTGGAGATACTGATGTGGAAGGATTTATTACCAGAATAGAGTTTGAGAATCTGTCGGCCGAGTTGTTAGAAAGGGTTACTATTGCGTGCAACAAGGCTTTAAAGGACACTGAACTAAGCGTAGATAAGATATATACTATTGAGCTTGTTGGTTCTGGATCCCGCATACCAGCTATATCGAGAAGTTTATCTATGTTTTATAAGAAAGAACCAACAAGAACGCTAAATGCTAGTGAATGTGTTGCAAGAGGATGTGCTCTTCGTTGTGCTATGCTTAGCCCAACACTTGAAGTTCGAGACTATCAGGTATTTCTTTATTACTCATATATGCTTTTGCAAATTCTGTGTGTATGTCCATTCTTGACTTCTTGTTTCTATATTCATTTTGTGAGAACTGATTTGCCTAATGTTTTGCGTGCATTTGTAAGCTTTTTCTCACAACCTTACAATGTTATTAAAACATATACAATGTTATCTTATTGTTTGCAGATTGAGGATTTATATCCTTACTCAGTAGTACCTTTATCACGCCCAGATCTCATTCTTTTTCCAAAAGGAAGTCCATTTCCACACGATATGAGGATGACACGTAGTGGAAATACTACATTTGGTTTTACAGTCTCATACATTAACAATACGGATTTCCCTGCAGGAGTATCACCTATAATTGGTCGTTTCATGGTAAGAATCTCATATCTGTGTGTTCATTCATGTTATATATTTGTACTTATACTTGCTATATTTTCCTCATTCATACTCTGAAAATTGTTAACAATTCTTTCAGATCGGCCCTTCTGTACCCTCTGATGAAAAAAAAGTGAATGTCGACTTCAAAGTGAAGCTTAATGACCATGGAATTTTTCAAGTAGATTCTGCTTTAGTAAGTATGCTTATTACCCCAATGCTAAACATGGATTCATCAAAAGCATTATGTGTATTGTCATTAATTATGTTTGTGGCTTCAGATGATGACCAACAGTCATGGGTTGATTCTTCCATTTTCTGAGAATTTACATGTCTCGACAACAAAAGACGAGCTAGGTGAAGCTAAAGAGAGAGAAAAGATGTTTACAGAGCAAGATATGAATGTGGAGCAAACTAAGGACCAACGTAACACCCTCCAGTCTTTTGTCTATGACATTCGTAGCAAGGTCATAAATTTTCTTGATTTCTCTTGTTAGGAAAAAGTTTACTGCAATAAGTTTCCATTAGATTTTTTTGGATTGATACAAACTGACTGAATCTGTGTAATTTAGCTTTCAAGTGTCTACCGGAACATTGCAACATATTCAGAGAAGGAGGGGTTTACTAAATTTCTGCAAGAAACTGAAGACTGGCTATATGAAGATAGTGATGATGAATTAGAGCAAAAATATGCAGGAAAGTTCGAAGATCTCAAAAAGGTTTGTCTGGAAAAGGCTACTTTTTAAGTTGTTAATCTTCTTGTGTAACATTAACACATCTAATCACGTGTGTCCTTCTAGTTATTAGAACCCATTGAAAATAGATACACGGAGGAAAATGCAAGAGCAAAAGCGTTAAAAGCTCTTCAAAATTGTATTGCAAAGTATCGTTCCCTTGCAGATTCACTACCTGCTGGCCCGAAAGAGGAGGTATAATGAATCTAGCCCTTTTTCCTTATGTTAATTCATTGGAATAGTTATTCCCCCATCCCATATAACCAAATCGAATCTTTTCAGCTTTTTAAAATATTATACAATAATACATCAAAGGTATCTGTTTGAGTATTAATTATAATATTCGTCCCTCACTGTCAAGTAACTTGCACTCTTTCTGGTAGGTTAAAGGTTTATGCAATAGAGCCGAGAGTAGGCTGAATGATATCTCTCAAAAGCATTCCTCAAGTTACATTAATGAAGCCATAGAAGTTTTTGAGAGGTTAGTTTGTGAGTCGATTATCTCGAATAATGTGAACTAAATCTGCTGTAGCAGAAGTAATGTGCGAACTTGATGATTGCTTTTGACTTGTTATTGGAAGTCATTCTGATCTCAGTCAGGTTGACGAATAACTTGTTCTATTAAAAACTACAAATTCTGCTTCTCACGTTGCCTGCTACTTCTACTGTCCTTTTCTTCAGTGGTTGCAGAAACACCCTAGAATTGTTTATCTTTGACACTCATAGCAAGGTACTTGTTTTGTTAGAATAACCACACAAATGATCTTTGAATTTTTACCTTTTGTTTCTGTTGCTAGTCATTAGAGAAAATAATGAAACTCCAATCTGTCTGCTCCGTCAGTAACCTTCACTTGATAAGTTACCATTTGATTTTTTGGATTGCATTTTAACTGACGGAATTTGTGTATTTTAGCTTTCGAGCGTCTATGGGAAGTTTACAACAGATTCAGAGAAGGAGATACTCGCTAAAAGTCTGAAAGAAACTCAAGACCGGCTATATGAAGACATCGATGATAAATCAGAACAAGACTATTCAAGAAAGTTCGAAGATCTCAAAAAGGTTTGTCTGGAAAAGGCTACTTTTAAGTTCTTTATCTTCTTGTGTAATATTAACACCTCTAATTAAGTGTGTCCATCTAGTTATTAGAACCCATTGAAAATAGATACAAGGAGGAAAATGCTAGAGCAAAAGCGTTAAATGCTCTTCAAAATTGTATTGCAAAGTATAGTTCCTTTGCAGATTCACTACCTGCTGGCCCGAAAGAGGAGGTATAATGAATCTAACCTTTTTTTATATGTTAACTCATGGGAATAATAATTATTCCCCGCATCCCATATAACCAAATTATGTCTTTTCAGCTTTTCTTGAAGTTTAATTTAAAAATTGTAGTCATGTTTTTGATCTTTTCTTCTTTAATTGCATCTAGTTGTGGAATTGTTGTTTCAAAAACATTTTACAATAATACATCAAAGGTATGTGTTTGAGTATTAATTATAATATTCTTCCCTCACTGTCAAGTAACTCTTTCTGTTAGGTTAAAGTTTTATGCAATAGAGCTGAGCGTAGGCTGAATGATATCTCTCAAAAGCATTCCTCAAGTTACATTAATGAAGCCATAGAAGTTTTTGAGAGGTTAGTTTGTGAGTCGATTATCTCGAATAATGTGAACTGAATCTCCTGTAGCAGAAGTAATGTGCGAACTTGATGAATTTTTTTGACTTTTAATTGGAAGTTAACCTGATCTCAGTCTGGTTGACCAATAACTTGTTCCATTAAACTACGAATTCCGTTGGCTTCTCATGTTACCTACTACTTCTGCTGTCCTTTTTTTCAGTGGTTTCAGAAACATGATGAGACCCAAATCTTCACCATCAAGGCATGAACTCGTAAACAAAAAGGACCAAAGAGACACCCTTGAGTTGTTTATCTATGACACTCGTAGCAAGGTACTTATTTTGTTAGAATAACCACATAAATGATTTGAATTTATACCTTTTGTTTCTGTTGCTAGTCATTAGAGAAAAACAAACTTCAAATCTATCTGCTCCATCAGTAACCTTCTCTTGATAAGTTACCATTTGATTTCTTGGATTGCATTTAAACTGACGTAATTTGTGTATTTTAGCTTTTGAGTGCGTACCAGAGCTTTGCCACAGATGCAGAGAAAGAAGTGATCACTAACCTTTTGATAGAAACCGAAGAGTGGCTAAATAAAGAATCTGAACAAGACTATACCGGAAAACTCGACTATCTTAAAAAGGTGTCTAGAAAATGTCTACTTTTTAACTGTTAGCCTCTTCATGTAACAAGCATCTAATCATGTTTGTCTATGTAGATTTTAGAACCAATTGAAAATAGATACAAGAAGGAAAGTGCTAGAGAAAAAGCAGTAAAAGATCTTCAAACTTGTATTGCAAAATATCGTTCTCATGCTAATTCACTGCCCGCTCGCCAGAAAGAGGAGGTATAATGAATCTACTTCTTTTTGTTCAAATGTTGTTACTACTATGATTACTTCCCACATTCCATATAACCAAACTGTAAGTCTTTTCTTGAAGTTGAATTAATTTGCGTTCACGTTTTTTTTTCATAGCAACTAGTAGATTATTGTTGCTACAAAAACTTTCTATCGAAGGATGTAATACAACATGATGAAAATTGCTTATTTTGAGTTTTAAATATGATACCGGCCTCTCACAGTCCAGTAACCGTCCTTTCTGGCAGGTTCAAAACGAATGCAATAAGGTTGATGCATGGCTGAATCATACCTTTCAACAGCATTCATCTTTGAAGAACTCGTCAAGTTACATTAATCAAGTCATAATAGATTTTGAGAGGTTCGTTTCAGTTGATTTATTTCTCTAATTTTAGAATTAAAATTTAAACATATGAGATCTAGAATAATGTGAAGTGAATCAGCTAGAGCTCAATATTTCGCTCAAGCATGAGCGTGATGATCTCAGTCAGGTTGAAGGAAACCCAAGTTAGCTTCTGTTTTCCGTAGAATTCATAACTTTGGTTGCTTTGTTATCCCATCTAACAATAACAATGGTGCAAAATTGCCTTTTGCTGATAACTTGTCATTAGAAACTGCAAATTGTTAGCTCTTCGACTTATCTGCACCTTATGATGTCATTTTAACAGCAATTGCACATACAAGATGAGACCAATCTCAAAGTATGATGAGCCTGTGGTTGCTGACCAAATGGACCAAACTATGATCTTGGGCCAAATGGAAGAACCTGACAACTTAATCGAAAGGGACCAATCTGTGGACTTGAAAACAATTTCCCCACCAAGATTTAGTTTTTTTCATGAATTTAAAAAGGTAATCTTTATTATTCTAGAGTGTTTTTCAATTTCTTAAAATTTGATGAAATATGAGGGCATTAGAATTATATTCCAATTTATTATTTTGTTGTGTAAAAAAACTTGAAAGAAATTTCATTCTAAGCGATCTGAATTTTTTTTAATTGATAGAATGTGTAGTTCTTGGGGGAAGATATGTAGAATACTAGAATCTAATTTCATTATTAAAGAATAATGTAAAAAAAACGAATATATCATTGTTATACCCCTTAACCCTACACATCACAAACATCTCAACGTTGTCACTATCGACCACCACCAAATCACCGGTGTCTTTATTGTTGCCACTATCATCACCACTAAGGCTGGCAATTTCTGGGTTGACAGGAAATTTGACCTGACATGAACTCAACACGAGTCTGAAATAGGGCAAAAACGGGTTGGCATGAAATCGACATAAAAATAAATGGTCTGGTTAGGGTCAACCGGTAACCCGAAAGCAATCCATATGACTCGTTTAAGGGTGAAATTATAACATTTTAAAGTTTTCTTTAATACTTAAAATTTAAAATTCGAAAAGAAGATTGTGAATTCAAATAAGAGAGTGACATCTTAGGACAATAAAACCCGCCTAACAAAATTATAAAACTCTTAAATGTTAAAAATTTAAAATAAACAATAAACGATCTACCGTTAAAACAATAGTATGTCATTTTGGTAATTGTTAGTTTGACTGAATGATTTGGTACTTTACATGAGATTTTTTGATATGTGGTACTTTAGTATTTTGAATTCGATTCATAATTCTTTTTAATGATGAATAAATTAAATTATCCAACAACATTATTTGTTGGTACTTGATAGAGTAGTATTACATCGTAGTTTTTATTATATTTATTTATGTAAGTTGAATAAAAAATAAAATCAAAATTTGAATTAAACTTAAACAAATACCAAATCTAAAGTTCGAATACAATCGAAGCAAACATTGAATATTGAAGTTAGAATATAAACGAAAATCATTTTCGAAATTCTTTCCAAAAGTTGGAAAAAACATTTAATTTGAAAGATTGATAAAGAAAATTGTAGTTAAAACGAAAAACCGTATTTGAAAATCATATGCAAAATCCGAAAAAAATACTCGTCATATGTGTGTATGTAGGGAGAGATCAAACGAAAACTATTTTTTGTATACCAAAATATTCATTTAACGAGTCATGCTACAAACAATTCTTGTACTCTATAGAGACGTAAAGTATGAGCTATAACGTCTGCGTTCTTACCGACGTCCCCTCACCTCACCTTGACAGTCGTCGTCACCGTAGTAGAAGAAGAGGGTGGTTTGGGGTAAGGAAAGAAGTATTTAATATCAGATGTACATATGGTATGTATACTACTATATCTATTTCAATGCACACACAAATACACTAGAGTAACAAACAACAACTGTCTTTGGGTTACTTTCGTGTATCATTCTCGAACAATATAGACTCCGTTAGAAGTATTCCGATTAGTGAATTAGGTTTTGGCTAGTCATAACTTTAGTTTGTTTTCTTTTTCAATTTCCACTTAATAAAAAGGTAAGATTAATTCTTTATTTTTAATAGATTAATTGTTGATTTGCGGCTTAACTATTTGTTAATTGATTAGTTGTATAGTTGTTGACGTTAAATGAAACTCTTAAAGATCAATTTGACCAATAAATGAGAATTAATTAGGATTGAAAATGGAATTAACCGTTTTCAAGAGAATGAAATAACGAAGAGACTACTATAGACTTGTTTATCACAAGGGAAAAAAATTTGGAACTTTTTAAATGAAGTTGTGCATGAACTGTTTGTTTGTTTGAACGAGTTAGGTTTTGGCGGGATCGTAACCGGTATCGATTTTGTGAGAGTAAACTTGTGATTTTGTGTTTTAATTTGGAGATGAGTGTGATTGGGTTTGACATTGGTAACGAGAAATGTGTTATTGCTGCTGCAAAGAGAGGTGGGATTGTCGTACTGGTGAATGATGAATCAAAGCGTGAGACGCCTGCTGTGGTGCCATTTGGTAAGAAGCAAAGGTTTATGGGGTGTGCAGGGGCTACATTTGCTTCCACGAATCCGAAATCATCTATTTCTCAGGTTAAGAGGTTGATTGGAAGGCTGTACAACGAACCTAGTGTGAAGGAAGATCTTAAGTTACTACCTTTTGCTACAAGTGAAGGCCCTCGTGGTGGTGTTTTGATTGAGTTAGAGTACTTGAAAATAAAAATGACTTTCACACCAGTGGAGATTTTGGGGATGTTGTTTACACATTTGAAGCAAATTACTGAGAAAAACCTTGAATGCTCGGTTGGAGACTGTGTGATTGGGATTCCATCATATTTTACAGACTTGCAAAGGCGTGAGTATCTTGATGCTGCATCTATTGCTGGCCTAAGACCTTTGATGTTGATGCATGATTGTACCGCGATTGCCTTGGACTAACTCATGGCCAACTAATGTTATGTTTGTTGACATTGGGCAGTGTGACACTCAAGTGACAGTTGTGGCTTTTAAGCAAGGGCAAATGAAAATATTGGCCCATTCATTTGATCTGAACTTGGGAGGTAGAGATTTTGATGAAGTTTTGTTTAAACATTTTGCGGCGAAGTTTCAAGAGGAATACAAAATCGATGTTTATTCCAATGCTCGTGCTTGTATAAGGCTTAGGGCATCATGTGAGAAGCTAAAGAAAGTACTGAGTAGTTAGAGACTATCACTTGTAGTTAGAGACTATCAGGTCTTTGTTTATTACTCGTATATGCTTTTGCAAGAGGATGTGCTCTTCGCTGTGCTATGCTTAGCCCAACACTTGTAGTTAGAGACTATCAGGTCTTTGTTTATTACTCGTATATGCTTTTGCAAATTCTCTGTGTATGTCCATTCTTGTTTCTATACTCATTTTGTGAGTACTGATTTGCCTAATGTTTTGCGTGCATTTGTAAGCTTTTTCTTGCAAAAGTACCCTTACAATGTTATCAAAACATATACAATGTTATCTTATTGTTTGCAGATCGAGGATTTTTATCCTTACTCAGTAGTACTCCCTTTACCACGCCGAGAACTAGTTCTATTTCCAAAAGGAAGTCCATTTCCACACGATAAGGAGATGACACATAATGGAACTAATAAATTTGATTTTTCAGTCTCATACATCGACGATACAGATTTCCCTGCAGGAGTATCACCTATAGTTGGTCGTTTCACGGTAAGATTCTCATGTCTGTGTGTTCATGCATCTTATAATATTGCATGTTCTGTATGCATTTGTACTTATGCTTGCTATATTTTCCTCATTCATACTTTGAAATAATTGTTAACAATTCTTTTAGATCGGCCCTTCTGAACCCTCTGATGCAGAAAAAGTGAAGATCGAATTGAAAATGAAGCTTAATGACCATGGAATTTTTGAAGTGGATTCGGTTTCAGTAAGTATCCTTATTACCGCAATGTTAAACATGGATTCATCATTCATTAAAACTCAAAACTCAAAAGCATTATGTATGTTGTTCTTAATTATGTTTGTGGCTTCAGACGGAAGTTATAGGTGTTATACATGGATTCAGCAAAAGCATTCATGTGTTGAATCTTCCATGTTCTGAGAATTATGTCTCCACAACTAAAGACGAGCTAAGTGAAGCTATAGAGAGAGAAAAGATGTTGGCAGAGCAAGATATGTATGTGGACCAACTAAACACCCTCGAGTCTTTTGTCTATGACACTCGTAGCAAGGTACTAGTTTTTGTTTTGGTTGCTTAAAATTCCCTGTTTACGGTGCTAATTTTCCATCTGGAACAGAAGTTGATATCCATCATCTCACCTACGGGATACGGATTTTCTTGATTTCTCTTGTTAGGAAAAAGTTTACCGCAATAATTTTTCATTTGATTTTTTGGATTGATATAAACAGACTGAATTTGTGTAATTTAGCTTTCGAGTGCCTACCGGAACATTGCAACAGAGTCATAGAAGGAGGGGCTTACCAAAAGTCTGCAAGAAACTGAAGACAGCGATGATGAATCAGAGCAAGACTGTACAGGAAAGTTTGAAGATGTCAAAGAGGTTTGTCTGGAAAAGGCTACTTTTAAGTTATTAATCTTCTTGTGTAATACTAACACATCTAATCACGTGGTGTCCTTCTAGTTATTAGAACCCATTGAAAATATATACAAGGAGGAAAATGCAAAAGCGTTAAAAGCTCTTCAAAATTGTATTGCAAAGTATCGTCCCGCGCAGATTCTGCTTGCCCGAAAGAGCAGGTATAATGAATTTAGCCCTTTTTCCTTATGTAACCAAATTGTGTCTTTTCTGCTTTTCTTGAAGTTTAATTTAAAAATCGTAGTCATGTTTTTGATCTTTTCTTCTTTCATTACATCAAACGTATCTGTTTGAGTATTAATTATGATATTCGTCCCTCACTGTCAAGTAACTCACACTCTTTCTGGTAGGTTAAAGGTTTATGCAATAGAGCTGAGCGTAGGCTGAATGATATCTCTCAAAAGCATTCCTCAAGTGACATTAATGAAGCCATAGAAGCTTTTGAGAGGTTTGTTTTTTAGTCGATTATCTCGAATAACGTGAACTGAATCTCCTGTAGCAGAAGTAATGTGAGAACTTGATGAATTTTTTTTGACATTTGATTGGAAGTCAACGTGATCTCAGTCAGGTTGACCAATAATTTGGTCCATTAGAAACTACGAATTCCGCTGGCTTCTCATTGTTACCTGCTACTTATGCTGTCCTTTTCTTCAGTGGTTGCAGAAACATGACGAGACCCAAATCTTCACCACCACGGCATGAACTCATAAACAAAAAGGACCAAAGAAACACCCTTGAGTTGTTTATCTATGACACTCGTAGTTAGGTACTTGTTTTGTTAGAATAACTACATTAATGATCTTTGCATTTTATTTACCTTTTGTTTGTGTTGCTAGTTATTAAAGAAAAACTACTTCGAATCTATCTTGGATTGCATTTAAACTGATGGAATTTGTGTATCTTAGCTTTTGAGTGCATACCAGAGCTTTGCCACAGATGCAGAAAAAGAAGTAATCACTCACCTTTTGATAGAAACCGAAGATAGGCTAAATAAAGAATCTGAACATGACTATACTGGAAAACTCGGATATCTTAAAAAGGTGTGTAGAAAATGTCTATTTTTTAACTGTTAGCCTCTTTATGTAACACGCATCTAATCATGTTTGTCTATGTAGATTTTAGAACCAGTTGAAAATAGATACAAGAAGGAAAGTGCTAGAGTAAAAGCAGTAAAAGATCTTCAAACTTGTATTGCAAAATATCGTTCTCTTGCTGATTCACTGCCCGCTCGCCCGAAAGAGGAGGTATAATGAATCTAGTTCTTTTTGTTCAAATGTTACTACTATGATTACTTCCCAAATTCCATATGACTGAACTATAAGTCTTTCCCTAAAGTTGAATTTAAATTATGTTCACGTATTATTTTTTCTTTTTGGTTCATAGAAACTAGTTGATTATTGTTGCTACAAAAACTTCCTATCGAAGTACATAATTCAACAAAATGAAAGAGGCTTGTTTTGAGTTTTAAATATGATACCGGCCTCTCAAAATCAAGTAACTATCATTCTTTCTGGCAGGTTAAAAACGAATGCAATAAGGTTGAGACATGGCTGAATAATACCGTTCAACAGCATTCATCTTTGAAGAACTCGTCAAGTTACATTGATGAAGTCATACTAGAATTTGAAAAGGTTCGTTTCAGTTGTTTTTCTCTGATTTTAGGATTAAATGCATGAGATCTAGAATAATGTGAAGTGAATCAGCTAGAGCTCAAGTATTATTTCAGTCAAGCACGAGCATGATGATCTCAGTCAGGTTGAAGGAAAACCATGTTAGTTTCTGTTTTTCGTAAAATACATAACTTTGGTTGCTTTGTCGTCCCTTCTAACCATAAGAATTGTGCAAAATTGCCTTTTGCTGATAATTGTGTAACTAGAAACTGCAAACTGTTAGCTTTTTGACTTACTTGCCACTTATAATGTCAATTTTTCAGCAATTGCAGATACAAGATGAGACCATTCTCAAAGTATGATGAACCTGTGGTTTCTGACCAAATGGACCAACCTGTGATGTCGGGCCAAATAGAAGAACCTGAGGACTAAAAAAAAAGTGACCAACTCATGGACTCGAAAAAGGACCGACCTGTGGACTCGAATAAAAATGACCAACACGAGAAGTCAAACAGAAGGGAACAACCGATGAAGTCAAACAGAAGGGAACAACTGGTGAAGTCAAACAAAAGGGACCAACCTGTGGGCTCGAACAAAACGGATCTACCCGCAAACTTGGACTAAAGGGAACAACCAGTTGACTTGAACAGAAGGGAACAACCTGCGGACTTGGACAATAAGCATGATTGCGATGGCATGCACATCGACTAATAATCTCTATAGATTTGGTGGAATTAAACACATGATATTCAGGTCATCTTTACTATGGTTCGTGACTTGGCTATTACCTTTCTGCTTTCATGATATTTAGTTTGTGTTTTAAAAACGTGATGGTGCATCCTTTCTTTGCATCTGCTTTTGTTGATTCATATATGTTGCTTAAGAAGTTTGAATTATATACATTTTCTTGGGGAGATATGAGAAACTTCTTTCGTAAACGATGGTTGGAAATGGAATTATAGATCACTAATTTCATATATGATTTGGGATCCATTGACTAATTAGGATATTTACTTCGACTTCCTTTCATTCATTCAAAAGAGCGAGTCTGTTTGCTTCCCATTTCCAACTGAATTTTGAAAATAGATATAACTTAAATTTAAATAATTTCATATATAAAAATGTATTTTAAATACACTTTTCACGTCTTAAAAAAAATTAATAAATATCAAAACTACGAGATAATCATTAATAAATACTGGGGTATAATGGTTATTTTCTTTCTCATTTACACTTGGAATGAACAAAAAAAGGGGTTGAAAGAAGGAATGAAATAGGAGGAATGACATTACCTTTGTAATGCGTGTTTCTTTTCCCTCTTGGTAAACAAACATCTCTTTAAAGGAATGGAATGAATGTTTCCATTCCCACTCTCATTCCATCGTAACAATAATGGCCTAAGATTTGTGGGAGTTTGACTTTTAAAGAATGACTACGTTTAGTCGAATCGCAATTGTTCTTGAGAGACCGAATTGTAAATCAGGTGGGAAGTTAGAATCGGATATTGTGTAGTGCAATTAGAATTATAAAAATTCACACCAAGAGGTGTATGGATAAAAAGCAGTAAATGATTTAGCATGAGATCGTGAAATGGAGTAATAGTGAATTTGGATCGTGAATTGGCTAACATAAAACAGAATAGTAAAGTGGGTTCAATCGGAAACCACAAAAATTAAAAAGAAATCGCAGATTATTTAAATCGCAAATGTGAATCGGAAAACCTCTATGTGTCGATAATCCTAATTTATGAATCGTGAATTATGAGATCGAATCAGGTCTTAGAGTTAAATCACAAATTGGAATTGTAAAAATTGGGAATCATAATATGTGAATCAAAACTCCTAAGGGTTGTGAATAGTAAATTATGATCTGAGGGTAATTGTAATCTAAATTACAATTAAGTTGAATCGTAAATGGTAACTTAGGAGAATCGTGAACCCATAAACTTGCTCATTGTATTAGTGTGATATGTGCATGTTATCTATATGTGAAAGTGTAGCTAATGGGGGTATTGTATGAAGTGAATGGTTGTGTTTTAAGAGTGGTGGGAGTGGTTACCTCCCACCACACCGCCACATCAGCTTTTCACTCCTGCCACTCAGCCCAGCACATAAGTCCGTAGCGGTCATCCCTCACCACATCAAATTTTAGGACTCACCTTATTTATTGATTTTAAATATAATTTTATAACACTCAATAAAAATAAAATAAGACTTATAAAATTATAAAATAAATATTCGTTTAATAAGATAAGACTTATAAAATTATAAATAAAGTTTGTTTAATAAATAGATAAATAATCGGTATGTCTTCATGTTTAAATCTAATATCATTTTTAAAATAGAGTTGTGTTCAATATAGTCCATATAAAAAACATAGTCCTAAATTTTAATATTCAATCACATATGATTCAATATAAAATCACATGTGATTCAGTATATAATCACATGTGATGGTAAAATCATTACATGTTAATTACGAAAATGCCACTCCGCCCAAATTTTTAAAATTCAATCTGGATCATTGATGGGGCTGATTCAAGGGCTAAGATTAGTCCCTTGGGACTATGCAATAAGTATGAACTATATTAAACATTTCTCTTTTAAAATATAAAGAAGTGAGTAAATGCAAAACAGACATTTTTTAAACTTTAAAATGAGGTGTCAACAAAAGAAGAAAATAAATAAAAAGATAAAAGAATAAAAGATATGATTTGACATTCATATATAAAGTTTTTTTACACAAAGATTTGATTCATTTAAAGAGAGATTCTCACTTGACTATTGAGTTCTTCAATGCTTTAAACTCTCCATCTAAAATTTTCTTCATCTTTATAAACAAAGTTTTTTTTTGAACATCAATCGTCTTGAATATTTTTAGATCTAAAGTTCATTTGATCTTTCCTTTTCCAACAGATCTAAAGTCGTTCACTTCCAGTTCCATAAAGATGACGTACAACACACAGATTGGAGTTCGACCACCTACTTTCCAACAGGTTCGAGTTCTAGGAGGCTTTTCAGATTCTTTCCAAGAAATTTATGAGTTTCATTTAAAGAAAGTTGATGGTTTTTTATTTATAGAAATTAAATGGTGTAAAAAAAGATGAGATTGGCCCCACCTGGAACCAACCACACCATCTTCCACGGCGCTGTATACACCACCGTCCACCTCCCACCACGGCGCGATGGTGTGGGAATGCCGCCTTCCACGGTGTAGTGAGTCTCACCACATGGCTATCCCTTTCCCACTCTGAGCTCTCTAATATGGTGAAAATACAACTTTGGGCGCAGTCACACATGTGAAACGCTTGGTATGGCTTGGGTAGTCAACTGTGACTCAAAATGTGAAATAGTCATAGGTGCACTACATTAGTATTATGATTGTAATCATGGACGGCGTTTGTAATATGTATATACCTAGTGTGGTGTGATGTTTTATAAAATAGCTACTTATTAAATAGCTACTTATTAAATTTTATGTTCTTTCATTATATAGTTTTCACATATGATTAGGAGATTGTGTTTTCTAAGAGAGCGAAGTGGAGGCTTTTGGTGAGCGCGAGAACCGCGAGAATCGTTTCTTGGATATGGGAGGCTCAGATTGGTTTTCGCGCTAACAACGGTTTTCGAATGAACTTTTCTATATATATATATGTATATATATATATATACATATATATATATATGTGTGTGTGTTTTTTTCCTACGAGAATTGCGAGAACTAGTTTGAGCCGTCTAATTCCCCCTCCTTTAATGTCATCACTCACCCATGAATACATCACATGCACCCTGCCACACTTGATCCCCATGCTCTACATCCACGAATTCCACTTATTAAATCAACAGTAAATGGGCAGCTGATACAGTAAATGGGCCACTTCAGAACCAGAATCAAGAGCTGGAAGATCTCTTAAAACATGTTGAGCTAGCTCCCTTGAAGGATGTCTAGCGGTGGGAGGGGGATCCTAATGGTTCATTCACGGTAAAATCTCTTCGATCCATTATTGATAATGTGACTTATTCACCAAACTTGACTGAGTTTTTTTGGAACAAATAGCTTCCACCGAAAGTAAACTGCTTTGTTTGGCGTCTTCTACTTAACCGTATCCCGACTAGAGCTAATTTATGTCGAAGAGGGATTGTACTTCCTACGGTTATGTGCCCAATGTGTGAAGGTGAAGAGGAATCGGTTGAACATCTCTTTTATTGTTGTCCTTTGGCAAAAGAAGTTTGGAAGTGGATGGCCTCATGGTGTAATATTGAGCTGGGGCAATATACCTCTCTGGAACAATTGATCTCTAGTCTTTTAAAGTGTGGAAAATCAAAAAAGCAAGTTAGATTTCTGGAGGCAGCAACAGGAAGCTTGCTTTGGAGTATATGGACAACGCGTAACAGTAAAACTTTTTATAATAAGCAATTCTTGGTGCCGGTTGTAGTTCATGAAATTCAAGCTAATTTATTTACTTGGTTGAAATATAGGGCTAAATGTATTATTCTAGATTGGTCTACTTGGTGTTGTAATCCTATCTCCATGTTCTAAAACTTTGTAATGTGATATAGTATCTTGCTAGAGTTTTAATAAATTCATATGGGTCCACTAGTCGGAGTGATGACAATGCCGAAGCTCTTTGTCTAGTGTACTCTTTTTGCTGTTAAAAAAAAACTTATTAAATCAACGACTAAGATTTATTTTCGCAGTTTTCATACGAAAAACAGTTCTCATTCGAATCCTCACTAATATATATAACAATGCATTAACCACGCATACTATATATTATTAAATGTTTGTATTATACGTAGCGAACGAATTTCATCACCTACGAAATTGATTGTCTTCGAAGAAACACCGAATGCTTAAAACATAGGAAAATCCAAATACCTCTAAAAGATATCCAACATCTCCATTAATGGCTGCCGGTAGCCAGACAAGATCTGGATTTATTTATTTATTTAAGTAATGGTGGAAAGATAAAAAGGACAGCACTGAGCTCCAGTAATGGCTGCTGGAATCTGGAATAATATGTCTGGGTAACTTCCATCTTTTCAATCTCCATTTATTCCCCATTCATTCACGCTCTTTTTCTCCTTCCTCCATTTCCCCCCTATTTTCTTCTTTTTATCAATTCTTCAACCTTCTTCTACGCATTTTTCTAACAAAGTTCGACTTCCTTAAAGAGTAAAACCAGGTGCAACATTACATTGATTCTGTCTTTCTTTTGCTTTCAATTTATGATTTTCAGTTAGTTTTTGTTACCAGTAGAATAGATTTTGATCTGAATTAACTTACACGACTTCAATGAATTTTTTGCAGCAGCTGAGCATGGATCCAGCTGCTGATAAACTCGAATCTTCCAATACCGGCACAGATCCGGCCAGAACGTGGACACTGCCGGAGGAGTTTTTGAAACGGACGTTTTCATTGATCAGCTCCGACAAGGACCGGAACTCGGTTTCACTGGTCTGCAAAGACTGGTACAACGCCGAGCGATTGAGCCGGCGGCATGTGTGCATCGGGAATTGCTACTCTGTCTCACCGGAAACCGTGGCTGCTAGATTTCCGGAGATCCGAAGCGTGACACTGAAAGGAAAACCTAGGTTTTCTGATTTCAATTTGGTGCCGGATGGTTGGGGAGCTGATGTTCAATCGTGGCTGGATGTTTTCGCGACGGCGTATCCGTTTCTGGAGGAGCTGCGGCTGAAGAGAATGGCGGTCACCGACGAGAGCTTGGAATTTTTAGCTATGAATTTTAATAAATTCAAGGCTTTGTCTCTACTGAGCTGTGATGGATTCAGTACTATTGGCCTTGAAGCCATTGCTACTCATTGCAAGTAAGCTTTGTTTTTTAATAATTGCAAAATCCATGCTAAATATACAGTAACAAATTGCAGAACACTATAAATTACATGACTAGATTCAAATTCCAGTTATATAAAAAGGGTTTTTGATGTTGAATTGCTGATAAGGTTCAGCAGAATTACCATCCAAATTTGACACATATCTTCTAAAATCTAAACCACCTTTAAATATCAATAATTTTTAGAACAGTTATTTTGGTTAAAATTATTTTGGTTTTAAAGATAAGTGGTCTCAGTTATTTTGGTCCTCTTCATAACCCTTCAAGTATTATTCAAGTTCTTGTAATTATGGGGAAATGATCTACTAACAACATCCAAATTACTTGTTATTGCACTTACAAGTCACTTAAGCTATTACACAGTAAAATTGACTTTAACAGCAAATGGTAGATGATTGCATTGACACCTAAGTCCATCATTTCCCTATGATCTAAACCAATATCAGAACCTTGTTATTAACAACTGTAGAAAGTAAAAAAGTATCTTAAATATATGCTTAAAATTTAAAGTATAATAATTACTTTATTAAGACAAATCAGTTAAAAGAAAATGACAAATAAAAGCTTTGTAGAAGAATTAGTGGCTGATTTGCTCTTAAGGAATTATTTAATGAGGGAAGAAAATCAGATAGAAAGAAAATTCAGGAGAGAAAGAAAAGAAGAGAACAGAAAGACTGTTGTTTTGTGTGTTCCTGAGAAAAAAATGTATTTGTTTTCCTTCCAATCGTTTCAACTTTGGCAGAAAAATTAGGAAAGATAGTCGGGCAGAATTTATTTTACAAAATCTTTTCTTTTTTCCCTAAAAAAACCAGAGAACACGATCAAAACTGATTTTCCTTCCTAAAGTCTTCAAATTCCTTCTTTTCTCCCCTGATTTGAACTTGGAATACTCAATACAGTGCCTGTTCACTCATTTACTATATTATAAACGTTTAATATTTGAATCTGATCTTGTAACCTTTTAAAACATCATAAGAAGAGCATGCCCACTGTATAATCAATTTGTGCTTTATAAAAGCAGAGTAGTAGACTAAGACAAGAACTCTATATATGTGTGTGGATTCAAATTCCTGTAAGTTCATCAGATTTGATTTTGATTTGGATTGGAAATCTATCTTCAAACTACTTTAATCATGTTCTTGTGATATATCAGAACATTTAACCTATTTCTTGATGAACTTTGAAATCTTGATTTTGTAGAAACTTGACAGAATTAGACATACAAGAGAATGGAATTGATGATCTTGGTGGAGAATGGTTAAGTTTCTTTTCAGAAAACTTAACCACATTACAAGTTCTTAATTTCGCAACCTTGACTAGCGAAGTCAGTTTTGATGATCTGGAGAGTCTTGTTTCAAGATGCAAATCATTAAGAGTCCTTAAAGTTAATCGAAAGATAAGTTTGGATCAATTGCAAAAGCTTCTTGTCCTGGCTCCACAGTTGACCGAGCTTGGTACCGGTACACTCATGGAAGAGATCGTGTGTAGTTCAGTCAACGAGCTCGAAACTGCTTTCAGTAAATGTAAAAATCTAAACACACTATCAGGTTTGTGGGATGCTACTTCTCTATATCTACCTGTTGTTTATCCTGTGTGTGGTAATTTGACGTTTTTGAATCTGAGTTATGCGAGTATCGGGGCTGTTGAACTTGAACAGATTCTCAGTCGCTCCAAACAGCTAGTTCGCCTTTGGGTAAGTTGATTCATCACAAGAGTGTTTTTTGATCACCATTTCTAGAGATTTCAAAGTAGTCATTTGCTTATGAGTAGATGCTGTTTTCAGGTTCTTGATTCTGTAGGGGACAAAGGTTTAGAAGCTGTCGGATCCAATTGCCCGTTACTAGAAGAACTTCGAGTCTTCCCAGTTGACCCTTTTGACCAAGAAATTGGTGTGACCGAGTCGGGTCTCGTGGCCATATCTAACGGCTGCCCGAAGCTGCATTACATACTCTACTTCTGCCAACGGATGACAAACGCAGCTGTGACCACTGTTGCCCAAAACTGCCCAGATTTCACTCACTTCCGTCTTTGCATAATGAAGCCACACGAACCGGATTACCTAACCAACGAACCCATGGACGAGGCCTTTGGTGCAATTGTCAAGACATGTACCAAACTTCAACGGCTATCTGTTTCAGGCCTGTTAACTGACCTTGCCTTCGAGTACATAGGGAAATATGCAAAAAATCTTGAAACACTCTCGGTGGCTTTTGCGGGTAGTAGTGATTTAGGGATGGAGTATGTAATGAGAGGCTGCCCGAAACTGAAGCGATTAGAGATTCGAGACTGCCCGTTTGGGGATTCTGCGTTGCTTTCGGGTTTGAACCAATACGAGTCAATGCGGTCTTTGTGGATGTCGGCTTGTAACATTACTATGAGCGGGTGCAAAAAGCTGGCTGAGGAGATGAAAATATTGAATGTTGAGGTGATCAAAGATGAAGATGGTGATGATGGTAGTCTAGCTAACAAGGTTTATGTCTATCGAACCGTTGCTGGACCAAGAAAGGACACACCGCCTTTTGTTATGACCCTTTGAGCTCCAAAAACCGAATATGGTAACATAGTAAAAAGTGTCTCCGGAACCTATGATTTAACATGTATTCAACATTATCTATGTTTATCTTTTGACCTCGTTTTTGGTTCTTAATTTGTTAAAAACAAGTGTATGCACGTTGGCAACTTTTACATTTAACATTTAAATCTTTTGTCGTTTGCTTATTATAATGTGTAGATTTAGAATTATAACCCGAGAACTGATATATCGTTCATACAATTTGTTTCTATTTATCCTTTAACTTATTATCTTTTAACTTATTTGATCATGATAAATGTTAAAATCAAGAAATAATACGAGAAAAGATAATTAATATACTATACATGTCAAACATTGAATAGATAAAAGGAAGTAGGAACAAAAGTATAAATATATATCATTTTTCTTACAGTATAAAATGTTTGTGTTTAGCTTCTAAAAATAAACTTAGAAAAAAAAATCGGATTTGAAATGCCAAAAAACTTGTTTCTGTCTATTTGCATCTATATTTTTGTTAATATTGTTTTTCAGAGCTTTGGATTGACTTATTCGTCTTGACCGGTTCCTTTGAAGTGAACGTTTTGTGTAAACTCAATATATAATAAGTAAAAGGAATAAATTAATAAAAAAAGGGACAGAAAATAGTATTTAATGGTTTGTACGTGTCCCATCAAGAAAAAGGAGAAAGTAGAAAGAGGACCCATATATATATAATGGCTATCATGAGTAAATGCAATGGATTAGTATTCATGGACCCCTGTTGACATGTTGTATTGAGATATTTGTATGTAGCATATAACCCCACAAATGTCTATAAAGAAACATTATCATGATATTGAGAGTTACATTTCCTCAAATATTTTTGTACTTTGGACCATTTAATTGGTTGTAGTAAAAAGATATATTAATTAATGTGGTAGCTTCTATGATATGATAGATATTTATTATTACTCCTAAAAAGGAGAAGGCAGGAAAATTTATTTTCACAAAGGTATGTTTTTATTCCCATGAAATTTGATAAACATTTTCATTTGAACGAACCATAATAAAGATTTTGTAGAAAATCTTGAGGTATTGGACTAGATTTATTTACACTTGTAATTGTAAATTTGTAATACATTGCACTATTGCAGTTACAATAGTATTGGACTAGATTTACATTGGACTTAGGTATTTAATAAAGGCGTTCACAGTTTCAAACATTCAAAACACAAGTCCATGACAAACTCATTGGGCTTTTCACTCTTAATATTGGGCTAGTTTTCCTATTATTTTCCCAAGCACATAATAAAAAGGGCAAAGAAGCAGAGTCACACAACACAATGACACAAAATCATGTTGCACTAAAGCTTTTTTTTTAAGTCAAACACACACCCTCTAACCTAATCCTAAATCTACACCATTTTGTTCACAGCAGGACCTGAACCAACAACCTTATAGAACACCTAAATACCATATACCGCTAGACCATAAGTCCTTTAGTACACTAAAGCTTTATAATTAGACCCCTCCCTCCCTCATAGGATACGGCCATAAGCAACTCAAAGCATCCGATTCCACTGAGTATAAATATGAATATGAACTTTTGTCAGCTTTATCCGGCGGAGTGACCACCAACCACTTGCTTTCTAGTAAACGCACGTTTCCATACATATCATTGTTATGCACCTAATAATTATGACATATAAATTATTTCTCTTTTACTTGGTTGACAAACTATTCTAATTGATATGAAAACTTTTTTTTATGCTGTTTATTTGTTACATCTAACATATGCATTATAGTCTATACATCTAGCATATGCATTTATTATTGTATCCGTTTTTAATGTACTTTCTTTTGCTTTGATATATGTTATTTTAAATCGAAATATAAATAAGATGAAGATGGAAAAGATTGTGTTTGTTTGTGATGTTTACAACATTATTCACTAGTGAATAGACATAAAAGCTACAAAACCTTGTGGACATGTAAACAATATTAGAAATGCATAATCATTGAGAGAAACTCAAAATTAAACAATATATTTACTTGTGAATGATCTAAATCCCAAAAATCATCGTTGCTGGAACAATATTCACTAAAGTTTATGACATAAACCCCATGAATCAAGTGAGATCGCTGATGGGTAGATAAAGCAGAGGAGATGCATTTTAATGCTTGTGGTTCTAGCTATAATGAATTTCTATTAGAGTTTGGTAAGGTGAAGTTACCAATTGAGGGGTAGTATGGGGTAATTTGGGTTGAGATTTTGTGGAGTTAAAAGGGCTTTGACACCCTTTAATATTTTATGTTTATCATCTTTAACCTTTAACTAATTACGAAAGGCAACAAAACTTTTAGCTTAATGAGTACTCATAGTTCTCACAATATGAAAAAAAAAACTTCTCAAAACGTTTTACCACTCAATACACACAGTGCGCGTATGCACGAACTCGCATACATTTCATTTCAATACAAATTATAATTATACGTATATTTCTCGAATGTTGTTATATCATTTTATTTTAATGTGAAAGATTAAACGAATAGAGTTTTTTTACGTGTTTGAAAAACATGTTAAGATGTAAACTTGCATAAACTTTCCTTTATATATGTAAATTTATTTAGTCATAATAAAGTGAGTATATCTTTCTTATCTAATAAAAGAGTAAATAGAGGACACATGGCATATTTCTAGAGCATAATTTTTTATTTTCCCGCCCATTAACCTACCTCTCCATGTTGCCACGTGTCATCAAATTTCGTCTCCAGAATTTCCTATTTCGTGTTTCCCTTGCTTCCAAAACTAGGGTTTCTTACCTTACATCTCTTCCTTCAATACAACTAAATGCTACATAACCGATTTGAAATCTGGGTTTTCATTAGTATCTCCTCACAATCGCACACTCTAAAATCAGATTCCTCAACATTAGAATCTCCGACGCAGCAAATCAAGATAGAACAACCTACGCGGCAAATGAAAAATTAAAGAAATTGAGGATCTTCCAACGCATCAATTGCGGAAATATGAGAGTATTAATGTGCTCGATTACAATCGGTCGATGAAAGGTAAAAACAAGTTATCTACAATTTCAATATCTGAAACAAATATGGTAAATTTTATAAGCGTTTGATTTAATTTTGAAACAAATTTGGTGAGTTTTTTGCATTTTCGAGCTGTCTTAAAGCTTCATATGGAGGAATTAAAGTATGCATAAGAAGATTCTGATTTATCTTAGTGAGTCTTCAAGTTTGTTTTGTTTAATCTGCTTTTATGGAGAATTTATATTGCCTTGTCATGATCAATATATTGTGTTAGTTTTGCTTGATTTTAACTAACGTGATATATGAATTAAACAACCAATTTAGGTCTTTAGAATATTCTTTAATGTTTATACTTGACAGGCTCAAAGTTGCACACCAACTGCTTGAAGAAATGGTTAATGGAACTAGGTTGCCTCATTTGCAGGTTGTGAATTTTTCATCCTCTACAAGGTTAATTCTTTGGCTAATTTTCACATATATATTTTGATTTTGATGATTTGATCTCTAAGTAATGTTGCACACAATCATGCTCTCTTATTGTTATGACTAAGTTGTCATTTTTTAGTTTTATATGTATCTAATCTTAGTGCTTGATTATTTTCATGTGTTGATCTAAATTTTGATACTTTATGTTTTGATAATAAATCCAAACACCCTTTTGGTAAATTTAAATTGCATAATGAAGTCATGAATGGATATGGATCATGTCCATGTTGTTACAGCTGCTTTAGTAAAATATACAGATTTTCTAAATTTCATATTATGAACTTAAGTTGTTCTTTTCAATTTAAACATTCAAATCAGTTATGCCAACCATTCTCCTCTGTCAATTATTGATTAATTCTTAGGTAGATTGTTGTTTCTTTATTTTAATACTATGATTATGAAGTGTCCTCTGTGGAAAGTTATAATCATCAAAACTTTATAATGCAAGTTGTATTATGAGTCATGTCTTTAAAATATATATTTTTACCAGGAAACACTCTGATATGCCAAATTTTGAATATAATTAACTTCTATGTAATGCAGGTTTTGCTTGAATTAGACCACCTCCAAGTTGCATACCACCTGGGTGATATGTCCATATTGAGAATTAAGATTATGTGGGACTTGATAGATGAAATGACTATATAAAGTGCCAAGATTGTTGATTCTTTGTAAAGATTTTCATACCCTCCAGTTGATTTATCAAGCCCAAAGTTGGTAACAATAGTTGACCCATTTTACTTCATATCTGAAATGTTAGGTCCTAAATCTGCTTTACTTTCTCCTAAAAACACAAACAATGTGGGAAATTGCTAGCTGATAAAAAATTATTTGACAGACATGTAGCCATGAACAAAAGGATACTTTATAAGTACAATGTAAATTATAAACACTAGACAAATGTAAAATCAGAAATACTTAGCTTTCCAATTTTTATGAAGGCGTTAGAAACTTATGTGTTCTGTGAAACCAAAAGCACAAGGGTTTGCAATCATGTTGAAGGTAATGATGTACTTATTATGCTTTGTAACTGATTCATTATTTTTGTAGGGTGGGAGAACTTGGTAGATTACGTAAGTTTTGGGGTTTATCACATTCTCCTTTGTTGTTCATACTTGTCAGGTTTGAAGATGCACATCAACTGCTTGATGAAATGCTTGAATGAACGAGTAAAATACTAATGATTAAGTTCTAGCTATAATCTACTTGTGTTTAATACTTCATATCTAACAATCATGTGGTTCATCTCTAGGTTCTCTTTACCTAAGATCATGTAATTCGCTTTTCCTATGTAATGAAACACGCAAGTTCACTATAGAACTATGACGAGTTATTGCTCAGGTGATGAAAATGAGGAGTTAAGTTCTTTGAACAAATATAGGATATATATTAACTAAAATAGGAATTATGTTTGTTCGTATTATGTTTTAACGAGTTACTGAAGTTTTTTTACGAACATTTTAGCCCATTCAAAATAATGTAAAGTCTTGCTAAGTAATATTTTGTTGTGACATTCACAAATTTTTAGATGTTTTTATATAGATATTTATGGTTTCTGCATTTTTTGAAGCAGCCCGTGTAATACACGGGTCTCTAACCTAGTTTTTAGAATATTACATGTATATTTAAATATAAATAATAAGTATTTTCCTTGTTTTATATTGTATTTCAATAAAATATTGTAGTCAATGGTGGTTGACAGGTGGTATTAATTTGAAAATAAAATAGAAATTAAATGAAGAAAACAAGCAAAATGGGCAAATGGTTATTCACACTTCAAAGGGCCGTAGGGTATGGTGGTCCTTAACCTTTTATTTTAGACATAGTCCGAAGAACTCAAGTCTTCTTGGACTATTTCATTTATTGAGTTCTTAAATTTCAAATAGAGAAACTAACAATATTATTAAAAAGCGAGTTGTGATCAATATAGTCCATATAAAAAGCATAGTCCTAAGTTTTAATGTTTAATCACATGTGATTCAATATAAAATCACATGTGATTCAGTATACAATCACATGTGATGGTAAAATCATTACATGTTAATTACGAAATAACACTCCGCTCAAATTTTTAAAATTCAATCTGGACTATTGATGAGGTTGATCCAAGAGCTAAGATTAGTCCCTTGGGACTATACAATAAGTATGGACTATATTGAATATTTCTCTATTAAAAAGTAATATCAACATGTAAAGTAAACCATCAAAATATCAAATGATATAAAGGCAACGTCCCATGAGTTATTGGGCCCGGTTATGGTTGAATTGCTAAGTGGTTAGTAGTAGGTAGAGGTGCACAAACACCGGATAATACTATAACTGGTTATAGTATTATCCGGTTCCCTTTTTTTTAATAGTAAAAACCGGTTTTTAAAATAACCGGTTATAGTATTATCCGGTTTTTAGTATAGTATAGTATAACCGGTGTAAACGGATAGGATAATACTATAACTGGTTATTTTAAAAACCGGTTTTTACTATAACCGATTTCGTTGAATTTTTTTTTAGTTTTTTTAATAACATTTCCTATAATATATACTATAAAAAAACACATATATGAAAGAAAATTCAAATTTTGATTAATTAAAATACTTAAAAATTGAAAAAAATATGAAAATGGTGATTTTTGGTGAAAAAACTATGAAAGTTAAAGAAAATATGGAAGATATGCACAACTTGATTCAACCCAATACATACCCCAACTATATATAAGTGTTTGGGTTGGCAAAATGGTGATTTTTGGTGAAAAAACGGTCACAAAGAGGCTCCAACGACTAGTGCAACAAACAGCCCATAGGATATTCTGGACCGGATAATAACCGGTTTTTTATCCGGTTTTTTTACAACCGGTTTTTTATCTGGTAAAAAAACCGGTCACCCCATATAAAAAATATCCGATTATAATATCCGGATAAATAATATCCGAACCGGATAAAAAAATCCGGTTTTTCTTAATAACCGGTTTCGGATATTTTTTCGTACAAATCGAATATTCGGTTTTTTTGTGCACCTCTAGTAGTAGGTAATTTCAAACAATATAATTTATGCTATTAATTTTATCAAATGAATACTTAATTAAATATTAATAAACATGAAACAAATAGGATTTCGTATTGTAGTTTAAGAAAATGATTTAATTCTGAATGCTGAACTGTTTAAATTTCTTATATGTGGAGGGGATGTTAAATGAACAAGGAAAATAGTTCCGAATCAATATTACATTTTAAAACACCATCTAAATTATTAAACACCAAAAATTTTCTTAATTTATCATAACACCTGTTTTTACACCTTGACTTATTAAGCCAACATAGGTTCTTATGTAGTACATTGTTATGAAGGTTAAATGAAATTCTTTCATCATTTAGATTCTTTATAATCCTTTTCAATTAGTCTGTAAAATTTAAATTCGTTTTTCATACTGAACCTTATAAAAATATAAATTTAAAAGTAGGATTTGGTCGTTTGGATGTGAGCTTGTTATGTTGTTTAAAAAACAATAATAATCAACCGGGCAATTTCGTTTGTTGCTTAGAAGCTTAATTAATAATTATAGATAAAGATGCCTAAATTAATTAAGAATAAGGTTTCAACATCAATAAAATACACTTTTTACATTTATATTAGCTTTTTCATATGAGCTTTTTCTTCTAAAAATCTGGAATTTTTCATACTTCCAAGCCCCATAATATTAGGGAGTTTAATATTATCGTTTATCAATCCAATCTTAAAAAAAAAAAAAAAAAAAAAAAAAAAAAAGCCCTACGCAAACTTAGAACGTAAAAGAAGGGTTTCACATGATTTTGACTTCCAACAGCTATATATGACCACCTAAGAACGATGTGTCTTTATATCTATTTCAGTCTTATCCTTATTTTTTTCATATTAAAAAAAATCTCTAATTTCTGTTTAAATAATAAAGAGACACCACATCGATTAATACGTAAATATCGGCAACTTCAATTCTTGACTTCTTGTTCATTTTTGCACTATATGTATGTTACTGACAAAAGAAGAAAGCACAGCGATTTATGCAAAGAATATTAGTCTTAGTAAACGAATTAATAAATACCAATATATTTAAAGATCGAGATTAAGTTCGATCAACTAAGTTTATGTCAGTACGTGTTTATTAATTGAACTTTGACACAGCATTGTGTTTGATCATAGGGCAGTACTGTAGGTGCGTGATTAGGTGTGTGATGGATCGATGATTATACCGTGATCCATGTCTTTAATACGTCTGGTGTTACTGATCTTATTACCGTAAGAAAAAAGATTATGTTAAAATAAAAATACAAGTCACATATATTCATGTAGAATAATATAATTGAGTTTGCGCCGGTTCGATATGATGAATTTTGAAATATAAAAAGATAATTATATATATATATATATGGTTTTAATTAAAGATTTTTTAGTAAACATGTACGTATAGAGGGAAAATATTGCATGAAAATTTAAGCAGCTACCAAAAAGTATTAAATATTAAATTGAATAAATAGATGTGAACGAGACCCATAAATCGAGAGGAAAATTAATATACATGTAAAATCAAAATCAACATGAGCTACGTCTTTAGTTGACTTTTTGTATGTGCTTGCTATGGTTGACTTCCAAGTCACATACTCGATAATTATTCATTTTTAAGGCATCTTTTGAATTTAATTTTTTTGTCGTATAGTACTGGTCGACGTTGTTTAATTATATAGCTTAAGAACTATCAACTACCAGATTTCATTGATCCACAGATATTTAATAACCAACACATGCACAGGATTCAAATTTAGGGTGTGTTAAACGATATAATATGTATATGTATTGATATTATACATTTAATTAATAAGAGTTTGCTTTTTTGTAATAGAATTTTCTTCGCAATATAATCGTTTTCGCTTTCTTGGCTAATTGGTTAAAGCAATTAAATATAGCAACTGATGAATGTAATAGCAGCCTTGTCAACTATATTAGAAACATGTTTGGTACAAGGTAACTTACTTTTAATTAGGGTTACAGAGTAATTATACAATTAATATAAATATAAAAAAGGTAAATCGGCGTAACCCCTAGTTAAAGGGTATTTCTTAAGGTTTGAAATATTGAACTTCTCGATTATTAATCCAAGTGAAGTAGTTAACAACTAAATAGAAACAAGTTTAACATACAAATAACTCTAATTACATTTAGTATATTAGTTATATGTTAAAAACAAAGTTATGATTAAAATATTATTCGAACATATATGAATTAGTATACGATTGATTATATTAAGGTTCATTAGTTTTTTTTTTTTTTTTGAAAACTCAATACCATTACCACCGAAGGAGGAGTACAAACAGGTGCAAATTGCTGCACCTTTCACACACTGCAGCAACCAGACAGAAACAAAGTAAAACTCAACCGGAAACCAATACAACCAAAAACAATACAACAACTAAATTAAAATGCTCTTCGGATAAGTTAACCAATCCAATTTCTTTTGGCTCAATCTGCCTGAAATCCAGCGAAAGCCCGAAGTCTGCCACTCGAAAAATACTTCACTGTTGCTTTTTTTCTTTTGTCGGAATATCCACTGATTTCTTCGATACCATAACAAATAAGGAGCAATCCAGATGCTTGCTTGCCAAATAGAGTTCCCGGTTTCGACCAAAGCATGTAACTAAGGAATTGTAGATACGTCCGATGACCACCACTTGAAGAACTCGTTCCAGATTTGTTTTACTTTGCTGCAGCTCCACAAAGCATGATCAACCGTCTCTATACAATCCTTATAACACCGAAGGAAGATCCACCTAAAAATCAGCAAGAATTTTCCTAACCGGTAACTTCCCAAGTCTAACCCGCCATATAAATACGTTTACCTTCCTAGGAGCTAGGTTGTTCCACCAAATTTCTATATTTGAGGTCGCATGTGCTAACACCACATCATCAATGATACCTCTAAGAGTTTTAACCGAAAAGTCACCATCCCCCGATAAATCCCATTTAAGTTTATGGGATTTATCGGGGGATGGTGACTTTTCGGTTAAAACTCTTAGAGGTATCATTAATGATGTGGTGTTAGCAGATGCGACCTCAAATATAGAAACTTGGTGGAACAACCTAGCTCCTAGGAAGGTAAACGTATTTATATGGCGGGTTAGACTTGGGAGGTTACCGGTTCATTAGTATTGAGAGCATCCATAACGGAAAGGGGTGACCGCTGACTCCTAGCCACACTATGGTCATATGTTGACCACTTCTTGGCGTCGTGGTGGGGAGGGATATATGATCTTTACCATATGTGTGATGTGGAAGGGTAGATTATGTTGTGAGCCTAGCGCGCTGAGAACTCTTTTATTTATTTATTTTTGTTTATTTATTTATGACTGACCGGTTAATAAGTATTATGTTATATGAAGAAATAATTTATGAGAGAAAAAGTTGTATCAAAGACGTAATGCTAACATTTAGACAAAGCAATGGTATTTTTACAATCCAACAATGTTTTAACTAATCTATTTAGTTGGATTAAACTTTACTACCAAACACTTACACTAATGTTTCGAATTGTGGTTCCAAATTCAAATTGATATGTTCAACCTTATATAGTAATTTTGTAAACTTTATATTTAGAATTAATAGGAAAATCCACATATTATGAGGACATGATCAACAAAGGGGACAAAGTAACTATATTAATTATTTGTTCAAAACAAAAGTATGATATATTAAATTTTGTTTTAACATATATGAAATAGTATTTGAGTTGATTAAATAAAAATTTAATATTGTTGAGAGCATCTGTTACAAAAGAGGATGGGGTGACCCCTCGCCACATCGTGGTCATGCGGTGACCACTATATGGTGTCATACTGGGGAGAGATAGATGGTCTTCACCGTTTATGTAGTGTGGAGAAATTTATATGGCTAGCTGGGAAGTATTTTTATTTTTATTTTGCTTATTTATTAGGTGATAATAGGCTCATAAAAACAATTTTATGAAATAGAAAGTTATATCAAAGACCTAATGCTAACATTCAAAAAGAACAATGGTATATACAAGAGAGTATGGTCCTGTTTCAACCACATGAAGATTAAGATGTTCAACGGTGCCATTTAGGGGTGAGCATAAAAACCGAAAACCGAACCAAAACCGAAAAAACCGAAAAAACCAAACCGAACCAATGGTTTTGGTTTTGGTTTTCAATATTTTAAAAACCGAAAATTTCGGTTTGGTTCGGTTCCTGCTTCTAAAACCGCCCACAAAAACCGAACCGAACCAAACTTAAAAACCGAACATAAAAAACCGAACCAATTGTAGGAAACCGAACCGAACCATTACACTTACTTAAATTTATTTTTAACTTTTAAGGCAACTAAGCATCAAACTTTGTTATTTATGTTTTCAACTCTTCATGTGTTCAACACATTTCTATGATGGGTTAAATGTGTTTCATGTTTGACACTTTATTAATTATTTTGTTTCAATATTTTCGGATAAAATCTTGTATATATCATTCTATATTGTGTTTTGTAGCAGCCCAAACAGGAGACTATGAGCAGCCTAAGTTAATGATTTGCAGCAGCCTATTTCAAAAAAAAAAAAAAAAAAAAAAAACTAAAAACCGAGCCAAAAACTGAAAACCGAACCAAAAACCGAACATAAAACCGAAAACCGAAAACCGAAAAACCGAATGGTTTTGGTTTTGGTTTTTCCAAAAACCGAAATTTTCGGTTTGGTTTCGGTTTTACCCCAAAACCGAACCAAACCGAACCGTGCACACCCCTAGTGCCATTTTGTTCATGTAAGAGTGTATTTACATGAGATACATATGAAAATGCCAAGTTTCTAGATAGTTGGTAGTTTTTGATACTCATACTCCAATCTATTTAGACAAAATTTAACTTTACAACCAAACATAGGTCCAAAACTATAGCGAGAGGCAGAGACCATGGTAGTAGGTCCAATAGCATCACTAGAAATGAATACTGAGATAGGCCGACTACTAGAAGAATTTAGATAAAAGGTTAATCATTAAGATTTATCCAATTAACACATGTGGGGTAAAGTAAAGAAGCTTACTAGTAGCACTAGTAATGGATCATTCCTTAAATTGACTAAAGAGGATAATGTTGGTGACCGCATCCTTCATAACAAAGAAACAAGAATGAAAGTCATGTTATATATTGTTATCTTTGACAAAAATGAAAAGAGTAAGCGTGCAAATGTAGGTGGATCCATAATAAATAATAAGAAGTAGTTTACCATTACGAAGTGTTTTTGGACAACGATATAACTATAAGTAATCCAGATTCTATAATATCATAATTGTTGAAATTTATATTTGAAATTAATTATGCAATTTTGTCTTCGTGTTATTATGATATAAGTCACATATCATTTTACAACCTAATACGTATTAAGTGAATATTTAAATTAAAAAAAAATCTAGATTTAGGCCTAATTGACCCTAAGATTTTGTTAGCATATAGATATGATATATTGTACATATACCATATCATTTATTCAACTCAATATTATATACATGCAAAATAGATCTATTTAGACTATAAACTCTTCTTTAATTAATCATTTAGGAGTATAATAAAAGCTTAGAGCACCCACTAGATATATAGTAGATTGATTAAGGTAAAATATATACTTAAATATCTTTTTTCGTTAAAGATATGAAATTTATACTTAAATAATTATTAAGAAAATTTATTTTACATAAAAAGATGTGAAGTGACAACAACATTGTAGCTTGATTTGGAGATGGTGACAAGTGCGAGCGTGGTTAGAACCATGCAGGTGCACCACAGGGATCCCTGGCTCCACCACATTGTTTGTTTGGTCAAGTGGTACACCATTCATTGATGACCTTGACTCTATAATGAAATATTTTTTTTTTTTTGAACAGCCAACGATTTCAATCAACACAAAAGGTTCAAAACATATGATATCATCGTACACACTAATCAAAACAAAACTCAAAGAACCTCAACGCACACACTAATCAAAGCAAAACACACCATAGCTCAACAACCTCAACGCACAATAAGAGAAGAATATATACTCAATACCGCAACAACCTGCTCATCAACATAAATCGGCACACATCAACTCCAGCAGCATCAGTAAATCACAGAAAATCACCCATCATCTGTATAATGTCAAACTCGAACTCAAACCTCTCATCGACATCAAATAAAACTCTTACAGCCGTAACAAGGAACAGGACATCAAACATCAGCATCAAACAGTATAGGTAGGGCGAAAGCATAATGGCAACAAAATGGCACCAAAGCGGCCTGACCGTACCGCCCCAGTAACCAGTGGAGTACCACTCACGGCCAGTCATAATCCAGAATCACTCAACACATCGGCGCAGCTACTGTCATAGTTGCATAATAAGGCTCTCAAAAAAACAGGGGAATAAGCAACATCTGACAAAAAACTCTGAGGCTCAACAGGGTGCCTAGTACAAAAGAAGTCAATAAAAGACACCCCCCACTCAAACCTAGCCCATATGTCAACTCAACCGTCAACCGCACTAGACAAAGAAAGAACTCAGAGGCTCAATGAGTAAATCAGAGGTAGGTAGAACCCAGACACACACCCCACCTCCAAACCTCCAAATTACCATAAGCACACCATCACACACCCCTTATAACTCCAAACCCTAGACTGGCCTCCCCTCATCCCCAGACCACTACCAACACCACCACAATACACCAACCCAACCCAACCACCCTAAATAGAATAGAAATAAAAGATTAGAACCATCAAACCCATTATACCAATTACAACCGCACCCAAAACTCTGAGGCTTGAAAGAAGGATTTGCATCAGCATAAAACAAAAATGGCTTAGCAAATCAATGGGTTTCGAATGCCCCCCTTATCACACCAAGGAAACAAAGGTGCTACCTCCAGCACCAGAGATAATGCGCCCAAAACTAGCCTATGACCATGGCCACGAAACGAAGAGAAACAAAGTGATCTGTGTGTGAAATCTATAGTGCCACCTCAAAGCACCATCAATCGAAAAATGGCCACAACCACTAACCTACCAAACTCCACCCTTATACCAACTGCCCAAACCTCCCAAGTAAACCCTTTCCTGAGTAACAATAAAGACTCACACCAAATTCACGCCCACACACCCCTAAACACTATAAACAGAGACCACACACACCGAGACCTCAATATAGACCCTGAAAACCACTTTGGACCTGACTACCACACACACAAACAGAACATTATGGACAGTGACCAGCTAGCCAAGCCAAAACCACGAAACTCAGAGGCTTGAAGGAACAAATACACCCAGAACCACTCCCACTGGCAACCAAAAAACCGTGCCCTTGAAACCTGCAAATTAAACAAGGCTAAATTTCGCGAGTTAGTATAATTTCCATCGTGTTCAGGATACCCACACAACCAGCCCTTAAACCCAAACAATCCACGGAGACATTCTGCCAGCACCCTTTCTAGCCAGATCGTCTGCCTCACTGTTCAAATCCCTCGGAACATGCTGGACATTACATACCTCCAATCCCTTAAACAGACACTTAATTCTACCTAACACATCTAACACCTCCAGAGGAGGGTCCGCTAAATTATTTACAAAACTAGCTGCTAGATTAGAATCGGTAAAGACCTGTATTGAACCAATACCTAACACCTTATTGCTTCTAACAGCTAACAACCCAAAGAACATAGCTTCCAATTCCGCTACTAACGGAGAGCACCTTGAAATGGGCTTAGAAAACACACCAATCACTAACCCAGTGCTTCCCACTTTGAACACCCCACCAATACCAGCTCTATCACTAACACCACTCACAGATCCATCCACATACATGGCTAAACTACTTACCTCCGACCCAACTTTAGCATCAACACACCCCGACATCAAGTTATCGCCCCTCAAAACCTCCACTGGTCTAATACACATATCTAATGAGGAGCCCGCCACCTTCGGCCACTTTGCAAAGCACCATTGGCCGACTCTCAACCAAACCAAATCGACCGCTCTTTCGATGCATATTTGTTTTTTATTGAAGACAACATTGTTCCTTTCTGACCATAAAGTCCATAACACCCCATACATTACCAACATCCACACTTTCCAGATCCACCTGCCATTACACAGCTTAGGCCAAGATTCCACTAGACCTACAATGCTCCTAGGAACTACCCAAGATATGCCCAACCCACGAAATACCTTAGACCAAACCTCCCAGGACAAACTACAATGTAGCAACAAATGTACTGTGGACTCCCTAGAGTTGTGACAGAAAGGACAGACATCCTCATTTTGCCTCAACACCCCTCTCCTAACTAGCTCCGACCTAGAGGAGATACTATTCCAAGCCGCTTGCCACACGAAAAGCCTGACTTTCGGAGGGCCCCGGTACTCCCAAATGGCTGCAACTCCATACTTGTTATCTTCCTTGCAGGTTCTATTAATCAGGATTCCGACAGAGAATTCACCATTACTATCAAACCTCCACGATACCCTATCCTTATGAAGCCTACGCGGACAATGAGAATACAACACTCCCATAAACTCGATAAAAATATCGACTTCCCAATCAAACACCTTTCTCCTCAGATCAATCTTCCAGACCCAACTCGAACCCCTCCATTCCCCGAAACTACACACCTTGCCTTCTTTTTTGACTGATAAGGCATAAATTCTAGGGAACCTAGTTTTTAACTCAAACCCTCCACACCACCAGTCATTCCAGAAATCAAAAGTATCACCCAGACCTAACTGAGGAACGAAACCCTCTTTAACTATATCTAATAATGAATGTTCAGAATTGCTCATAGCCACAATATTCCTCCATATCACTGACAACTTCTTATTAGAGATCTTGAACCAACTATCCCCAACAGAGAGATCTCCATATTTACACCTGACTACCTTTTTCCAGACTGGATGGTCCTCATTCCAATATCTCCACAACCACTTAGACAACAAAGCATGGTTCTTAACATGTATATCACCAATCCCCAAACCCCCGTACTTTTTGGGCTTCTGAATCTTGTCCCATGCCACCAGACACAAACCTTTCTTATCCCCGCTGCTAGACCAAAAAAACCGTCTTCTCATTTTCTCTAGCTCCTTATATACACTGACCGGTACACGAAATAAGGACATATAATATATCGGCAGATTGTTTAATACAGATTTGATCAGGGTGGTCTTCCCTGCCTAAGACAAAAACCTGGTTTTCCACAACTCCAACCTGCTCTTCACTTTTTGGACAACCGGCTTCCAGAAAGAGGACTTCTTGGGATTCCCACCTACAGGCAAACCTAAATAGTGACAAGGAAAACTACCTACCTGACACCCTAGAAGTTCACCAACCCTTGCTAGTCTCTCCTCTTTCACATTAATCCCATAAACAACGCTCTTCCTCATATTCAGTCTCATCCCAGACATAAGGTAAAACAGTCTTAGAACAAAACACATGTTTCTCAACTGCTCAATATCCATCTTATTGATCAACATTGTGTCATCTGCAAACTGTATATGAGAAATCGTCATTGTTGACAGCCCAGTAAATCGAAAACCCTCGAAGAGACCCAACTCCAACCCTTTCCTAAACAGTGCATTGATACCTTCTGCAGCAATGTTGAATAGTAGCGGGGATAACGGATCTCCCTGTTTTAGACCCCTTTTCATAGGGAATCTACGGGAGGGAGATCCGTTAATCAACACTGATAAAGAAGATATCCTAAGACACCCGACAACCCACGATATCCATTTCTTCCCAAAGTTCATTTCCTTCAGAACACCAATCAGATACTCCCATTCAATGGAATCGTATGCTTTCTCAAAATCCAATTTCATCAACACTCCTTCTTCTTTCTTAGATTTCATCTCATGGATGATCTCCTCTACAATCATAACGCAATCCAAAATCTGTCTACCTTTGGTAAAGGCAAACTGATAGTCCCCTAGCACTTCTAGGATTACCATACTCAACCTCCTAGCCAGTAGCTTCGTCACAATCTTGTACATACTACCTACCAAGAAAATCGGTCTAAACTCCTTAATAGTTAAGGGAGAATTAACCTTTGGAATGAGAGTTATAAAAGACTCACCCAGCTCCTTAGGAAGGTGTCCATCCACATAAAAGCCCTCTAGTAACTTAACCAAGTCTTCACCCAAGAGGTCCCAGTGTTCTTTGAAAAAGTGCAGATTAAACCCGTCCGGACCAGGAGCCTTATCCCCATTACAGCTCCAAACCGCAAGCTTAACCTCCTCCTTCTCAAAGCCTCTTTCTAACCACCTCGCACTCTCTTCTGAGATTCTTTTAACACCCAGCCCCCTAGTGTCAATACCCTCAATCTCGATGGAACCGATCTGATTCCTCCTAACTCTAGACTTGGAAATGATGTGAAAGAATTTGGAATTACAGTCCCCTTTTTGCAGCCAAAACAATCTTGATTTTTGCCTGGCTTGATCAAATTCTCTTTGTCTCCAATGCCACAACTTGTCTTTCGCTTGTCTCCACCGAGTCCATAATTCCTCATCCTCCGGATTAGATACCCGTTGAGACTCTAATTCCACTAACGACCTCTCCCAAGTGGCGATTCTTTCTGATACCGAATCCTTGTTGAACTTAAATTTCTTCTTGATAGAAAGCTTAACATTTTTTAGCTTGACTGCCAGGTTACCCTGACTGCAGTTCTTCCAGCCTTTCTGCACACATTCTATGAAACCCTCCTCTTTGGCCCACCAATTGAACATCCTGAAAGGAGTTGGGCCCCAGTCCACTTCCTTACTACCTAGCACCACCGGGAAATGATCAGATACCCTATCTTCTGATACCCATTGGAAAATAGACGGGGCCAAATCCAAGAGGTCGACATCAAACAAGAACCGATCTAATCTACTAGACACAAGTTTCAGCTGGTTGTTACTCCAGGTAAACTTCCCGTTAGACATGGGAAGATTCACTAGGTGCTCACTCTCAATGAAATCACTGAACTCTCTCATACCACCGTCTATAATAGAACAAGACGATCTCTCCTCTGGTACGACAATCTCGTTCCAATCCCCACCTAGAATCCAACACACCCTATGTTCGTCATAAGTTTTTTTTTACTTTCCAAATACACAGGACTACATGAGCTATATCGATTCCAAAATTATTAGAATTTTAGATTTAGATAATTCATTGATAACGGCTAGTAACGGTCCCTTTAACTTTCGATTAAGTCTATATTTTTGAAAGGCAAATAATATTGATTAATCACAACAATTACAAGTACAAACCTACAGAATACAAGTAGTATTTGCATAAGGCAAATACAATGTATACGTTATTAACCACCTAAATACATCAGCACATGATCCAATTAAGAGGTTAACCACAACCTCCACTTATCTCTTGTACTTACAAAAACCTTACCTTACACCCAAAAAAAATAAAGATATTATCATAATGTCGTGAAACACTTGCTGGGTTGGTGAGCCAAACACTCCATTGAAGTAGCACCCCTTTTTTTGCGCGCACCTTTAACCATTGAAACAGGTTTAGTTGTATCTCAAAGATAACTGAATCAATTTTGTGATTATCCAAAGTGAAAATGATGGAGTTTCTATTTCCCCACACATAGTAAGCAATTGTTCTTATAACTAGCTCCCACATTTAAACACTCCATGATGGCGGGCCCCAACAGCTGAAGACATCAAGTCACCGAAAGACGAACCCGCCTGAAGTTAATCCCCCACCACTTATGTTAAAGGCCCAAACGACCTGGATTTTGCTGTATGAGAAGATTGCGTGTTTAACCGGTTCTACCGTGTGTTTACATCTCGGGCATAGTATCGAGTCCAAGTCTAACCCTTTTTCATCCACCTTTATTAACACCGGAATTCTCTCATGATCCACCCTTCACGCGAAGATACATACCTTTTTGGGCACATATCTAAACCACAAAGTTGAAGACGATTGTTGACCTTGCACTTGAAACTTCTTGTCTAAATATTCCCACAACCATTTAATTGAGAATTTTCCATCTTTTTTGCCAGAGTAGAACCACACATCACTTTTCTGTTTAAGCACATACACAGTGCTTAGTTATGCAATTAAGGCTTGAAGCTCTCTCGCCAATCGCCACCCTTCATGCCAGTTGATGTTGGTTGCCGAAATCCCATACCCACTGATCTTCTACCCGCCCTTCGAATAAATTTTTTTCACGTATAACACCCTCTCAACCAGCCTAGATTAATCGAGGTAATTAAGTTAATTAATATTGACAATTTAATTTAATTAATTTAATTAGTGGCTTTAATAATTAAATATGATAATTATTTGATAATTTATGTTAGGATTATTATTATTGATTTTAAAGTGTAAATAATGATAATTAAATATAATTATATGTTAGTTAGTGGACTTATGAGGTGTCCCTCTTTTGGGTTAAACACCTACACCATTACACATCCTTCCATTATTCACAAAAGAAAGAAAAGAGAGTGAAAGTGTTGTGTGTGTGGTTCGGCCGAGAAGAACAAAAGAAAGAAAGAGAGAAGGAGAAATCAAACACAATTTTGTTTGCATTCTAGTTGTTTAATTCAAATCATCAAAAAGTTAGATCATATATTCTGTTAAGATCATGAATGCAATTTGATTTATTTGAATATTTATAAGAATTCAGAATGAATGCTTGTTTATATGAAATTATGAGATTTGATGACTTAGGAAGTATGCATGTTAGAAATTATTGTTAAATTAGATTCATAACATGTTTAGAATGATTTCTGGAAAGTGGATTAACATGCATGCTTAAAATCAGAAGTCTAAATTGAAGTTATGAATGAACTTGAAGTATGCGGAATTGGGGATTTTGAAGGGCTCGGAATTGATAGTATGAATCAATCGGAATTGGTGATTCCGATTATTTTTTATCGGAATTGATGTGAAACCCGAATAAAATGATAGGAATTGGACTCCTTACCTTGACATGGATATTTATAACATTTTGATCGGAATAGAGATTTATTCGGAAATGCTATAATCGGAATTACTAATTGACCGGAATTGATGTTAATCGGAATGGCCTTTTGCTCGGAAATGATCATACTCAGAATTCCCTTTATTCGGAATTGATGATTTGAAGTGCTAAATCGGATATTGATAATTCCTAACACTTTGATCGGAATGTACCTTTGCTCGGAATTGGCTTTGATCGGAATTAGCCATTACTCGGAATTTGACAACGGTTTGATCGGAATTAATATATTCAATCGGAATTTGACATGATCAGAATTCTAATGTTGCCTATGCTCGGAATTACGAACTTTATGGTGAATCCGAATGAAATGAAATTTAATGAATTCCTTGATGACTTGAAGATAAACATGAGTTTGTATATCAAGTGTGGCCTTGACATATGAATTGTAGGACCGTTGGGGAACGGGGTTCTAAACTAAACTAAAACACCCTAATGCTAGGACTGATCTAGGATGAGAAATAGTGCGGAATTTCTATTTCCCAAACCTCCTAAGGATTCTAAGATCTGCTTAGGTGTCCGGCACACAGTAACACTAAGAAACACACAGAGTAGAAACAAGAACAAACTCTAAGAACTCACACAGAGATGCTTAAGGCTGCCCTTGGATTCGGATTAAACACACAGTATTCGTTTACGAGGTTTAAAGTCGCGATTTAGTAGGCTTAAAGTCGTATAAGGTCAATTACGAAGGCTCCCGGTTGATTACTCGATTGATTCGTAGGTTACCCGCTTGATTCGTCGATTCCCGATTACCCACGCTAATGCGGGGTTAAGCTCTATTTATAGAGTAATTAATTCACTACGCACGTAATGTATCTCACTTCGTACGAAGTGTGTCCAGTACGCACGTACTGGTTAGATTAATAATAATTAATTTCATTTTAACCGACCTAATCACTACGTGCGAGTTGACCTTCACCACGCACGCAGTGAACACATCACGCACGTGATGAACTTTCACACACACTTAAACTTCCAAACTCACATCAACACATGATTAAGTACTTGTAAGCTTAAGATCATCACAAAGAGTCACTAAGAATATATATACATGCAAACAATTAATCAAAACACATTTGAATTAATATTTCATGTATGTATCGGATTGATAAGAACTAGGGATTTACAATTATGCACCAACAAACTCCCCATAAGACCTAGTTCTATCAATAACCATTGCACTAAGCAAAAATTCCACAAAGTAAAATGCACAAAGCAAAATGCACACAGCAAAATGCACTAAGCAAAAATTTGCACACAGCAAAATTCATACAACAAAATGCTAAACGAATACCTTTTGTCATGCCCTTACCTGCACTACGCACGATGTGAGCTGTAGCTCGTGCTTAGTGGGGTTCCATCTCGCATGTAATGAGTTTCTCATCTGTGAACCTTAATTACTGTTAGTACTGCACTCAGCAATAAACTGTCAGTAACTTCAAGATCACTTATAAACATTTAAGCACATGCAAACACAAGAAATTATAAATAAAGAAAATAAACATACCAAAAATCTTTTTGTATTTTTCTGATTATAAAGAAAATGAAAATGCAGAAGTAAACAATTAGCGAATTAAATCCTAAAGAACTGAATTAAAAAATACTAAGAAAATTGCAGGAATAAAATTACTGAAATTAAATCTTTTTGTGAGAAGGTTCCAAGATGGAATCAGTACTAGCTCGTCTATACTCAGTAATCATTCATTTCAGAACCTTGGGCATAAACATATTCTCTTAAACTCTGTCTGTCAACCTATCTTTCTTCAGATAATAACAGATTTTGTTTTAACATTTTCAGATTGTCTAGACTGGAGAGATAATTAAGACTATCTCTTTCAAAGTCTCACAGTATTTAGATTCACTCAGTAGGTTGCACAACTTGAGTACCCAACCACCATGCTTATGTGCTTTGTTAATTTGTCAACGCATTTTATGCTCTTTGACATGGAGGTCGATTTTTCACCTCTCTAGACATTTTTCTTGCTGAGCTTTTGTCACTGCATTTTATGCTCTTTGACAATTCAACACTAATAGATCAATGTAGCTTTTGTCACTGCATTTTATGCTCTTTGACAAGTCAACATTGATAGATCAATGTATCTATATCTTTTGACATTCTCAAATTGGGGTCAATTTTTCACCCTCTTTTACATATAGCTCAATGTCATTTAACACATTAGGCATGGTAACATGTGTGTGCATCAAACTAAGTCATTCTCAACTGTTATTGACTTATAGACCTGGAATGTCTCGATAGCTTAAATCTATGATTGATTTTCACATGCATAACCATTTATCATTCTAGACTTTCCTTATATGTCTTACACACTATCTGTTTCTTATCTGATTCAACTAGATTTTCAGACAGTTTTCTCAAAAGTATGTACATGCCTTCAGTCCTAATTTTACTAGATGACTTTGTATTGAGAACCAGTGTGCCATCACTCTCCGTCTAGGTTGGATCAACTTCTTTTTTTTTTTTTTTTTTGATTTTTTTGTATTTTCTAAGTTTTCTGATTTTTTTGTATTTTCTAAGTTTTCTGATTTTTTTGTATTTTCTAAGTTTTCTGAACTATCTCCCCCTAAAATACCAAAGAAAATAGAAACGCAGAAGCACACAGGAATTAAACACAAAGACAAAAGAACAATTTAGTCACACAGAAAATAGACACACAGTCACAAATACCTCACACTTGATTATAGCGGTTGACACCCTTCACATAGAAGAAAGAATTAGAAAGCATTAGGAACCCAAGCCCGAATAGTCATGGGTTTCCCGTCTTCTCCAATCACTGGAAGTTTCATCCAAGTTCCAGTCTTCTCAGCAGCATTGCTGAACCTGTCACTCGAATCCTTAGGCATTTGAACACACAGTTTGTTAGTCCACTTAAAAGTCTGATTGAGCGAAGATTTTCTTTTGCTAACAACTTCGGGATTTTTAGATTTTCTTATGGTATCCCCGTTTGTTCTTTGATGCTGAACTGGAAGAGTCGAGTTTTGATTGTTTTTAGTAAATGTTTTATTCTTTTGAAAAGTCTCAACTTTCCTGTTACAGCGCTGATGTGGCTGCTGATCACACTCATAACTGAGGTGACTAGGTCTCCTGCACACATAGCAAATCCTGTCTGGATATTGCTTTATAGGACCTTTCGACATCCTTTGAGATCGATACCCTAACCCTTGATGTTTGGGTAATAGTTTGACCTCTTGGTACGGACGGGTATCAGGAGACTTTACACCCTCCTTTTCAAATTTCCGAAGGGCATCGCGGATACGATGCATCAACGGATCTTTCACATTAGAACTTGCCAACAGTTCTCTTATGCTTGGTTCAGCCTTTTTAATTTCTTCTTGCTGAACCTCATTCTTCTGAGGCTCACCCACATTCTCGTGTAACTTTAAATCCTCTTTTGGGGTAGACGCAGAAGATTCATCAACCTTTGTGAGTAGTGGGTCAGATTCAGAGTGCACATCATCATTCACCAGTTGATTTAACACTGGTGGTGGACATTTAGAGTATAACTTCTTGTTCTTTTCTGAATCAGTACCTTGACCTCTCTGATCGATTATGTACTCAAATAAGTAAGAAGACGTGGAATAACTTTTGAGTTTTTGACTCAGAGTCTCATAATCGACCTTTGAAGTAGCAAGGTCTCGTTTCAGCTTATCAATCTCATTTATGTAAAACACTATAGCATCCTGTTTATTTAACAGAGCCACACCTAGTTCATGCACCTGTTTGCCTAAACTTTCATTCTTTTCTTTCAACTGTTTTTCTCTTTCTTTTATCAACAGGTTTTTATCTAACTTAGATGTGAGCTCTGAAATTGTAGACTTTAGGAACACTATCTGTTTTACATAATCATTACAAGAACCACAAGGTAAGCCAAAAGTACATACCTTTTCCTCGGATGATTGACCACAACTGCACACCTTTTGGTTTGACTCATTGGCACGAACTTTCACTGGTGTCTTTTCTGCAGCTGGAACCGAGGCTGGTTCATCATCAATGCTGGCAATTGATTCTTCCTCACTTGAGTAACTTTCTGTCTCGGATTGAGAATCTTCGTTCAACACATGAACATTTGCCACATTAATATCAGCACCATCATTCCCAAATTGTACTGACCAGTCAATTCCCTCGTCCTTTTGAACAACTGCCATTGCCTTAGCCGGTTTTGGAGTTGATTCAGACTTTATGGTTGAAGAGGAAGATGATCTACTGCCAGGACTGGTTTTGAAAGGATACTTCGGTCCCATACTCTTCGGCTTATCACATTCTCGCGCGAAATGACCTTTTTCACCGCAATTATAGCATGTTACCGCAGACTTATCAAAACCGAGTTTGGTATCCTTTGTAGCTGATATTTGCTTCCCTGTTCTTTTCTCATATGCTCTCGCCCTCCTGACTAAGTTAGCATATGACAAGAGGATATCTTGTCTTTCCATCTCATCATCATCGATCTGTTCATAATCCTCTTGAGTAAGATGAGCATTACCAATCTTCCCCTTCAGTAGATCATCATAAGAGGAGACTAGCGCACTTAGCATGCTCATATGTACTTTTACTTCATCTGTGCTCCCATACTTGAAATGCTCGACATTGAATCCAGAAGTAGACACAGTATAGGATGGCCCAGAAGATGAAGCTTCAGATGTAGATCTGTCAGATTCATTTACATTACTCACATAGGCAGATTGTAAGGGGGCATTTGAAGAAGTGGATGATGATACAGGTGTTCCAGAGTAGTAGAGAGAAGGATTTTGTTGATAACTGGACATGGAATCCAAATTTTGTTCCTCCTGCTCTTGCTCTTTCAACTTGGTGATGAAATCATTTAGATCCATCCCGTCAAAACCACCACTGTTCTTCAATATCATAATAAATGGCCGCCAGCTCTTGGGCAAAGCTTTTGCCAAAATTTCCACCTGCTGCTTCTCTGGAACAGTAACACCCAGACTGTCCAGTTCACTAAGAAGATGATTATATCTTGTAATGAGAGAAGGAATTTTTTCATCTCTAGTAGCCATGAAATGATCTAATTCCTTTCTCAATTGACTTGCTTTCAATTCCTTGAGGGCGACATTTCCCTCATTTCTCTTCTCTAGTGCTCTCCACAGGCTGTGGGAAGTTCTATATCTTCTGAATTGATGGAAGATCTCATTAGGAATCGCCTGGATTAACTGAGCATAGGCCTTCTTCTCTGCATCATGACTGCTCTTCTGTTCAACAGTCATTTCATCATAGGGGGTTTCAATATTTCCCTCCCCCTTGGGAACCATATAATCGGTGTTTATTGCCCTCCGAAGTCTACAGTCAAGGCCATCGAGGAATATTTCGAACCTGGGCTTCCACATAGGATAGTCTTCCATGGTTAACAGTTTAGGTACTTTATTGGCACTCCTCATTTCACTGTCTAGCAATAAGTTATTTAAAACTTTTGTTTGTTTTGATGCCATTTCAGTAATCAAGAGCTGAGAACACACAGACTGAAATTTGGATTTGATAGACCACACAGATTCAATACGCACGGAGTGAGAAGGCACTACGCACGGACATGACACAATACGCACGTAGTGGGTAATACTCAATGCGAACTGACACGAAGACACACAGACGTTACTACGTACGAACTGGAACTCTACCACGCACGAACTGAACCTAGGACGCACGGAGTGAAGATGGTACGCACGAAGCAACAAAATAATTTTTTAAAGACAAAGTAAACCACACAGACTCAACTCGCACGAAGTGGACACACCACGCACGCGTTGAGGACCTACTACGCACGGAATGAACACACAGTCAATCGAAGAGTCTAGAAGATCTACGACACACTACGCACGTACTAAGCTTACTACGCACGCACTGGAAGCTCACTACGCACGCTTAAAATGCAAATAGATTAACGTAAAAACACAACCTTTTTTAACGCAAAACGACCTATTTTCGACCTACTAACCGGTTTAAACGACGAAAAGGACAAACACACAGGCCTAATCGACACCTAGATCACGAAATCCTAAAGGAAAAGTGATCAATCAAAGCACAAGGCTCTGATACCACTTTGTAGGACCGCTGGGGAACGGGGTTCTAAACTAAACTAAAACACCCTAATGCTAGGACTGATCTAGGATGAGAAATAGTGCGGAATTTCTATTTCCCAAACCTCCTAAGGATTCTAAGATCTGCTTAGGTGTCCGGCACACAGTAACACTAAGAAACACACAGAGTAGAAACAAGAACAAACTCTAAGAACTCACACAGAGATGCTTAATGCTGCCCTTGGATTCGGATTAAACACACAGTATTCGTTTACGAGGTTTAAAGTCGCGATTTAGTAGGCTTAAAGTCGTATAAGGTCAATTACGAAGGCTCCCGGTTGATTACTCGATTGATTCGTAGGTTACCCGCTTGATTCGTCGATTCCCGATTACTCACGCTAATGCGGAGTTAAGCTCTATTTATAGAGTAATTAATTCACTACGCACGTAATGTATCTCACTTCGTACGAAGTGTGTCCAGTACGCACGTACTGGTTAGATTAATAATAATTAATTTCATTTTAACCGACCTAATCACTACGTGCGAGTTGACCTTCACCACGCACGCAGTGAACACATCACGCACGTGATGAACTTTCACACACACTTAAACTTCCAAACTCACATCAACACATGATTAAGTACTTGTAAGCTTAAGATCATCACAAAGAGTCACTAAGAATATATATACATGCAAACAATTAATCAAAACACATTTGAATTAATATTTCATGTATGTATCGGATTGATAAGAACTAGGGATTTACAATTATGCACCAACATGAATGGTATATGTAATGCCTAAGCTAAGGAGTTGGATGATTTCACAGAATTACAAGTTGGAAAGGGTAATTGTGAATACGCATATATTTATACTTGTTGTTTATGAGGTGGTAGATTATTAGTTCATGTGATATGTAAATATATGTACTTGTTGATTTATGTACATGCTATGTATTGTGCTTATGATAGACTGTTAAGCAAATACTGACTAGTAGTTATAATGCTCAGGTGGTGACAAGACTCAGTAGATAAGATTGCTGAGTAACTTGAGCTTTTGAAGATATCGGTGAGTGGATATATATCTTTGGATATATGGGTTGTAATCCTGGTTGCCTTGCTCTTAAAGATATTGTATCTTGTTTATCTGTATATATATATGACGCATTTAGAGATCAGTTTGTTTGGTTGGGCTTGTTGCTTGGGGATTTACAGTATCTGATCTTGAGAGGCATTAGTTGCACTCAAGGGTGCTTGTACTGTTATCCATGTTAGCAGGGCTATCGGTAAGCCTATGTTTTGGCCGGCATAGGTTGTAGGTGTTGCAACGCCGCCGATTCTCTTTGACGATTTGAGTATTTGTGTTTGGGCTTTATGCCTTGTATGTACTTTGAAATCTATTATCTCACTAGCTTTGTGCTAATCCCCCACCGTTGTAATTTTTTACAAGACACTTCGAGTAAGTCGATAAAGGAAATGGAACTGGGAAAACGGACTGATCATACTCTGATGTCGGTGTTTTGAAAAGAGCCTGTTTTTGAGTAACACTGTGGATGTCTTTTTGTACAAATAAACAAGTCAAAAGTTGTATTTAAACTTTAATGTTAATATAATTATGTAATTAATGTAAGTAAGCTTCCGCGCGTATTTCAAAGTTGTTTAAGAAAATACGGTGTTACACCACGCCTCTTGAAACACCAGATTTAATCCTTCAGCTGCTATTAAAAACAAATATGGTGCTAACATGTCCCTTTGCCTCCGGTTTAAATTCTTTTGATGGTGATACGTTTATTAGTACCGATATATATGCCGATTCTAGACAATCCTTTATCCATTTGTTCCAGGTAATGCCAAAACCAATTTGTTTCATAGAATCCCACAAGAACCCCTAATCAAGACTATCATACGCTTTTTTGAAATCTATTTTTAACACCGTACTTTTTTTCTTTTTCTTTTTCATGTGGTTTAGAACTTCACTAAGAATTAAGATCCCATCCATGATCGACCTCTCTTTTAAGAATGCGGTCTGAACTTCGCCAATCTACTTATCCATCACTACTTTTAGTCTATTTGCTAACAATTTTGAAATTATTTTATAATAGCAACCGATCAATCTAATAGGCCTATAATCATTAAAGATCAATGGGGTCACTTACTTTGGGAATTAAGGTTAAGAAAGACGAATTGCACCATTTTAAGATGGTTCTTAAGTCTATATTTATAAGGAGGCGGTTCTTTGCATAACAAAAATGATTATAATAGGCCTAAAAATCATTAAAGATCAACGGGTCACTTACTTTGGGAATTAAGGTTAAGAAAAACGAATTGCATCCTTTTGAGACGGATTAAGTCTATATTTATAAGGAGACGGTTCTTTGCATAACAAAAATGATTATATATAGTAACTTTATGAATCATTAAATTATATCATATGTATTAGTTACTCGTATATTGTTATGTATAACTAAAAATCATGTTATGTACGGATTAACTTAATTTCATGTTTTATATAAGACATTTAATTTTGAAATATATTATTAAATATTACCAGCTAAGACATGTAAACTTTGAGTCATCAAACTTATCTAAACATGATATGAAATTCTTCATGCTTACTTATTTCATGTTGAATTTGTAGCGTTAAGAATAGCCAACTGCCGAACCCTTTATTTTGGGAGGTGAGTTAATGCCTAATGGGCAATCCAATGTACCACAAATAGAAATTTAAGATAAACATGGAACTGAAAACCCGAATTTACCCCTGAAGGAATGGTTTATTTACGGAACTGTATAAAGGGGATTGGATTGGCCTCGTGATATATATGTGGGACCCAAAGGGCTTGGTTGTAAAAGTAATGTAAAGTTACTTCAAAATCACGCGTTTCCCCGATTTCCAGCCCACCGACGGCCCATTAACTTCCTCATTATCCATTCACCACCGAAAAATAAATATCATCTTCCCCATCCACGTCATAAATCATGACGTCACCTTTTTACAGTTTTAACATTTTTACTTTCTGAAGTAGAGGCTTAATTTTAATTAAAAGATTTCCCGTCATTTTGCTAAATCTTTATACTTACAAAGAGAGTATAATACATGCGGAAAATAAGGATATATATATTAATAGATTATATGTATAGAGTTGTGTTCAATATAATCCATATAAAAGACATAGTCCTAAATTTTAATATTTAATCACATGTGATTCAATATAAAATCACATGTGGTGGTAAAATCATTACATGTTAATTACGGAAAGGCCACTCCGTCTAAATTTTTAAAATTCAATCTGGACCATTGATAAGGCTGATACAAGGGCTAAGATTAGTCCCTCAAGACTATACAAAAAGTATGAACTATATTGAACATTTCTCTATATGTATATAACCAATTACAAAATTATAGGTTTAGTCTTGTTATCAACAAAAATGATAATAGATTCAGAATTATATTAACGGGTGTATTTAGTTATTAAAAAAAATAGATTATATGTATGTCATAATTTTACTTTAATGTGCAGTTATATAAAATGAGATTTAGTAGAAATATATAGATAATGTAATTAAACTACCTGTATTTATAAAATATTTTATATTCATTTCATCAAAGAAGTTTTGTTATAACTATATGAGTGATTTATAAAAAAGTTAAACATATTTCATGTTAGTGATATTCTTACAAGTATCAAATATAAATTTTAAAACACATCTTAGTCAATAAGTTAGAGTTTTAAAACATATAATAGAAAATCAAGTGGTTAAAGCATATGTTTGCAATAATATTAAGGATTAACACGTATAGTTGAAAAGTTTAAAGGTTAAACAGTTTTAAAATATATATTTTAAGGATTAAATCCTATCCGGTTTTAAAAATAAGTATAATATTCTCTGAAATTATAAATTTAAACTAATTCTTAATGTAACACCACAATAAATTAATTATTTGAATATGTTAAACACGGTCATTGATATAAAGAATATTAACTTCTACATAAGATGTTACGAATTCAAAAACAACATATATATCATAAAATATTTCTCTTCATCCTACACATTATAAACTTCAGAACATATAAAAATAATTTACAACCCGGAAACGTTTTATATTTAATATAACTGACTAAGGTCTCAAAACATATTTCAAAGACTACTAATAGGTACAACTTGAATATAAAGAACTATGGTCTTGTGTTGTACAAACACAAGCAATCAGCCAACAAGTCCATTTAGAGGCATATCACATAAACTCAATCGGAATCATAATGAACCAACCTAATCAGATAAAACAGAAAATGAGGAAACCAGCTGATCGATGTAAGGGAAAACTCTTAGTGGGCAACTTAATCTGAAACTTGTTGCCTAATAATTAAACAAATATCCATTACTTGATAGTTATTGTATCAATATTTATCTGATTCTGAATATGGTATAACTCTTTCTCTCTCTCTCTCTCTCACACACACATCCAATAACGTTCGGGGTATCAAAATTTCATCACTGACAACGTACTGAGCTGGTCTACGTATAAAATGTACTGATAACAAAATGATTCATATAGTAACACATGCATTCAAATACACACATAGGCATATAAAGCTGACAGTGTTCTGAATAAGTCTAGTATGTCTCATTAACCTTATACATAATGCTAGTTATGTACACATATGTACACGAGAATTTGAACAAGATGGTGACCTTTAGACCTCGTATAAATACCAAGTATGGTATGAGCCTGTCTCTAGCTACAAACATCAACGACAATTAATATAACACTGATGAGTGATGACACTTGCACACACACAGAGGTGTAACCAGTCACATGAGCTTGTGCTTAATCCGATCTTTAACTTTGTTATGTATGTGTTACTCCATTATTATATCATTTCATCTATTCTTTTGAGTGTCTATTAATACCTATATTTCTTAGACTAAGGTATCTAGTTACTGTGATTTTTTATTTTTATTTTTGAATAGCGAGGGAGAAGATTATATTAGAAGCACGAGCAAGTTGCTAGATGCATAAATGATTGATTAGTTACTTTTGATACTTATATGACTGATTTCGCATTCATTGTAATTTCTACGAATAACTGCTTTGGTACTGATTACTAATTAATTAGTTTATGAAGATAGATTACTATCTCACGACTTCTAGTAATTATTTGATACCTTTGATATTTGTCCACTGTTTACATGTTTCTTTCATCCTCTAATTATATATAACAATATTAATATTTGTTCCTGCTTCCTAATCTGATACTTTACATTGTCGTCTGTAATTCGAACATCAATATGTTAATATTTGTTTGAGTAACTGACTTATATACGTATTTGATGTATCTACAACATTTTATCGATCTGTGTATATTTCTGGTATTTAGTTTGAATACTTTAATTACATTAAGCTATTAATTAATATGTTTCATGTATTAAGCATATGGCTCCTAACTAGTAACATGCTTTACTGTTAACTAATTACCATATAACTAGTTCATTAATTTATATTTATAAATATCAGATTAAAGTACTAACTTGATATATAGGGCTGATGATTATCGACACGACACGAAACTGACACTCAATCAAATAGGTATGAGTTGGGTATAAATGGGTTGTGTCATTTCGGGTTGACCCACCCACACGTATAAATATTCGGGTCGTGTGCGGGTTGGGTAGTAGGTTCGAGGCTCGGGGCGATCATGCAAGTCTCTCTTATCTCCTTCATTCAATCTTTCCCACATCTTGCGAGAAGGGAACAAAGTAGCAGATTCACAGGCATCCTTTGCTCACGCTTATAGGGGTAGCATGGTGTTCTACTTAGAAGATCAGTTTCCCACTAGCTTGTTGGAAAAGTCATCTGCTTCATGGTGCTTTGGAATTTTGATTATATAGCTTCCGACCATCATAGTTTGCCAACCTGTATAATTTTTTTGGTATTTTTTATTTTTAGATTTACCCTTTTATTTTTTACTATTTTCTTTTGTTGTTGAACTTTTCTCTTATATTTTAATAACTCTGAACCTAATCAGAAAAAAAACATTGTTTTCCTTTTGTTCCATCACTGTATTTACTAGAACTCGTAAATATGAAATTCTTATACAAAAAAATTGCAGGAGATATAAAAAAGATGCAGGGTGCTTAGACCACTGATAGTAGAATTCTTCAAATCATCAATGTTTCATCATTTGTAGTTAAATTGTTTGTTAGGGTTGAGCTTTATTTGATATATTGCATTTAGATTCTATACTTTGACAAACAAGGGACCTGTCATCCTGTTAATGTCTTGTTAACCTGTCAACACGTGAATGACCCATCAACCCACGAGTGACCCGTCAAGTCGTCAACCCGCAAACCTATATTATTGAACAGGTTTACGCGGGTTGTGCCATGATCTCACATATACGTGTTCATGTCACACATTTTGACATAAATAATTAAATGAGTCGTGATCGTGTTATGATTCGTCAACCCGAACAATTAACACCCCTAAATTGATATATATATATATATATATATATATATATATATATGGTATATTACAAATTCTGTGTCCTAAATTAATACCATTTTATAGTTTTTGGCAATTTTTAGGTTTCAATTGGAAAACCAAATGCATTGTTCTAGTAAAAAAAAACTTATACAAGTTAATTTTACCTCTCTTGTAGATGTTTGTCAATCAGGACGTACGTACCCATTTCCTGAAAATGTAAGTACGTCGAATAGTGTAAAATCAATTATTTCAAGCGCCAAAGCGCCATTAGATATGAAATCATTAAAGTTTAAGGAGATACTCGAAAGGAAGTCAAACTGAGACTTCTGTTTTGTTCAAATCCATATCTTTTGACCAAAAATACTATCCACAATCATGAAATGGGCCATATAGTTTTTTATTTAATTGTGAAGGATATACATACGAAGTACGTGTTTTCTAAAAATTAGTATGTATGTTCACGTACGTGGTTTAATTGGTTCAAACTAATCCATCTTGTAACTAGATTTTTGTCGGTATGTATGTTATATGGTAACATGATTTTAGAAGGAGAATGACATGATTTTTGAAAAAAATAAGTTTGTTACCAACATCACATGAAAATGTTTCAAATCACTTGCAAAAAGATTAAGAATGTAAAATAACAATTCACCATAAATTAACACGTAACTTAAAAAAACAAAATTATAATAAATTCTTTAGAAAATGTGAGAAAACCAATAATAGGTATCATGATCCAAACTAATTACCAAAGAAATTGATAACTTAATTGGTGTAAAAATTCACATGTAACTTATTTCAAACCAATATATACCTATAGTTTAATGCGTACATCAACCAAGAACCCTTTATTTTTGTTAGATATATAAAATGAAGAAAGAGACAATGTTATTACACGTACTCTAATCTACTAGTAACCTATTATAATTTAACAATTTTAATTTTGTCAACTACAAATAAATTCGAACAAAATAAGATGTTGATGAATATACTCATGACATATGAATAAATTGTTGTTTATTATAGGGTTAAAGTTGTTACACATAAAAAACCGTTGACAACATCCAATTATGCATGTAAATAAATTTTTTTGTGTTAACATATATAGTTATATACCCATTAATGTTTAGAAAGGAGATTTATATATGTAAAAATTTGGAACAAAAAGGGATATAATGAAACATTCTCATAAATATTAATGAATATAATGACACTTTTTGGGAATATTAACGAGGATAATGAAACTTATGTATATTGTTGACCAAAAATAAACTTCATATCTTCAGATCTAAATAGAAGACTAATTAATTAAAGAAAAATTATTAAACGATATGAACCATTCATTTAATAAATAAGTTAATCTTAACAATTCATCCTAAGAAATCAATTTTGATATTTTTTGTGTCAAACTAATATTTAATCTTAGCCATTTATTCATGCTATAAATAAATATACGATTTATCTTATTAGATAAATACCTACAATTGAAAATTATTAATTTGCCTTGTAGATAAATATAACATCTATTTAATTAGCCTAACAAAATTATTATAGATCTCTACAATCTCTAATATATAAATATAAATAAAAACTAATTTGAGCATCTTTGTTAAACAATCTTATCAGTAGTTTTAGTAAAATTATATCTTAACCATCAATTTAACTTGATAATTCAATTTGATTTTAACTTTTAAATATTATATTTACTATTTATAACATTCAAAATATCGTATTTAGTAAAATTATTAGTTTTATCGTTTTAAAATAATTTATAATCATTTAAATTTCTTTTTAACTATAACCAATAAATTAGTGTCCTTATTGCTTATAATTGTAACAAATAATAATAGATTAGTTGTATAAAAAATAAAATCATGAATTTTCGTATCATTATACAATGTTTTGTCATTACGTATGCCCTTCCCTTCACAGCGTCGAAGCTTCCACCAATTATCTAGGGGTTGATGCCGTCTATCATTTCTTATGTGTTTTATAATTATTTAATACCTTTTAAAGCAACTCGTGTATCACACAAACATTTAATCTAGAATCATATATAAATTTTTTTTATATTAAGCAATCTTAACTCTTTTTAGTAAAGCTATACGACTAAAAAGAAGTCAATATATTCATCCATGTACGTAAGTTAGTTACATACGTGGCAAACTCAAAAGTTGACTTCTACGAGTTCAACCAAGAAGTCAATATATTCACACTGCCCTCTTTCTATAATGCTTGCAAATATTTACTTTCCAACTCTTTATGATCTTATCTTATTTGGACAAATTAGATAGAAAGATAATATATATTAAAATGTGTTAATAATTGTGATATATAATTTTTGTACGAAGAAAAAATATATATTTAAATTATTATAAAAGTTTGTAAATTTTAATTTTATATAAAAATATTGTAAATTTAATATACTATTAAAAAGTGTATAATGACATATTAAAAGTTTAAGCTTATCAATTTAAAATTTCTTTTTTTATAAAAATTAAAATTTATAGTCTTTTATTAATAAAAAAAACATTCTATCTTTACTAAAAATCTGTTTATAACATTATTAAAACTTTTAATAACTCATTGATAGGAGTATTTAATTTGGTCATTAATATGTTTTTCAACCGTGAATTTCGTTGGACGAGTTATTATTCAATGAAACTTGATTTTCTTAAAACACCTCTATAAACAAGTCCTTAATAAAAATTAATTAGGATACATTAATGAGTTATTAGAATTAGTATTTATTGATTTAATTTAATTAAGGATTAATATTGTTTCTCGCGTTGTTCGTAGTAAGAACGATTCTCAAATTAATAAACCTTCTCATACACACGTACATACATATAGGAAAATTTCAAATAACTATTTATTATATAAGAGTTGTTTGTAACACCAAAATCAGTTCACGTAGTGATGACGTATCCATAGCTAGGCCGGGTCCATAGGCCTGGTTCGAGCCCAGGTTCAATCCTGGCCTAGCCAAGGCCCAATATGACGTTCATAGGCTTGATCACAACAGCCCTTCAAGGCAGCCATCAGCGACGCGATAGCAAGCGATGCAGTCCATCGCAGGCCTGGACTCCTTACAGAACTCATCGTAGGCCTGGCAAGGCCGACAAACTTGACACCATTCTCCCAACCACCGCAGGCATGTCTCAGTGATAAGCTATTGGAATGACATCAGTCTTGGAACAAACCATGACACGTGTACCAATGCTATTTGTCAGGGCAGGAGTGCCATGTCTGAAATCCGACACACGTAAGCTCACCACGATTGGATGACACTGATAGTGGGAAGCAAATCCTAAGCAGTACGAAAGTACTACCAATTGCCTCATGATTGGCTGACACGAGTAATGGGGAGCAAATCCCATTTACAGTAGAAAGGTACAACCTTTCTGGTCTCTCATAGGAGATTGTGACACATGTCCACCATCCCAGCGGTCTATGTAACACCGGTTTTCACGCGCTTAAAATTAGGGAAAATTTAAGCTTTTTAAACTTATATAAAAAAAACCAGCAGCGGAAGTAAACACGTTTTACAAAAGATAATATTGTTTATCTGACTTGGTAATATAAAAGTACAACACCATAAACCAAGTCCCAAAAATACTACCGCGTGTTACCCAACTAACCGACACTACCGACCATCGGATCACAAATAATTACAACGAGCAGTGTTCCGCAAAAGATATGTACAACAACTACCAACAAGTCCCGCCTCACCAGGCCAACTATTTCGCATCTGCAAAAAGGTAAATTTAGGCACCGTTAACTACAACTAGCTAGTGAGTACAGATTAACACATAAGCATCAATAAGCAGGTTATTCCAACTACGGGACAGCACACAAGGCTATCCTAACACATAGTGTCGCGCCAACGAGTCAGTAGGAATCATATCTTGCAGGGTGGGAACCCCGCTCAACGATTCAAACTGGGGACCATCAGCAACAACTAACCGCTATGGTGGGGGAGCGAAGAGCAGTCCACCAAACGCGTTACGAAGCTCGAAGCTCAACATCTTGGATCTCAACTGAAGTTAAGATCCCAACTCACGTTAAGGAGCGGCGGTTTGCAAGACCACCCCGGCGTGCTGCACACCGGGTACCGTTAATCCCCGTTATTCCATCAAAGGGATCCAGCCTTCGGGAAGAAAGCTGACCTTAACCATGCCACATCGGTCCGGACCAGTACCACATATACAACTACTACCCGTAATGGGTTCAACTATACGCATGCGATTCATAACCAACGTGTAAAGCAACTTAGCATGACAACAATATATATATAGCAACATGTATAACATACGTCATACGCACGTGTGCGACATCGACAACATATTTCAACAAACAATAGACAACGCTACTTACCGAGACTCATGGGAAAACCGGTACTTACCTCGAGGTTATAAGAGGCAGATATGAATTCGGGAATCCCAGGAGCACACGGAATCGTCCGAATCACCTAACACATCATGTGTAGGTTCAGTCAACGTCTAAAAGTACTATCATTGCTTCTACGTAAACGTACAACGAACAACAAGCAACAGGCAACCTGGAACAGCTCCTATGGCCGCAGTAGATGTGTCCTACGGCCGCAGGACACCTTCCAAACACCTCCTACGGCCGTAGGAATACATCCTACGCCCGCAAGAGTTCACTTCCAAGAAACCATACCCTACGGCCGAAGGGACCATACCCTACGCCCGTAGAAGTGATTCTTTGGGTACCAACGGTCGTAGGTTATGTACCTACGCCCGTAGGCTTCTTTCCTTCACCCGTAGGTGGTAAACCACATAAAATACACAAAATACCCTCCTACGGCCGTAGAAACCTTTTCCTACGGCCAAAGAAGGCTTAATTTTAATATTCCTGAAAAACACCCTCCTACGGCCGTAGGAACATTCTCCTACGGGGGTAGGAGCTAAATTTCTATAAATCTGAAAAACACCCCTCCTACGGCCGTAGGAACATTCTCCTACGGGGGTAGGAGGTTCCTGCACAGCAGGCCTTCGTCTCTGTTCGCGAAACAGGCCTGAAACTCGCGTTTTTCACCATTTTTATCGACTGAAACTTCATTTTAATTGTTCTTACACATTATTAAGCTTCCCTACAACATCCTTACATGTTTCCTACCTCAATCCATCATCTAGCTACTTGATTTATACCCAAATTAGTATAATCCCTAACAAAACACATTAATTAGGTTCTCAAGTCAAGAACACTTACAAGGACAGCAAGGAGATGATATTAATCAACCAAATCAACAGCCACAACCCCAAATCAGATTGTTCCTCCTTGATTCTTCTTCAAATCACCAAGTATGGGTGTGTGTATGGCTTAGTACGTACGTATGTATGTGTTAAATGTTTTGTGTGCTTTGAAAGCTGAAGCAGGGGATAAGAAAGGCTACAAACCGACCCCAAGTGGGTATAATACCCCACGAGGGTATTTCGTTCTCCTATTCAACTTAAAACTCGACCTAGTTGTTGATTAATTGTTGTTATTTGTTGGTACACGTGGTTATGTAGCTAAAGATGGAAACACAATGTACAACAAGCTACAACTAGGCCCTAAATTAGGATGTTACAGTCTATTCAGAGGTCCCTCAACTATAAATAGGAGACATACACAAATCATCTTAAAATGCATAAATAACTATAAATTTGAGTATATGTTTTCGGATTCATGAGTTCTCGACAAGATTGCTACGATTAATTTGGATCTTATTTAGGTTTGTTTTCATCTTCACAATAGCGGATTGTAAAATTCTATTACAAATCACAATTTTTTTTGTTTTCTTCTGTGTGTTATAATCTTGTCATAAAAAATTGCAATCTATTTTAATGAATGATGAAATAGTATCACATGTCTAACAGTCGACTTTTAACTGTTAAGCCATTCACAACAATTTCGTTATACTCTATTGTTCGCATGTACGTCAAAAATAAGTTTAATATACATGTCTTTTTAAATTGTTAAACACGATTAATAAATCTGGAGCATATATGAAAGCACCGATATCAGTTTTTTCTTTCATAGCAAATCTTCTTTTTGTGAACATTCGACTTTTATAATGAAAGAAAAATAAAAAAACATGACATGAGCATAAAGTAGAAATATGTCAACAATCATTCTTAGCACACAGTTAGCAAATCATAAAATGTAAAATACTATTGATAAATGAAAAAATACCAAATAACTTGTCATCTCCACCACCATCGTTATGGCTTTGAGAGGAACTTGCAACATAAAAATATTTCTTCATTCCTCGATTGAATTGTGAAATGTGGATGCCTCCTTTATAATCCACTCAACTATGTAAACGAGCTGAGCTGAGCCGAGTTTTACACGAATTGAGCAAGGTTCTTTTCAAAATGCAAAAACTCGAGCTCGAGCTCGTTCTAGCTCGTGATTTGAGGCTCGAGCTCAGCTCGTTAGAAGTTCGTTAAAACTCGTTTAAATTTTTATGTTTTTTAGAATAGTTTAAATTATTTGAATAATAAATAAAAAACAATTGGAACTTTATTTTTTCATATTAAATGATATAAAAACAAATTAAATTTTGAATTTTCAACTTTCTCATATTTAATGATTTAAAAATATATAATACAATTATATAAGTAATAAAAAAAGTAAAAATAAAATTTTATATCAAAGCTCATTTAAGCTCGCGAGCTTAAACGAGTCCATATACAAGGCTTGTTTAATAAATGAGTCTTAATCCAGGCTCGAGCTCATTTAGGCTCAGCTCGTTTTGAGCTTTTAACGATTCAAGTTTCATTGCTTTAGCTTGAATCTATTTTCCTGTTTTTCTCCTTCTACTAAGTTTTAAATTGTACACCATAATAACGCATACACGATATGATATGGTATGTAGGATTGTAAGATCGTAGGAGAGCATAGCGATTGTATGATCCTACCCGTGACCTTACGATTCTAAGTAAGATCCTACTAGCTTGTTTACGATTCTAGATACGAGCTGACATGTTTTTGGTTTATGAGAGCGCATAATTGTACAATCTATGATTAGGATTGTGTTGAAAAAATTACTTAAATTATTGTTTTTAATGTAAACTCTGGTTACTTGATTTTTAGTTTTTTTTATATATGTAATTTCTAATTTAATTTATGTTCACCGGATTTGGTCGAAGATTCTCTAAAGATTTAATTGTTAAGATGATGCATAGTTATATAACTGACTCAAGTAAATTTGGTCAAATGTTTTCATTTTGTTTAATATGAGTTGTAAAATAGTAATTTTAAATTTATTAAAGCTAAAAGATTAAAGTATCAAACGTATATTTTATAATATATTAGAAATATCTATCATTATTTAATAACTAATATTGATCTTGTTATACAAATAAATAAATACAAATTGCCCCTTGTTTAGTTTCAAGTTGAAACCTGACTTGTTATTGATAAACGTGAATATCCCACAAAATAAAATTCTTATTTGGTATAAATAGAGTTAATTACATTTTTGGTCCCTGTGGTTTACAAAAAATCACAGATTTGGTCTTTAGGCTTCATTAATTACGAATTTAGTTCTTGTGGATTACCATTTGTTTCAATCTTGGTCCTTGACCCAGTTAAAAAGACAAAAGTGCCATTACCCTCTCTTTTAATTATTTTTTTAATTTTGAAATCATTTCCTTTTATTAATAAATAATCAATTTTTATTAATTAAATACTTTTACAATTAATATAAGTGTGGGCCCCACGCACACTCTTCCTGCACACACATGACACACCAGACCTCTCTCTACACCACAAACTCTCTCTCTCTCTCTCTCTCTCTCTCTCTCTCTCTCTCGGTCTAAGAAGACATCACACACACAGTCAGCTACCACCATCCTTAAACCTCCGCTGCCTCCACCGCCTCTACCATCATCCACCTCCGCCTTAACCATCATCCACCGCTACCACTACAAAAAAACCCTAGATCCACCGCCATTCATCTCTCACTCTCTCCCCCTCACACACACACCCTCTTCTCTTTCTCACTCTGTCACCGCCATCTCACTCTCACCACCACCGCCATCTGAAATCAACGACCACCGACCTACACCGACCACCAACGCTATTTGATCAAACTTAAATCCAGATCTGTGACCGCCATCATCGTCGCCGATTCGCTATCGCTACCATCCTCGAACCTCAACACCACCGTCTCTCTCTCTCTCTATGTGATTTTGAGTTTTGGTTCTGGCTTTTTCATCTGATTCTGATTCTTGGTTCGTATCTGATTTTTGGTTTTGGGTTCGCATCGCCACAGGGCCTCCGATGTCTCCTTCCAGTCGATTCGATTTCAGGGTTTCGTGGATTCATCTTCATGGTTCTGATTCTGGCTTTTTCAATGTCTCCTTCCAGTCGATTCGATTTCATTGCTGCGAGTAAGTACTTTTGTATCGGCGGCGGTGGTAGGTGGTTTCATGGTGGTGAGGTAGAGAAGGTAGATTTGAGAGAGATGGTGGTGGTGGTGGTAGTTTAATGGTTGCCAGATGTTGAGGGTACAACCGAGATGGTGATGGCCGTCGAAGATGGTGATAGTCGCCAGAGATAGTGATGGCCGTCGGAGATGGAGGTGACGGTGCTAGGTGGAGAGAGGGACAGGGAGGATGAAGTGATGGAGTGAGATTTGGGGGAATGTGAAATCAGTAAAATAATATTTTAGTTATTATTTATTAATAAATTAGAATTAGTCACTTATTAATATTTAATAATATTAAAATAATTAAAACTTAAAAACAAAAGAATAAATAAAGGACATAGGGGTATTTTAGTCTTTTTAACTGGGTCAAGGACCAAGATTGAAACAAATGGTAATTCACAAGGACTAAATTCGTAATTAATGAAGCCTAAGGACCAAATCTGTGATTTTGTGTAAATCACAGGGACCAAAAATGTAATTAACTCGTATAAATAAAAAGAAACCCAATAATGTCAAATTAAGATAAAACCAACAGAATCTCCAACTACACAATTTATAATTTTGTTTCTTATTTTGATTGCTTTTTTGCCAGCGACGAAAATTGTTAATTTTGAATTATAATTACAAGATTTAATAATTAATACGCAAGAAATCTCTATATATACACTCCTATTCGCCATTACGACATACTCCTGAGTCCGCTCTTTCTTCTTCATTTCCAAACCTTTTATGGTTTTATAGGTTTTCTCCTTCACCATTTCATTTATCAGTCTCAGAGAGAAATTAAAATACAGTTGCCATTATGGCCGGCGGTGGAATTCCGACCGCTCCCGGCGGTGACAAAGCTTACCCCGGGAACCTCACACTTTATGTCACCTTCACTTGTGTTGTTGCCGCCATGGGTGGTCTCATTTTCGGTTACGATATCGGAATCTCCGGTAATAATTTTAATCATTCAATTCTCAACTACGTTTAAGGGTGTTTTGGTTTATACATATATTTTTTGGTTATGTATGATAAAATAAGTTTAGTCACTGCACAACTATCTTGATTTTATGATATGTTATATGATCAGAGAAATTTAAGGTTTGGAGTTTTTTTTTTTTTTTTTTTTTTTTTGAGATTTTTGTATGATTTGTGGGTTTTGTGAAAATAGGTGGAGTGACGGCGATGGATCCGTTTTTGAAGAAGTTCTTCCCGTCGGTGTACCGGAAACAGACGGCCGACAAGTCGACGAACCAGTACTGTAAATTCGACAGTCAGACGTTGACTATGTTCACGTCGTCTTTGTACTTGGCGGCGTTGCTATCGTCGTTGGTGGCGTCGACGGTGACCCGGACACTTGGCCGAAAGCTTTCGATGCTGTTCGGAGGTGTCCTTTTCTGTGCCGGCGCGTTATTTAACGGTTTTGCTCAGGCCGTTTGGATGCTCATCGTTGGTCGGATCCTGCTCGGGTTTGGTATTGGGTTTGCCAATCAGGTAATTTCTTTCATTTGAGCTAAATCTTATTTAATAAATTAATTAGTTTTTACTTTTGCTTTTGAAAAAAAAAAATTAGTTTTTACTTTTTTTTTATAAAGTGACGAGATCTTTTAATTCTTTTATCTTTTTTATAGGCAAACACATCATATTTACAAATGATCTAAAGTACACTTTAGATATCATCCAAATAAAAATATTTATATTTTGGGACAATTTCAAGTTTCACATAAAAAGGAGATAGAATATATATTTTTAGCTTAGTTATCTTAACAATTACTTATTTTAATGTTTGACAAATTTATAATGAACACACAATTTTCTTCTTCTAATCTTTAACATAAGTCGTATTTCTAAAAAATAAATTATATGACATCGACTTACTTTATTGACAATTTGACACTAATGAGTTGTCATTATTTACTAACCTTACAAGTTAGAACTTGCTTTAATTTGAATAAAAGTCTGTTTTTTTTAAGGCAAATAAAAATCTGTTATGTGATTTCTTATGTTTGTTTTTAGTGCGAAATTTCAACTTGATTTGAAAACAATCAAAGCTGCAATCATTAATAAAATAATATTGATTATACCTACAATAATAATAGAAAATCAAAAATCTTTTGTTTTTTCTTTGCACATGTTGTCACATTGTTTGTTTCCAAATATTCCACCACACAAGCGTTTACTTATGATTGCAACCCCTAGGAACAATGACTTTGATAATGACGGGCCCCTAGCCCCCTATCTTTTAAAACCCTGCTATATGATTTTATGAATCATAACTTTCAAATATTAATTGATATTACAAAGGGTGTTTTTGGGTAGAATCTTTTTCCTCTCACAAATATATTTACAATTACATGTCAACTCTATTATAAATATTACAGATTAGGTAGTGTAGTTAAGGGTGTACGTTCGGATAGATCGGTTTGATCCAATCCGATTGAGTAAATCCAATTGGATTTCGGTTTTGAAAAGTATGATCCAATCCATTCAAACAATCTTAAGATCCGAATTAAACCATCCAAATTACAATTCGGTTGGATTGGTTTTTACAATTCGGTTTTCATTGTAGTGGCTTTATAAATATATTATTAAAAATAATAAGTTGTAATAAACATAGACATGACACGTATGAATCACTTTGTTACACTAGTGTTATATATATATATATATATATATATATATATATATATATATATATATATATATATATATATATATATATATATTCTTATTCGGTTTGTTCGGTTTATTCGGTTTAAATTATAGTAACCAGAACCAAACCGGAATCCATATTAACTATTCGGTTTTGATCCAGTATTTTCGGTTCTGTAATTCGGTTTTATCCGATGAGTGAACACTCCTAAGTGTAGTTATCCATACTCAGTTATGAATTATAACAACTTTGAAGATTTTAACATTGTGTTACATAATTTACCTGTTTTATATAATATTATTATAATTTATAATGTATATTTTGTTTTATTTCAGTCGGTACCGTTATACCTTTCCGAAATGGCGCCGTACAAGTATCGAGGTTCACTCAACATCGGGTTTCAATTATCAATCACAATTGGAATCCTAGTAGCTAATGTGTTGAACTACTTCTTTAACAAGCTTGATGGGAATTTGGGATGGAGGCTTAGTTTAGGGGGTGCAGTGGTGCCTGCCTTGATTATAACTCTGGGCTCTCTCATCCTTCCTGAAACTCCTAACTCCATGATCGAGCGTGGTAAAACAGACGAGGCGAGAAGAAAGCTGCTTAGAATCCGAGGTGTTGATGATATTGACGAGGAGTTTAATGATTTAGTCCACGCAAGTGAAGAATCTAGAAAAATCGAACATCCCTGGAGGAATCTGCTGCAAAAGAAATACAGGCCGCAACTAACGATGGCGATATTGATCCCGTTTTTCCAACAATTGACCGGGATTAACGTGATCATGTTTTACGCTCCGGTTTTGTTCAAAACGATCGGTTTCGGTGGCGATGCTTCGCTTATGTCCGCCGTGATCACTGGTACTGTAAATGTCTTAGCAACTTGTGTTTCGATTTATGGTGTTGACAAATGGGGCCGAAGGTTTCTTTTCCTCGAGGGAGGCACTCAAATGCTCATTTGCCAGGTTTGCACGTATACCATATCTTTACATTCTTATCTGGTGTTCGGTTGAAAATGTTAACTGATTTCATTTTTGTTTATTTTTTTGGAAATAGGTTGCGGTTGCGATTTTCATAGGTATCAAGTTCGGGGTAGATGGAGAGCCTGGTGATTTGCCCAAGTGGTACGCCATAGTAGTTGTGCTCTTCATATGCATCTATGTCGCTGGATTCGCGTGGTCGTGGGGGCCGCTAGGGTGGCTTGTGCCTAGTGAAATCTTTCCTCTCGAGATCCGGTCAGCAGCCCAAAGTATCAATGTTTCGGTTAACATGCTCTTCACCTTCATAATCGCTCAAGTGTTCTTAATAATGCTTTGTCATTTCAAATTCGGGCTTTTCCTATTCTTCGCCTTTTGGGTCGTTATCATGACGATCTTTGTGTACGTCTTCTTGCCGGAAACAAAGAACATCCCAATCGAAGAAATGGTGATTGTGTGGAAGAAACATTGGTTCTGGTCAAGATTTATGGTGGATGTTGATTACCCGAATGGTGTTGAGCTAAGCAAAGGAGGCGATCTTGTTAAGAAAGTATAAAAATTTACCAGATTCAGTATTGTTTCATGTTTTAGCAACTTATATATTTTACGAATTTGTAGTTACGTTCTAAATTCCACTCTAAGAAAAGAGTTTGATTATTTAAGGACAGAGTAAATATATATAATTTGTTTTATGGTGTCAAAAGGGTAAAATGTGTAATTCGACGTTTTGAACATTGTCTCATAACTAGTGACATTTCATTTATTGTTTTTTCATTGACAAGATTCAAATACAAGGTTTATAAAGCGTAATTTGTAAAAGTCTCTACCAATCGGTTTTTTCCGTTAATCTGAAAAAATAAATCATGTAAATTAAAATTAAAGGATATTATACCGTAATTCCGTAAAGGACATCACGCGTCTCTTATTCCGAAATCACATCATATCTCTTTTTTTCTCTACTCGAGCCATCGCTCAGACAATGCGTTAATATACAACATATGAAGAAGATGCATTATCATATACATAGATGCGATGCAATTATATATCCTCGATCACCCTTATATTTCTATATGAACGACACACACTAATCTTTAGATTATAACATTTGTATTGGACTAATCTTTAGATTATAACATTTTGTATTGGACTAATCTTTAGATTATAACATTTGTATTGGACTAATCTTTAGATTATAACATTTTGTATTGGACTAATCTTTAGATTATAACATTTGTATTGGACTAATCTTTAGATTATAACATTTTGTATTGGACTAATCTTTAGATTATAACATTTGTATTGGACTAATCTTTAGATTATAACATTTTGTATTGGACTAATCTTTAGATTATAACATTTTGTATTGGACTAATCTTTAGATTATAACATTTGTATTGGACTAATCTTTAGATTATAACATTTTGTATTGGACTAATCTTTAGATTATAACATTTTGTATTGGACTAATCTTTAGATTATAACATTTTGTATAGGGTATAACCAAAATGCTCATGTCCTAGCTAGCGATACCAATACTTTGTTAGAATGTCTCTTGTAAGGTGGAGTGTATGGGATAAGAGAGAGCATACCCCATGTTTTAAGAAGTGTTAATTTATTATTTTACTGACTATCACCTAAACATCAACGTAATTTCGTACTTTTTTTTTTTTGAAAGGCAAATTCTGAACCTTTTAATAAAAGCTATATCATTAATAAAAAGCTATATCATTAATAAAAATAATTATTAAGAATAAACGAATAAAAGCTATATCATTAATAAAAAGCTATATCATTAATTGAAAAACGAAAATTATGATAACTGAAATAATATTTTTTTTATAAGCAAAGGTATATATATTCCTAAAGCCTCAAAGATCGAGACAACAAAGTATAATAAGATCTAATTTACATTTTTTGAAATTTCTCTTATGAGACCGAGACCATCTACCTTGTATCGAGAAATATACCGTCGCATTTGATTTTATGTTTGAAGCACATTTGCTCCAAGTTGATAAAACTCGAATTGCCGTTGTTCTATGAAGCCGAAGATTATGAAGAATAATCTATTTTGTTTTTATGAAGATTAGAAATTAGAAATTTTGAGTGATTTGAGTAGAAGAGTATGAATGATTTGAGTGCTAAATTGTTTTATTTTTATTGAATTATTGTTAGAAGAGAGTTAAAAAAATATTTCAAATTGAATCTTATCTTATCTTGGTTATTAATAAAAGCTGTCATTTACCCATGTTTTAAGTTAAACCTTTTATTCCCATATCTTAATTAATGATATAATGTTAAAAGTTGTCATTCTAAAATCTATTCCTTTGGGGGTAGAAATCACTTAACTTAATTAAAAAGTAAGTTAATTTTTTTTTTTTTAATAATTTCTGCATCGAATAAATCCATTTATAACTTAAAGTGTGAGATACGGAAAGTCATGTAACGGTCAGAAAACGGTACATATGCATTATAGAATTGACTTGCTATATTTAATGGGTTCCAGCCATTGAAGCAAAAGTTGTGATGGGCCAACTGGAAGACCTTTAAACAATGTTATTGTTCATCAAGTTTTTGTGCATTATTGTTCATACTTTGTGCAGTAACAATATTAATGTTTAATACCAGCTATAAATTATTAGATATAAGTTCATGATCCAACGGTCTGATTAATGGCATTTAATGAAGGATCAAGTTGGCATTCAAATATTCTTTTCAGATGTATTATTTATGATATGATTGTTTATTATAGCTTTTCTTGAGTTTAGCATTCTCATTAATTTCATGTATGTTTTTCTATGAAAAATTATTTGTTCTACTAAAATCATACTTCAAACCTACATCGTAAGACCATGAGTTATACGCATCTTTCTCATTTTTCTTATCCAATCCCACATCAGCGTCACATCATTCCCTCTTCCATCCTCTTCTCCCTACCCAAATCAATGTATACCTCTCCTTTAACTCTCCCTATTTTTTTATTTTTTTTTTGAAAAACATTGGTTGCATATTACTCAAAATAAGCTGTAAATCAATCTCAACCAGCACCTCCATAAGACATGTATGAGGCTAAAAACTAGCTGTAATTGTAGTAATTAACACCCCATGGATTTAATTACCATTATAACAGTCTATACTTAATGGCTATCACAAATATTAAATCACAAATATTAAAGAATTAAATGTTTGTGTGATTGTGATTGGTTGAGAGTGGATGGGGGCAGCCTTGTTCTCAATCGAGCTTCATTCCCCGAGCATGCTACCCGCCAGGCCTACTAGATTGTTGCGTTTTGGTGTTCCCGTGCATACTCTATGACACCCGAAGCCATCGAGTAACGCATGATGTATGGCCTAAGTAACATGTGTGATTCTATTAGCATGATGTTAATGCCAAGTAGAAGTACAATACACAAGAAAGAAAATGTAGAACACAACTTATTTCTCTTATATATTAGGATTGTGGATAACAATAAAAAAAATAGTATTACTTTTTAGAAATGAGAAATCATAACTCATATCTTTACAATTAAATTTTCATTTTTTTATGAACACCTTTTTATTTAGTTTTCAACTTTACATCATGAAACAAGGTTATTATTTTAAAATTTTAAAATTAACTTATTCTATTTTTATCCACTAACAATTGTGATTATCAATGTCCAGAAAACATTAACACCAAACTCAATGAGTGAAAAATACCTTAGATTTATATTTATTTTGAACTTTAGAACTATTTTATTTTTGGTTTGGATTTTGTGATCTCTAACATTAAATTTTTGTACTTTTAAACTTTTTTGTAGTTCACATGTATCAAAACCTAATCCAAAACAAATAAATCTTTTAATTATCCAAACTTTATCCGTAGATATATGAATCCCAACAAATGTGGTGACTGGTGCTTCTTCAAAAGTTTAGGAAAAGGCTGAATTAAACTATATATGTTGATTCGTGTGATTTTTGTCCTTTTCCATTATTATAACTTTTGAGTTTTGACCCGTGATTTAAATTATAATCATTCAATAAATAAACAAAACTACAATATTTTAATTATTATGTAATAATACGAAAGTGAAAAACGAGATAAAAAAATTTATAATAGTGAATTTTTGTTACTAATCTTGCAATACTAACAATCACATTTTGTTCTGAATCATCCAAGAATTACAATTGTATTGTCTGCCTACTTTTACTTGTGCTAGATATCAAAGTTTTAACATAAAAACAAGGCGTGTGATGAACAACACTATTCTTTTTTCTAGTTTCTCAACCGTAACATGATGATAGTGATACTGCAAGTGGAAGAAAAGAAAGAATGATCCCAAAAATGAAGAGAAAATCTGTGCTTACTATAGTGGCAAGTTTGCAACACCACAATCCACAATAGATGCAGAGATTAATGCCTGCCTTAATGCCCTTGAGAAAATGAAGATCTATTACCTAGACAAAGAGGAAGTAACCCTTAGAACTGATTGCCAAGCAATAAATAGTTTTTATCAAAAAACTAATAGCAATAAAGCATCAAGGGTTCGTTGGATAAAGTTCCAGGATGCAATTACAGGCACAGGAGTCAAAATCAATATTGAACATATTGATGGTAAACAGAATGTACTAGCGGATAAACTATCTCGATTAGTAACCTGTTTTCTTGCAGAATGTACAGAAGAGATGACGCAGTACAACCTGAAAGCAGCAGCCGCAGTGGAAGAAGCTCTGATGATGATAAGCCAAAACTCGCCTGGTATTGTACCAGCGAAGGTGAAAGAATGCTTACAGAATCTTGCCCTAGTCTCAGACCACTGTCAAATGAAATCACAAGAACAATGTGTGTCAAGGAACTCGGAGGAGAATACAAGAGAATTCAAAAACAAGCCAACACACATCCAATCAATGTCCTCACACAAAATGCACTGGTCGGAACAGCTCACCAAATTGAACAAGGGGCAATCAATACCGCAATATCAGCAGTCGAAGAACTCCAAGCAATCATGCGATATAAAGCCCAAATCTGTTACGGAAAAAGGGCATCTGACAACTGGTACAGAGATGTATGGCCCGACGTTCTGGCCCAAAATACCAAAATCAAGGAAATCTTATCGGAACTCAAAAAATTTAAGGAGGACACATGGAGATATCCAGTATGAAGCCCAGTATGAAGCCCAAGCCCAACAAGATCAAGAACGAGCCCGTTACAAGTACAGCCCAATCCATGGTTACATTCTAGAAGATGACGCAAGCGATGACGATAATGTGGATATCAAAGTGGACCCCGGCTGGGACGACTTTTGCCTTTACCCACCGAAAACTTGGCGTGCAGATATTCTCGGTGCGCGCATGGCTCGCATGTAGGCCCGCTGTTTGTCGGCCATAATGTATAATTATTGTAATATGGGCAGCTGTAAAGTTTCTAAATAATGCCCGAATATGCCATGGCATATTCTCCTTGTTTAAGCCTATATAAAGGCTTGTATCTCTGCTTGTAAGATCATCGAGATCACCCACTACTTTCTCTCACATGTAAAATTACCCATTGTATCAAAGCTTCCGCAGTTTTATAAAAGGTGTGTTTTATATTTCGTTCCAGTTGTGTTTTATATTTCGTTTTATTCCAGTTAAATCTTAAAGTCTATCCTTGAACTTTGATTTAATTTTCACCTGGGTCTATATTTCTTTGGTATCAGAGCTTCTTCCACTGCGGCTGCTGCTTTCAGGTTGTACTGCGTCATCTCTTCTGTACATTCTGCAAGAAAACAGGTTACTAATCGAGATAGTTTATCCGCTAGTACATTCTGTTTACCATCAATATGTTCAATATTGATTTTGACTCCTGTGCCTGTAATTGCATCCTGGAACTTTATCCAACGAACCCTTGATGCTTTATTGCTATTAGTTTTTTGATAAAAACTATTTATTGCTTGGCAATCAGTTCTAAGGGTTACTTCCTCTTTGTCTAGGTAATAGATCTTCATTTTCTCAAGGGCATTAAGGCAGGCATTAATCTCTGCATCTATTGTGGATTGTGGTGTTGCAAACTTGCCACTATAGTAAGCACAGATTTTCTCTTCATTTTTGGGATCATTCTTTCTTTTCTTCCACTTGCAGACTCCTCCCCATCCTTCTGCACATCCATCTGTTTCAAGGATGATGTATGCATCTTCTGGTGGGATTTGAAGATCTGGGAGGTTTTGTACTTCCCTTTTGATTTTATAAATTAGCTCATAGTCTGATTGCTTGAGCCTTTTGTCTCCATGGGGGCTGGTTTTGCTGTACAATGGACCGACCAACAGGCTTAACCTCGGGATGTAATCAAACACTGGAAACTGTCCTAAGCCCAGAAAGACAGCTTGAAATTTCACGACAGCAAAGAGCGAGCCTTGTGCCTGCCGAGGTACTGTACAGAAACACGAGAGATACAGTACAACATCTGGTCTACCAACATTATTCCGAACAAGGAATATTATGTACCGAAGATGCTCAGGTAAACCTGCTACTATGTAATCAGCAAAGCTATAATGAACTCAGACAAAGAGGCATGCAATATGTCCATCTTGGACTATTCATGATCCGTATACACACGCTACATAGGCGAAACGCAGGAACAAATGCCTTGATAGTACTACGAGATACGCGTTGGAGGGACAGTACACAGATCATAGGAACCATGGAAGTAGATCTTACAACCGGAACGCAACTGGTTTACATGGTCCCCGACATGATGCTGAGCATATATGATTTCCATCATCATCTGGAAGTATCCATCCAAACTCATGGGTACGAATCTTGGCAAGGAGGAGAAAGCAATCTCCTTATTACCATGGGTGTCGTTGCAAGGCTTTCCAACACCAGCTATACCGGATTTGATTACAACGTACAAAACGTTGTTGATCACCTAGCAACAAATGGTATAAACGCTATACCAGGAGAAAAGAAAGATTTAAGGGAGCTAGAAGGAAGAAGCTGGAGCCTTAAGCCATCAGAAGTAAACACAGTCCGAGTACCATCAGGTGTGGCAGTTAACCAAAGGCTTGACAGATCAATAAGCCTAAGGTTTGAAAGATACAACAGAAGACCGGAACCGGCAAGATACTCTGTTGACCAACACGACAGAGAAATTCATGAAGAATTGGATGCTGATGAGGAACACATAATAAACCTGTGTATACAAAACAATGACCATAATCCTATGGATATGTTCTGCCAGTGTCAAATATGCCTAGAAGAGGCAGAAACTCAAGCAAAAGCCCCTCTAAATTCGGAGAAGAAAAGAGGAAATAAACCCCGAAAGGCTAAGCGAGCATGGGGGGAAAAATGGTCAACGCTTGGAGAATACTCAGGAAAATGGGATTATTATGTCCGTTATGATAACCCAACTCCAACCACTCCAATAGAAGAGATCATCGCCACAGGATGGGATGATGATAACAATGAACAAACAGAACCTAGTGACCAATCTACGATCATCAAGTTTCAAGAAGAAGGTGAAGACAGCTCGGACGATGAGGAGGAAGACTCACAGTATTATCAAAAGATCTCAAATATGCTGCAAAATGATCATAAAGTCTTCAAAATATCAGAGGAAGATGAAGAACTGGAATACCCAAAATTTAAAAAATTCCAGGAGCATGTCTTCCCATCAGCAGCAGAAAACAGTGGGGTATATAATTCGTATACTCCCCCAACAGAGCCCATAATGGGGCCACCAGTATATCCACCAGCACAAGGATATGTCACCAGAACTCAAAGTTACGGCTTTGATTTCCCCCAGAGAGGTCGCCAAAATTTCCAAGGAAATTATGGGCAATACCACACAACCCAATGGACATTACCACCAGCACTCTCAGGCATAGGAGCGATGTTAGTCTTACCTTTAGACCCAGGCTTATGGCCTGAAGTAATATCAAGGTGGGAATCCATAACCCTCAACCGGCTAAGTGAACATACATGGGCAGACAACAAACAAAAGCTATTGTATGTCGAAAACTTACTCGGTGAAAATGAAAAAATCATGTGGCAGCAGTGGCGCACAGCGTATCCAGAAGCATATGTTAATCTGGAATCCATCGCAGATGATCCTCAAAATATCACTTCTCAAATTAGGCAAATAATCCTAATGGAGGATCCATATAGAGGGTCAACAGAAGAGCAAGAAAGAGCCAGCAGAGATCTGGAAAGATTAAATTGTGAAAACACCAAAGACCTTTGGAGATTTCTAAGTGATTTCAGAATCTTGGCAACGAAATCAGGGAGATTATATTTCCCACCAACCATGGACAAACTCTTCTCTAAGATGCCGAGGTCATTGTCTAGTCGTGTTGAAGAAGCTTTTAAACAAAAGTATCCAGGAATGACTGCCGGAGTTCTACCAGCAATAAGCTTCACATACAATTTCATCTCAGATATGTGCAAAGAAGCCGCTTTACAAAAGGAACTCAGGGATCTGTCTCTCTGCTCGACAATCCCGATCCCAGGTTATTATGATAATAACCAAAGAAAATATGGTTTGCGAAAGTCACAGACCTACAAAGGAAAACCACACAAATCCCATGTGAAGGTTTTCAAGCGGAAAAATGCAGAAAAAGGATATATCAAGAAATGCAAATGCTACATCTGTGGAAAGGAAGGGCATTTTGCAAGAGATTGCAAAAGTGAAAAGGGGAATATGGCAAGAGCGGCCGTATTCCAGGACTTGGAACTCAAAAATGACTGGGAAATAATGTCAGCCGAAAATGATGACTCAAGCGTATATAGTATTTCGGAAGGGGAAAGTGGTGCAACAATAAAAAACATTGGAGCATTGGTTGAAGAACAACCCCTAGAAGAAACTGCTTTCATGCTAAAACATGAAACGTGCTATATGTTCCACCCAGGAGAGCCATCAAAAATTAAAGAAACAGAAAAACAAGCAGGCTCGTGGCGACCAACAAAAGCATTCCCAGACACTACATGTGAACATGATTGGCAGGAAAATGAATTAACAAACTATGCGCTTTGTTACTTCTGTGGCATCCTAACCACAGAACGATCAAGACTTCATTGCTCAAAATGCACAGTCACGCTTTGCGCTGTTTGTGCTTTCCACCAATTAAAGAAAGTTATCAAGATAAAGCCCATAGTCAAAGCAGCAAATATTGAGCCAAATGCTCAAGGACAGTCTCTATTACGCGAATTGCTTGTAGAAAAGGGAAATGAAATAAAGCAAATGATTAGAGACCAAGCAAAAGAACATTTTGAGCATATGGCTGAAATACAAAAATGGGAGGAGAAAGAGAAGGCATGGAGCCAAGAATGCAAATGGCTTCTAGGAGAGGTAGCAAGGCTAAAACAAGAACTTGAGGATCAACGAAAAGAAAACGAGTTCCCTTTACCCCCAGTACATTACTCCAAAGCACTCATAGAAGAAACAGTAATTGCATCAGCAACAGGAGACGTCCAAAGGACCAGAAGAATTAACAACCAACTGTATAATGTTCAGGTGGAATTCGACATCCCAGGAAATCTAAAGTTCACAGCTCGTGCAATCATTGATACAGGTGCAACTGCCTGCTGTATCAACAAAGAGGTTGTACCAAAAGAGGCACTGGAAGAAGTAAGATACGAAACTTACTTCAATGGCGTAAACTCAAGACAAAAGGCGTCATACAAGTTAAGAGGAGGGTACATTATTATTGAAGGCAATAAATTCCGCATACCCTTGGTATATGCCTTTGATATGAGGACAGGAGATGGTATTGACATGCTCATTGGAGCATCGTTTATACGATCAATGAAAGGTGGGATTCGAATAGAAGGTAATGAAATAACCTTCTACAAAAAAATCACCAAGATCCAGTCAACCCCACAAACTGAAGCCATGAATGCTGCTATTGCTGAACTCGAACTTGATGAATACGTATATCATCAACTACAATATGATATCGCATTCACCAAAGAAGATGGGGCGAAGTTACATGATAGTTTCAAGCCGCTCCTTGATAAGCTACGACAACAAGGCTATATCGGAGAGGACCCCTTACTTCACTGGAAAAAGAACCAAGAGTTGTGCAAAATAGAGATCATCAACCCAGAAATCTCTATCCAGGACAAACCACTGAGGAATATAACACCAGCAATGGAGACATCATTCAAAAGACATGCTGAAGCATTACTAAAGCTCGGAGTGATCAGACCAAGCTCAAGTAGGCATCGAACGATGGCAATGATCGTCAACTCAGGAACCACTATTGATCCTAAAACAGGAAAGGAGATTAAAGGCAAGGAACGAATGGTATTCAATTACCGTACGCTCAATGACAACACCCACAAGGATCAGTACTCCTTACCAGGGATAAACACCCTACTCAAAAGAATTGGAAGTGCAAAAATTTTCTCTAAGTTTGACCTCAAATCAGGATTTCACCAAATTGCCATGCATGAAGACTCGATACCATGGACAGCTTTCTGGATCCCGGGAGGATTGTATGAATGGCTTGTGATGCCCTTCGGATTGAAAAATGCCCCAGCGGTATTTCAAAGAAAGATGGATAAATGTTTCAAAGGAACTGAAGACTTTATCGCAGTCTACATCGATGATATCTTGGTCTTCTCAAAAGACACTCAAAGCCATAAGCAACATCTTGAAGTAATGTTAAGTATTTGTCAGAGTAATGGCTTAGTATTGTCACCAACCAAAATGAAGATCGCAGTTCCAGAAATTGAATTCCTTGGAGCAACCATTGGAAATAACAAAATAAAGCTGCAAGAGCATATCATAAAGAAGGTCATCGATTTCGATGAAGAAAAGCTGAAGACAAAAGCAGGGCTTAGGTCCTTTTTAGGAATCCTAAACTATGCCCGAAATTACATCCCGAGGTTAAGCCTGTTGGTCGGTCCATTGTACAGCAAAACCAGCCCCCATGGAGACAAAAGGCTCAAGCAATCAGACTATGAGCTAATTTATAAAATCAAAAGGGAAGTACAAAACCTCCCAGATCTTCAAATCCCACCAGAAGATGCATACATCATCCTTGAAACAGATGGATGTGCAGAAGGATGGGGAGGAGTCTGCAAGTGGAAGAAAAGAAAGAATGATCCCAAAAATGAAGAGAAAATCTGTGCTTACTATAGTGGCAAGTTTGCAACACCACAATCCACAATAGATGCAGAGATTAATGCCTGCCTTAATGCCCTTGAGAAAATGAAGATCTATTACCTAGACAAAGAGGAAGTAACCCTTAGAACTGATTGCCAAGCAATAAATAGTTTTTATCAAAAAACTAATAGCAATAAAGCATCAAGGGTTCGTTGGATAAAGTTCCAGGATGCAATTACAGGCACAGGAGTCAAAATCAATATTGAACATATTGATGGTAAACAGAATGTACTAGCGGATAAACTATCTCGATTAGTAACCTGTTTTCTTGCAGAATGTACAGAAGAGATGACGCAGTACAACCTGAAAGCAGCAGCCGCAGTGGAAGAAGCTCTGATGATGATAAGCCAAAACTCGCCTGGTATTGTACCAGCGAAGGTGAAAGAATGCTTACAGAATCTTGCCCTAGTCTCAGACCACTGTCAAATGAAATCACAAGAACAATGTGTGTCAAGGAACTCGGAGGAGAATACAAGAGAATTCAAAAACAAGCCAACACACATCCAATCAATGTCCTCACACAAAATGCACTGGTCGGAACAGCTCACCAAATTGAACAAGGGGCAATCAATACCGCAATATCAGCAGTCGAAGAACTCCAAGCAATCATGCGATATAAAGCCCAAATCTGTTACGGAAAAAGGGCCTCTGACAACTGGTACAGAGATGTATGGCCCGACGTTCTGGCCCAAAATACCAAAATCAAGGAAATCTTATCGGAACTCAAAAAATTTAAGGAGGACACATGGAGATATCCAGTATGAAGCCCAGTATGAAGCCCAAGCCCAACAAGATCAAGAACGAGCCCGTTACAAGTACAGCCCAATCCATGGTTACATTCTAGAAGATGACGCAAGCGATGACGATAATGTGGATATCAAAGTGGACCCCGGCTGGGACGACTTTTGCCTTTACCCACCGAAAACTTGGCGTGCAGATATTCTCGGTGCGCGCATGGCTCGCATGTAGGCCCGCTGTTTGTCGGCCATAATGTATAATTATTGTAATATGGGCAGCTGTAAAGTTTCTAAATAATGCCCGAATATGCCATGGCATATTCTCCTTGTTTAAGCCTATATAAAGGCTTGTATCTCTGCTTGTAAGATCATCGAGATCACCCACTACTTTCTCTCACATGTAAAATTACCCATTGTATCAAAGCTTCCGCAGTTTTATAAAAGGTGTGTTTTATATTTCGTTCCAGTTGTGTTTTATATTTCGTTTTATTCCAGTTAAATCTTAAAGTCTATCCTTGAACTTTGATTTAATTTTCACCTGGGTCTATATTTAATCAAAGTTCAAGGATAGACTTTAAGATTTAACTGGAATAAAACGAAATATAAAACACAACTGGAACGAAATATAAAACACACCTTTTATAAAACTGCGGAAGCTTTGATACAATGGGTAATTTTACATGTGAGAGAAAGTAGTGGGTGATCTCGATGATCTTACAAGCAGAGATACAAGCCTTTATATAGGCTTAAACAAGGAGAATATGCCATGGCATATTCGGGCATTATTTAGAAACTTTATAGCTGCCCATATTACAATAATTATACATTATGGCCGACAAACAGCGGGCCTACATGCGAGCCATGCGCGCACCGAGAATATCTGCACGCCAAGTTTTCGGTGGGTAAAGGCAAAAGTCGTCCCAGCCGGGGTCCACTTTGATATCCACATTATCGTCATCGCTTGCGTCATCTTCTAGAATGTAACCATGGATTGGGCTGTACTTGTAACGGGCTCGTTCTTGATCTTGTTGGGCTTGGGCTTCATACTGGGCTTCATACTGGATATCTCCATGTGTCCTCCTTAAATTTTTTGAGTTCCGATAAGATTTCCTTGATTTTGGTATTTTGGGCCAGAACGTCGGGCCATACATCTCTGTACCAGTTGTCAGAGGCCCTTTTTCCGTAACAGATTTGGGCTTTATATCGCATGATTGCTTGGAGTTCTTCGACTGCTGATATTGCGGTATTGATTGCCCCTTGTTCAATTTGGTGAGCTGTTCCGACCAGTGCATTTTGTGTGAGGACATTGATTGGATGTGTGTTGGCTTGTTTTTGAATTCTCTTGTATTCTCCTCCGAGTTCCTTGACACACATTGTTCTTGTGATTTCATTTGACAGTGGTCTGAGACTAGGGCAAGATTCTGTAAGCATTCTTTCACCTTCGCTGGTACAATACCAGGCGAGTTTTGGCTTATCATCATCAGAGCTTCTTCCACTGCGGCTGCTGCTTTCAGGTTGTACTGCGTCATCTCTTCTGTACATTCTGCAAGAAAACAGGTTACTAATCGAGATAGTTTATCCGCTAGTACATTCTGTTTACCATCAATATGTTCAATATTGATTTTGACTCCTGTGCCTGTAATTGCATCCTGGAACTTTATCCAACGAACCCTTGATGCTTTATTGCTATTAGTTTTTTGATAAAAACTATTTATTGCTTGGCAATCAGTTCTAAGGGTTACTTCCTCTTTGTCTAGGTAATAGATCTTCATTTTCTCAAGGGCATTAAGGCAGGCATTAATCTCTGCATCTATTGTGGATTGTGGTGTTGCAAACTTGCCACTATAGTAAGCACAGATTTTCTCTTCATTTTTGGGATCATTCTTTCTTTTCTTCCACTTGCAGACTCCTCCCCATCCTTCTGCACATCCATCTGTTTCAAGGATGATGTATGCATCTTCTGGTGGGATTTGAAGATCTGGGAGGTTTTGTACTTCCCTTTTGATTTTATAAATTAGCTCATAGTCTGATTGCTTGAGCCTTTTGTCTCCATGGGGGCTGGTTTTGCTGTACAATGGACCGACCAACAGGCTTAACCTCGGGATGTAATTTCGGGAATAGTTTAGGATTCCTAAAAAGGACCTAAGCCCTGCTTTTGTCTTCAGCTTTTCTTCATCGAAATCGATGACCTTCTTTATGATATGCTCTTGCAGCTTTATTTTGTTATTTCCAATGGTTGCTCCAAGGAATTCAATTTCTGGAACTGCGATCTTCATTTTGGTTGGTGACAATACTAAGCCATTACTCTGACAAATACTTAACATTACTTCAAGATGTTGCTTATGGCTTTGAGTGTCTTTTGAGAAGACCAAGATATCATCGATGTAGACTGCGATAAAGTCTTCAGTTCCTTTGAAACATTTATCCATCTTTCTTTGAAATACCGCTGGGGCATTTTTCAATCCGAAGGGCATCACAAGCCATTCATACAATCCTCCCGGGATCCAGAAAGCTGTCCATGGTATCGAGTCTTCATGCATGGCAATTTGGTGAAATCCTGATTTGAGGTCAAACTTAGAGAAAATTTTTGCACTTCCAATTCTTTTGAGTAGGGTGTTTATCCCTGGTAAGGAGTACTGATCCTTGTGGGTGTTGTCATTGAGCGTACGGTAATTGAATACCATTCGTTCCTTGCCTTTAATCTCCTTTCCTGTTTTAGGATCAATAGTGGTTCCTGAGTTGACGATCATTGCCATCGTTCGATGCCTACTTGAGCTTGGTCTGATCACTCCGAGCTTTAGTAATGCTTCAGCATGTCTTTTGAATGATGTCTCCATTGCTGGTGTTATATTCCTCAGTGGTTTGTCCTGGATAGAGATTTCTGGGTTGATGATCTCTATTTTGCACAACTCTTGGTTCTTTTTCCAGTGAAGTAAGGGGTCCTCTCCGATATAGCCTTGTTGTCGTAGCTTATCAAGGAGCGGCTTGAAACTATCATGTAACTTCGCCCCATCTTCTTTGGTGAATGCGATATCATATTGTAGTTGATGATATACGTATTCATCAAGTTCGAGTTCAGCAATAGCAGCATTCATGGCTTCAGTTTGTGGGGTTGACTGGATCTTGGTGATTTTTTTGTAGAAGGTTATTTCATTACCTTCTATTCGAATCCCACCTTTCATTGATCGTATAAACGATGCTCCAATGAGCATGTCAATACCATCTCCTGTCCTCATATCAAAGGCATATACCAAGGGTATGCGGAATTTATTGCCTTCAATAATAATGTACCCTCCTCTTAACTTGTATGACGCCTTTTGTCTTGAGTTTACGCCATTGAAGTAAGTTTCGTATCTTACTTCTTCCAGTGCCTCTTTTGGTACAACCTCTTTGTTGATACAGCAGGCAGTTGCACCTGTATCAATGATTGCACGAGCTGTGAACTTTAGATTTCCTGGGATGTCGAATTCCACCTGAACATTATACAGTTGGTTGTTAATTCTTCTGGTCCTTTGGACGTCTCCTGTTGCTGATGCAATTACTGTTTCTTCTATGAGTGCTTTGGAGTAATGTACTGGGGGTAAAGGGAACTCGTTTTCTTTTCGTTGATCCTCAAGTTCTTGTTTTAGCCTTGCTACCTCTCCTAGAAGCCATTTGCATTCTTGGCTCCATGCCTTCTCTTTCTCCTCCCATTTTTGTATTTCAGCCATATGCTCAAAATGTTCTTTTGCTTGGTCTCTAATCATTTGCTTTATTTCATTTCCCTTTTCTACAAGCAATTCGCGTAATAGAGACTGTCCTTGAGCATTTGGCTCAATATTTGCTGCTTTCACTATGGGCTTTATCTTGATAACTTTCTTTAATTGGTGGAAAGCACAAACAGCGCAAAGCGTGACTGTGCATTTTGAGCAATGAAGTCTTGATCGTTCTGTGGTTAGGATGCCACAGAAGTAACAAAGCGCATAGTTTGTTAATTCATTTTCCTGCCAATCATGTTCACATGTAGTGTCTGGGAATGCTTTTGTTGGTCGCCACGAGCCTGCTTGTTTTTCTGTTTCTTTAATTTTTGATGGCTCTCCTGGGTGGAACATATAGCACGTTTCATGTTTTAGCATGAAAGCAGTTTCTTCTAGGGGTTGTTCTTCAACCAATGCTCCAATGTTTTTTATTGTTGCACCACTTTCCCCTTCCGAAATACTATATACGCTTGAGTCATCATTTTCGGCTGACATTATTTCCCAGTCATTTTTGAGTTCCAAGTCCTGGAATACGGCCGCTCTTGCCATATTCCCCTTTTCACTTTTGCAATCTCTTGCAAAATGCCCTTCCTTTCCACAGATGTAGCATTTGCATTTCTTGATATATCCTTTTTCTGCATTTTTCCGCTTGAAAACCTTCACATGGGATTTGTGTGGTTTTCCTTTGTAGGTCTGTGACTTTCGCAAACCATATTTTCTTTGGTTATTATCATAATAACCTGGGATCGGGATTGTCGAGCAGAGAGACAGATCCCTGAGTTCCTTTTGTAAAGCGGCTTCTTTGCACATATCTGAGATGAAATTGTATGTGAAGCTTATTGCTGGTAGAACTCCGGCAGTCATTCCTGGATACTTTTGTTTAAAAGCTTCTTCAACACGACTAGACAATGACCTCGGCATCTTAGAGAAGAGTTTGTCCATGGTTGGTGGGAAATATAATCTCCCTGATTTCGTTGCCAAGATTCTGAAATCACTTAGAAATCTCCAAAGGTCTTTGGTGTTTTCACAATTTAATCTTTCCAGATCTCTGCTGGCTCTTTCTTGCTCTTCTGTTGACCCTCTATATGGATCCTCCATTAGGATTATTTGCCTAATTTGAGAAGTGATATTTTGAGGATCATCTGCGATGGATTCCAGATTAACATATGCTTCTGGATACGCTGTGCGCCACTGCTGCCACATGATTTTTTCATTTTCACCTGGGTCTATATTTCTTTGGTATCAGAGCTTGAATCAAGGTATTCAAGTTCAACCATATGAGTTTCTAACTCTTTTATTATTCAAGGAAGGTATGGGAATTGCTTATTAGTGTCTTTTTAATCTGCAAAAAGTATTTTTATATGATAAAAGGCCGCACAATTGCTTCTATCAATGGTAAGGAAAACCCAGTTTTGAAGTTAACTGTTGGATGAGTCATGTGATTATACTCATGACAGAACGTTTTGAACAAGAAATACAACACTGGTATGATAATTCCCAAATTGCCAACCTTGAATATATAGTTTTTAATTCTGAAACTCCAAAACCACAAATATCTGATTTAGTAAACAATCTTGCTTGCATCCATAGTCGATTAAATCTATTTTCTAAAGTTGCTCTGAAGAATTTCAAAAGTATTTTGGAAAAACAACAAAGTCTAGAATTGAGTCTTAAAAGGAATTTCGAGAAGCTGGAAGTTTGTGAGGATTTACTTCGAAAAACCAAGAGTGAAACCTTAAATAGCCTCAAACAAATCTCTACTGAAATTCAGCACTCAAAACCCTTAACAAAATCAGAATTGCTTGGATTAGTCCAAGAAATCACCAAACAGCCAAAATTGGTAGAAAAAGAAGCCTTGAGATTAACTGAAAATCTCAATACAAAAGTTTTGAAGGTTGAAGACCTTCTTCAGGAAGTCAAGCAACTTATCACTGGATGAGTATTGATAAACAAAGGGAAGACGACAACTTGAATCAAGTTTTGAAGGTTGAAGACCTTCTTCAGGAAGTCAAGCAACTTATCACTGGATGAGTATTGATAAACAAAGGGAAGACGACAACTATCTAGAGGCAGTTAAAGCAACAGAGCAGCTAGAATCACCAGCGGTAGGATTTGTAAAGCCGTCCGATTATAAAGGAGGTGTAGCAACTCAGCTAGCAGCAGTCATCAAACAAAACAATACGCTGTTATACCTGACAGTCAAAAACAACCAAAAGATAGCAGAAGTTCAGGCTAATATTGATAAGCTATCAAGAGAACTGCAGACACTTGGCAAAAGAGAATCAAAACCATTGGAGTTAGAAGACTCGATATCTGATCTTTCCAAGAGATTAGATAAACTTGCAATTACAAAAAAAAATTCAGCCAAGGGCAAAGCAAGGATCTATCTACGTTTTCAAAGATCCTAACAAGATCTTCAAGGAAGAGTTTGAAAAGATCAATAAGAAGACATGAGTCACCAAAGACTTAACGTGACAAATCAATCATCCTCCGAAAATAATTCGGTTCTCCCAACACAGGATGATCAGATCAGAGGATACCGTCGTCTAGCAAGAACCCGTCACAATCTGGCACGAAGTATCAATCGTCAGTGGAGACCAAGAAATCAAAATCAAACACTGGAAACTGTCCTAAGCCCAGAAAGACAGCTTGAAATTTCACGACAGCAAAGAGCGAGCCTTGTGCCTGCCGAGGTACTGTACAGAAACACGAGAGATACAGTACAACATCTGGTCTACCAACATTATTCCGAACAAGGAATATTATGTACCGAAGATGCTCAGGTAAACCTGCTACTATGTAATCAGCAAAGCTATAATGAACTCAGACAAAGAGGCATGCAATATGTCCATCTTGGACTATTCATGATCCGTATACACACGCTACATAGGCGAAACGCAGGAACAAATGCCTTGATAGTACTACGAGATACGCGTTGGAGGGACAGTACACAGATCATAGGAACCATGGAAGTAGATCTTACAACCGGAACGCAACTGGTTTACATGGTCCCCGACATGATGCTGAGCATATATGATTTCCATCATCATCTGGAAGTATCCATCCAAACTCATGGGTACGAATCTTGGCAAGGAGGAGAAAGCAATCTCCTTATTACCATGGGTGTCGTTGCAAGGCTTTCCAACACCAGCTATACCGGATTTGATTACAACGTACAAAACGTTGTTGATCACCTAGCAACAAATGGTATAAACGCTATACCAGGAGAAAAGAAAGATTTAAGGGAGCTAGAAGGAAGAAGCTGGAGCCTTAAGCCATCAGAAGTAAACACAGTCCGAGTACCATCAGGTGTGGCAGTTAACCAAAGGCTTGACAGATCAATAAGCCTAAGGTTTGAAAGATACAACAGAAGACCGGAACCGGCAAGATACTCTGTTGACCAACACGACAGAGAAATTCATGAAGAATTGGATGCTGATGAGGAACACATAATAAACCTGTGTATACAAAACAATGACCATAATCCTATGGATATGTTCTGCCAGTGTCAAATATGCCTAGAAGAGGCAGAAACTCAAGCAAAAGCCCCTCTAAATTCGGAGAAGAAAAGAGGAAATAAACCCCGAAAGGCTAAGCGAGCATGGGGGGAAAAATGGTCAACGCTTGGAGAATACTCAGGAAAATGGGATTATTATGTCCGTTATGATAACCCAACTCCAACCACTCCAATAGAAGAGATCATCGCCACAGGATGGGATGATGATAACAATGAACAAACAGAACCTAGTGACCAATCTACGATCATCAAGTTTCAAGAAGAAGGTGAAGACAGCTCGGACGATGAGGAGGAAGACTCACAGTATTATCAAAAGATCTCAAATATGCTGCAAAATGATCATAAAGTCTTCAAAATATCAGAGGAAGATGAAGAACTGGAATACCCAAAATTTAAAAAATTCCAGGAGCATGTCTTCCCATCAGCAGCAGAAAACAGTGGGGTATATAATTCGTATACTCCCCCAACAGAGCCCATAATGGGGCCACCAGTATATCCACCAGCACAAGGATATGTCACCAGAACTCAAAGTTACGGCTTTGATTTCCCCCAGAGAGGTCGCCAAAATTTCCAAGGAAATTATGGGCAATACCACACAACCCAATGGACATTACCACCAGCACTCTCAGGCATAGGAGCGATGTTAGTCTTACCTTTAGACCCAGGCTTATGGCCTGAAGTAATATCAAGGTGGGAATCCATAACCCTCAACCGGCTAAGTGAACATACATGGGCAGACAACAAACAAAAGCTATTGTATGTCGAAAACTTACTCGGTGAAAATGAAAAAATCATGTGGCAGCAGTGGCGCACAGCGTATCCAGAAGCATATGTTAATCTGGAATCCATCGCAGATGATCCTCAAAATATCACTTCTCAAATTAGGCAAATAATCCTAATGGAGGATCCATATAGAGGGTCAACAGAACCAGGTGAAAATTAAATCAAAGTTCAAGGATAGACTTTAAGATTTAACTGGAATAAAACGAAATATAAAACACAACTGGAACGAAATATAAAACACACCTTTTATAAAACTGCGGAAGCTTTGATACAATGGGTAATTTTACATGTGAGAGAAAGTAGTGGGTGATCTCGATGATCTTACAAGCAGAGATACAAGCCTTTATATAGGCTTAAACAAGGAGAATATGCCATGGCATATTCGGGCATTATTTAGAAACTTTACAGCTGCCCATATTACAATAATTATACATTATGGCCGACAAACAGCGGGCCTACATGCGAGCCATGCGCGCACCGAGAATATCTGCACGCCAAGTTTTCGGTGGGTAAAGGCAAAAGTCGTCCCAGCCGGGGTCCACTTTGATATCCACATTATCGTCATCGCTTGCGTCATCTTCTAGAATGTAACCATGGATTGGGCTGTACTTGTAACGGGCTCGTTCTTGATCTTGTTGGGCTTGGGCTTCATACTGGGCTTCATACTGGATATCTCCATGTGTCCTCCTTAAATTTTTTGAGTTCCGATAAGATTTCCTTGATTTTGGTATTTTGGGCCAGAACGTCGGGCCATACATCTCTGTACCAGTTGTCAGAGGCCCTTTTTCCGTAACAGATTTGGGCTTTATATCGCATGATTGCTTGGAGTTCTTCGACTGCTGATATTGCGGTATTGATTGCCCCTTGTTCAATTTGGTGAGCTGTTCCGACCAGTGCATTTTGTGTGAGGACATTGATTGGATGTGTGTTGGCTTGTTTTTGAATTCTCTTGTATTCTCCTCCGAGTTCCTTGACACACATTGTTCTTGTGATTTCATTTGACAGTGGTCTGAGACTAGGGCAAGATTCTGTAAGCATTCTTTCACCTTCGCTGGTACAATACCAGGCGAGTTTTGGCTTATCATCATCAGAGCTTCTTCCACTGCGGCTGCTGCTTTCAGGTTGTACTGCGTCATCTCTTCTGTACATTCTGCAAGAAAACAGGTTACTAATCGAGATAGTTTATCCGCTAGTACATTCTGTTTACCATCAATATGTTCAATATTGATTTTGACTCCTGTGCCTGTAATTGCATCCTGGAACTTTATCCAACGAACCCTTGATGCTTTATTGCTATTAGTTTTTTGATAAAAACTATTTATTGCTTGGCAATCAGTTCTAAGGGTTACTTCCTCTTTGTCTAGGTAATAGATCTTCATTTTCTCAAGGGCATTAAGGCAGGCATTAATCTCTGCATCTATTGTGGATTGTGGTGTTGCAAACTTGCCACTATAGTAAGCACAGATTTTCTCTTCATTTTTGGGATCATTCTTTCTTTTCTTCCACTTGCAGACTCCTCCCCATCCTTCTGCACATCCATCTGTTTCAAGGATGATGTATGCATCTTCTGGTGGGATTTGAAGATCTGGGAGGTTTTGTACTTCCCTTTTGATTTTATAAATTAGCTCATAGTCTGATTGCTTGAGCCTTTTGTCTCCATGGGGGCTGGTTTTGCTGTACAATGGACCGACCAACAGGCTTAACCTCGGGATGTAATTTCGGGAATAGTTTAGGATTCCTAAAAAGGACCTAAGCCCTGCTTTTGTCTTCAGCTTTTCTTCATCGAAATCGATGACCTTCTTTATGATATGCTCTTGCAGCTTTATTTTGTTATTTCCAATGGTTGCTCCAAGGAATTCAATTTCTGGAACTGCGATCTTCATTTTGGTTGGTGACAATACTAAGCCATTACTCTGACAAATACTTAACATTACTTCAAGATGTTGCTTATGGCTTTGAGTGTCTTTTGAGAAGACCAAGATATCATCGATGTAGACTGCGATAAAGTCTTCAGTTCCTTTGAAACATTTATCCATCTTTCTTTGAAATACCGCTGGGGCATTTTTCAATCCGAAGGGCATCACAAGCCATTCATACAATCCTCCCGGGATCCAGAAAGCTGTCCATGGTATCGAGTCTTCATGCATGGCAATTTGGTGAAATCCTGATTTGAGGTCAAACTTAGAGAAAATTTTTGCACTTCCAATTCTTTTGAGTAGGGTGTTTATCCCTGGTAAGGAGTACTGATCCTTGTGGGTGTTGTCATTGAGCGTACGGTAATTGAATACCATTCGTTCCTTGCCTTTAATCTCCTTTCCTGTTTTAGGATCAATAGTGGTTCCTGAGTTGACGATCATTGCCATCGTTCGATGCCTACTTGAGCTTGGTCTGATCACTCCGAGCTTTAGTAATGCTTCAGCATGTCTTTTGAATGATGTCTCCATTGCTGGTGTTATATTCCTCAGTGGTTTGTCCTGGATAGAGATTTCTGGGTTGATGATCTCTATTTTGCACAACTCTTGGTTCTTTTTCCAGTGAAGTAAGGGGTCCTCTCCGATATAGCCTTGTTGTCGTAGCTTATCAAGGAGCGGCTTGAAACTATCATGTAACTTCGCCCCATCTTCTTTGGTGAATGCGATATCATATTGTAGTTGATGATATACGTATTCATCAAGTTCGAGTTCAGCAATAGCAGCATTCATGGCTTCAGTTTGTGGGGTTGACTGGATCTTGGTGATTTTTTTGTAGAAGGTTATTTCATTACCTTCTATTCGAATCCCACCTTTCATTGATCGTATAAACGATGCTCCAATGAGCATGTCAATACCATCTCCTGTCCTCATATCAAAGGCATATACCAAGGGTATGCGGAATTTATTGCCTTCAATAATAATGTACCCTCCTCTTAACTTGTATGACGCCTTTTGTCTTGAGTTTACGCCATTGAAGTAAGTTTCGTATCTTACTTCTTCCAGTGCCTCTTTTGGTACAACCTCTTTGTTGATACAGCAGGCAGTTGCACCTGTATCAATGATTGCACGAGCTGTGAACTTTAGATTTCCTGGGATGTCGAATTCCACCTGAACATTATACAGTTGGTTGTTAATTCTTCTGGTCCTTTGGACGTCTCCTGTTGCTGATGCAATTACTGTTTCTTCTATGAGTGCTTTGGAGTAATGTACTGGGGGTAAAGGGAACTCGTTTTCTTTTCGTTGATCCTCAAGTTCTTGTTTTAGCCTTGCTACCTCTCCTAGAAGCCATTTGCATTCTTGGCTCCATGCCTTCTCTTTCTCCTCCCATTTTTGTATTTCAGCCATATGCTCAAAATGTTCTTTTGCTTGGTCTCTAATCATTTGCTTTATTTCATTTCCCTTTTCTACAAGCAATTCGCGTAATAGAGACTGTCCTTGAGCATTTGGCTCAATATTTGCTGCTTTGACTATGGGCTTTATCTTGATAACTTTCTTTAATTGGTGGAAAGCACAAACAGCGCAAAGCGTGACTGTGCATTTTGAGCAATGAAGTCTTGATCGTTCTGTGGTTAGGATGCCACAGAAGTAACAAAGCGCATAGTTTGTTAATTCATTTTCCTGCCAATCATGTTCACATGTAGTGTCTGGGAATGCTTTTGTTGGTCGCCACGAGCCTGCTTGTTTTTCTGTTTCTTTAATTTTTGATGGCTCTCCTGGGTGGAACATATAGCACGTTTCATGTTTTAGCATGAAAGCAGTTTCTTCTAGGGGTTGTTCTTCAACCAATGCTCCAATGTTTTTTATTGTTGCACCACTTTCCCCTTCCGAAATACTATATACGCTTGAGTCATCATTTTCGGCTGACATTATTTCCCAGTCATTTTTGAGTTCCAAGTCCTGGAATACGGCCGCTCTTGCCATATTCCCCTTTTCACTTTTGCAATCTCTTGCAAAATGCCCTTCCTTTCCACAGATGTAGCATTTGCATTTCTTGATATATCCTTTTTCTGCATTTTTCCGCTTGAAAACCTTCACATGGGATTTGTGTGGTTTTCCTTTGTAGGTCTGTGACTTTCGCAAACCATATTTTCTTTGGTTATTATCATAATAACCTGGGATCGGGATTGTCGAGCAGAGAGACAGATCCCTGAGTTCCTTTTGTAAAGCGGCTTCTTTGCACATATCTGAGATGAAATTGTATGTGAAGCTTATTGCTGGTAGAACTCCGGCAGTCATTCCTGGATACTTTTGTTTAAAAGCTTCTTCAACACGACTAGACAATGACCTCGGCATCTTAGAGAAGAGTTTGTCCATGGTTGGTGGGAAATATAATCTCCCTGATTTCGTTGCCAAGATTCTGAAATCACTTAGAAATCTCCAAAGGTCTTTGGTGTTTTCACAATTTAATCTTTCCAGATCTCTGCTGGCTCTTTCTTGCTCTTCTGTTGACCCTCTATATGGATCCTCCATTAGGATTATTTGCCTAATTTGAGAAGTGATATTTTGAGGATCATCTGCGATGGATTCCAGATTAACATATGCTTCTGGATACGCTGTGCGCCACTGCTGCCACATGATTTTTTCATTTTCACCGAGTAAGTTTTCGACATACAATAGCTTTTGTTTGTTGTCTGCCCATGTATGTTCACTTAGCCGGTTGAGGGTTATGGATTCCCACCTTGATATTACTTCAGGCCATAAGCCTGGGTCTAAAGGTAAGACTAACATCGCTCCTATGCCTGAGAGTGCTGGTGGTAATGTCCATTGGGTTGTGTGGTATTGCCCATAATTTCCTTGGAAATTTTGGCGACCTCTCTGGGGGAAATCAAAGCCGTAACTTTGAGTTCTGGTGACATATCCTTGTGCTGGTGGATATACTGGTGGCCCCATTATGGGCTCTGTTGGGGGAGTATACGAATTATATACCCCACTGTTTTCTGCTGCTGATGGGAAGACATGCTCCTGGAATTTTTTAAATTTTGGGTATTCCAGTTCTTCATCTTCCTCTGATATTTTGAAGACTTTATGATCATTTTGCAGCATATTTGAGATCTTTTGATAATACTGTGAGTCTTCCCCTCTTTTCTTCTCCGAATTTAGAGGGGCTTTTGCTTGAGTTTCTGCCTCTTCTAGGCATATTTGACACTGGCAGAACATATCCATAGGATATGCATTTTCTTTCAATCGAGACAAAATTATATTTAGTGATATCTTCAAAGGGTTTGTGACTGCCTACTCACCGATTACTTAGATAATAAACCTTGTTATTCTGTGAATTGCTTAATTTAGGTGAATTTTTAAATTTGTAAAGAAAATAGTACCTGTATTTTAATATTAATGTAAAAATTTAGAAGTTGTCGGCTAATTCATGGTTGGGGCAACACGACGCATCCCTCGTTATCCATTTTGCTTAAACTAGAAAGTCACGAATGTCATTGTCAAGGTAGCTTCCAATTCAACGCCGTTGGTATCACAACGTTTCCATGGAGGTAATTATCGAAAATAAACAAAGTGGCAACATGTGCAAACAAAAGCAAAAATCCATGGTGAATATATATTTTTATAATATTGTATTTAAACGTCACTTAAAGAAGATCGATCAGGATACAAATTTGTTTTCTTGTACAAGTTGCAAGATTGCTTTCCAATTGAAAGTACTAAACCAAGTTGAAGGTCCAACGATGCTAACAGTGGTGCCGGTTGGTACAAAGTATAAAACAATGATGAAGTGAGTAGGGAGGATGGTCAACGTTTTACTATCAAACTTATAACGTTGGATCACATGTACCTAGAGATTGTTCCCTCCGGAAGAACATTTATTTAAAGAAAATGAGTAATAATATAAATAGTTCGTGTTTTCTATTATAAATTATGGGTTCCGTTCCTTAATATTAAAAATTACTATCAATAGTTACTATATTTCATACCTTTTTAAAAATTTAATAGCTCTTCTGCAAAAGAAGACCTTGACAAAACTCTAACCTACCCAAACTTTGACGTTCATGGACGACATCGACCTCAACGTTTCATTGACATCACAGATCTCTTCTACCTATTTTTCAACATGGGTCGTTAACTTTCTTTCAAAAGGTTGTTTATGCTGAGGCAACCTGCGTCTGAGACTCTTTGGCTCTGCGTCGACTCTCCCCCAAAGACATGTCTAAAGGCAGTGTTCAGCTGGCTTGACCGGTCATAAATGGTGATGAGGTCAAATCAAGACCTAGTCTTCCAAACTCATTCTATCTGGACCAAACATTTACGCTAGGAGACTCTCTACCAGTAGACCAAGACCTCATTAGAAGGTCATTAACTTTCTATTTTATAGCTATGATATAGATTATTAATTTTCTGGATACTTTATATATCATTATTATAATTTCAAAATACATCTATAAAATACATAGTAAACCCCGTTTCTCATTTGTACGCCTTATACACAAAATGACCAACATAATATCTCGACCATTTTACTTGTACGTTGCATATACTTTCCTTATATTTTTAAATACATTTTTATATTTTACGCAGTTGGTTATCGCGCCTACGCCAGATGTAGATTTAATGGCTAAAGAACCAGAGAAAAATTAACAATGTTGAGGAATATCAGCACGTGACAGATTGCCAGTGAGTACTCTCAAGTTGAAACACTAATCATCTATAGAAAATTATGTTAACAAAACATCGTTTCGGGTCAACCTCATTTAACATAACCCAGACCAACTAAAAACACAGTTACGACTTGGTGCCCAACAAGCTCTCGGGATTAATAATTCTACCTTCTTAGGAGTGTTAGATTATTGAACTCCTCAACCAATTCACTACAAGAAAAATGGGCAATAGTGACGACGGATGTCGTCACAAATACCCCCATTTGTCGTCACTAAAGGTTTTTGTGACGACGTGTCGTCACAATTGCGTCGTCACTATAGCCTTGCCGCAATTGCCTTTATGTCGTCACAATTGCGTCGTCACAATTGCCTGTCGTCACTATTACCTTTTTGTCGTCACTAAAGGTGTCGTCACTATTGTTTTTTATTTATTTCTAATTTATTTTTTAATTTTTTTCAGTGTCGTCACTAAAGAACGGCGTCGTCACTAAAAGCGTCGTCACTAATACTTATTATATTTTATTTTCCTGTTTTTTTATTTTATATATATTAAACCTGTATATTTATTATTTCAACCAAAAAATCAAAAAATCAAAAAATCTGCATTTTTATAGATCCGCAACTACGAAATACCATTACTAACGTACTAAATATCCACATACAACACAAACTTTTAATATATTGCTAAGATTCACAAACAAGTCTACTAATTAATAAAGATAGAAACTACTCCTCATAGTTATCGTTATCGTTCTCGTCCTCCTCGTTCTCGTTCTCATTTGCGTTCTCGTTCTCGTTCTCGTTCTCGTTCTCCACGCTATTAGTTTGGGTTGTAGCGGATTGAACCATTGCAAGCAATTGTTGTCTAAAGTTCGGGTTATTGAAAATTGCTTGAAGTGGATCCGGCTACAAAATAAACATATATACACTTATTATACACTAATAACAAGTAAAAATGACCCATTAATACAAAATATGACCAATTCATACACAATATAACCAATTCATACTCATATGACATTTATAAACTTATTTACAAGTCAAAATGGTCAACTCATACCCAATATGACTCATTAATACACAATATGATCAATTCATGCTAATATGGCATATATAAGCTCAATTACAAGTCAAAATGACCAACTCATACCCAATATGACCTATTCATACCCAATATGACGAATTCAAACCCATTATGACCAATTCATACTCAATATGACATATATTAGCTCAATTACAAGTGAAAATGACCAATTCAAACCCAACATGATCAATTCATGCTAATATGGCATATATAAGCTCAATTACAAGTCAAAATGACTAATTCATACCCAATATGACCTATTCATACTAATATGGCATATATAAACTAATTTACAAGTCAAAATGACCAACTCATACCCAATATGACTCATTCATACGCAATATGATCAATTCAGGCTAATATGGCATATATATGCTCAATTACAAGTCAAAATGACCAACTCATACCCAATATGACCTATTCATACTAATATGGCATATATAAACGCATTCACAAGTCAAAATAATTCATTATTTAAATGACCTATTTAAAATAATTTACCTGTGAAGGTCGTGATGCATGTGATTGCGTCTCAGAGCAAGAATCATATGCCGTCCTTCTAGAAGGTTTATACCCAATTCCTTTGATATGTCCCCTTCGAGAACCAAAGACCTTTTCAAAAAGGCTCACCTCGTCTACGGGTGTGGGATTGCTCGAGGAGGCTGCGCCTTGTGTTTGCTGAGCAAGCTCACGCACCAGAGCATCCTACATTTTAAAAAGATGATTAAATAGATAAATAATTTTAATAGCAAAAAACAATCCCCTCCTTAAATGGAGCCATCGCAGAATCGTGTAGAACTTCTTCAAGATCAAAATAATACTACAAATAGAAAAAAGTTAGACAATTAAAAGGAAATATATAATAGGCATAATAAATACACTTATATAAATATTACTCGCAGATGCTCCATTAAGACATTCTTTTCGGCTGGAGTAACTTTTTCCCATTTTTCTCTATCCAATGGGATGTCATGCCATATGTATTGAGAAATCTCGCGAATAAACTTGTCATGATGCTTTCCAACCGTAGTGGTTGTGGTGCGATCAAACTCCAACGGAACTTGACATCGTTACGGCATTCAATAGTAGTCCACATTTTATCAATAGGCATGATGCAACTGAAACATATTTTATATATAGACAACCCGAAACTGATATCTAAATCAATTTCGGGCGGGTATTCTAAGCTCAAGATTCATATATATATATATATATATATATATATATATATATATATATATATATATATATATATATATATATATGTACGTATTTAAGTGTGTATATATATACCTAATATATTGGAATGATTCAATCTACCCCTTGCCCCTAACAAAATAAACCCACAATATATTTAATTGAAAAATTTAAACTTAGTGTTGCAATTATTGGAATGATTCAATCAACATCTTTACAAAATGTAATTCATGAAAGTCAAAACATTATAGAATGCAAAATGAAGCCGGTTACTAAATTACCATATTTTGAAATGAAATTTCATTTCTACCAATTACAAAAGCAAACTAGTTTCTATTCAATAAATAATATCACTATATAATTAAAGTCATGGATTCAAAGTTACTAAATTACCTAAATTTATACAAGTATAAACATCACATGTCATCAAAATCTCACATATAATCAAGCTATAAACTTTGCCTTTTATAAATATCAATTAAACAACATTCATCAAGAATCAAAAATGCTATTTCATTCAATCAAATTAACAACTACTTAATTATCTAAACTAATAACTAAACAATTAACATCTTAATAAAAGGGCAAATAACAAAAAACTTAAAGAGTTTTCCATTCAATATCATACAATTAACAACAAACTTGAAAAAAAACACACACACACACACTTTATACACACTAAAACACAAAAGCTTGAAAACACACATACTTGAACATAAACACAGATTATACGCACCTGAAAGACACACATTTGAACACACACACACACACCGACTCACAAACTGAGGAACAAACAAACACACACACTAACTCTTACACACATACACTGAACACACACTGACTCACACACAAACACACGATGGAGCAAACACACACACACACACAGCGACTCACACACACACGCACAGAACACACACTCAGCACACACATACGCACATAACACACACTCAACACACACACACACACGCGCATGGAACACACACTCAACACACACACACTCACCGGAGCAGGGGCGATTTAGGGTTTTCGGGGAGCAGGGGCGGATTAGGTTTCACGAAACAGAAACAGAAACGCAACAACCAGGGCGGGCGGCGTACGTACCTCAGTTATGAATCACAATGTAGGGTTACGGGGAGAAGGGGCGGCGGCAGCGGCTTGGTTCCGAGAGCGGCGGAGGCGTGGTTCCGAGAGCGGCGGAGGCGTTGTTCCGAGACCGGCGGCGGCGTGGTCCACCAACAACAGGCAACAGAGAGGAAGCGGCGAGAGGAGTCGGAGAAAGGAACGGAGTGGGGGGTTTAAGGTTTCATGGAGTCAAAGTGAGGAGTAGGGCCGATTAAGGGGTTTTTATTTTTTTTAAGCAATTGTGACGACGGTAATTGTGACGACGGGGAGCAACTGTGACAACGAGCGAAATTTAGCAGGGGAAAAGAACGCGCGTTTTTTATACTCAATTGTGACGACGGCATTTGTGACGACACTGGGCTTTTGTGACGACATGTGGCCCACCCAACCACATGTCGTCACAAAAACTCCTGTCGTCACAAATGCCGTCGTCACTATTGCCCCTTTTTCTTGTAGTGATTACATTAAACGAGAACAATATAAATAGACTACATAGCAAAACCTTAATGGGCCTGGGCCCTAATCTAATATAAGACATACTCACCAATCTAATACTCACCAGTCACCAATATCATGTAAGTTTGTGGGGTTCCAACTCAAAACCAATTGGTTATGAGAGGAGTAGCCCATGACCCTTATAAACTTATTACAAAGTCACTCTTTCGTCCAATATGGGACATTACTCAACACGCCCCCTCACGTATGGGGTTCTTTTGTTTTCTCGCGCCTAACACGTGGATACTTATGGGTTACGTGGAGTGGGTGAACCTTGCTCTGATACCATGTTAGATTATTGAACTCCTCAACCAATTACATTAAACGAGAATAATATAAATAGACTACATAGCAAAACCTTCATGGGCCTGGGCACTAATCTAATGGACTCAACATAAGACATACTCACTAATAAGGAGGACCAACCGATATGAGTTAAATGTGAGGAACAGCCTGAGAGTCACCTCACATGTGTTTCTACTGCATATATAAAAATGCATAAAAAAGTGTTTAGGTGTTGTTTGGTTTGATGGATTTCAAGGGATTTTGTGGGAATTGGAATCCAATTCCTAGCAAATCCTTTGTTTGGTTCAACTTTTGCTAGGGAAAAGGATTCCTTATTGAGGCTCAAAATCCATCAGATGGAGGATTTCAAAATCCATCCAAGTTTGGATGGAATTCAAAATCCATCGATTACAGACAACAACGACGCCTGCCTCTTCTTCCTCCGACGACACATACACAGATTAGGGTGACTCCGCCGGCGATTAGGTCGACTCCGCCTGTGATTAGGGCGACTCCGCCGGTGATTAGGGCTTCGCCGTGGTTAGGGCTTCGGAATCTCGAGTTGGACAACGACACAGACGACAATTAGGGCTTCAAAATCTCGAGTTCGACGGCGTCTTTTCCTCCTCCGACGACACAGACAGATTAGGGCTTCGAAATCAAGAGTTCGACGGCGCCTTTTCCTCCTCCGACGACACAGATCGAAACTTCTCGTTCGACGGCGCCTTGCCTCTTCCTCCTCCGATGACACAAACACAGACGACGATAGGGCTCCGAAATCTCGATTAGGGCTTTGCCTCTTCCTCCTTCGACGATTAGGACTCGCCGGTGTTGTGGTGACTGTGGGGTGGTGGTGTTGGGTGGTTATGTGTGGACTGACGCCTCCAAGATTGAAATTCCATGTTTTTACCAAACACACATCTAAGGAATTGGAATTTAAAATCCAAATCCTTTAGGATTTCAATTCCTAAGGATTCCAAATCCAATTCCTAACATTCTATCAAACCAAACAGCACCTTAGGGAATTTAGGGTAAGCCATTCATGACCCTATGTACTTACTTTTAAGATATCTAATATCTAAAAATAATAATTCATGTTTTTACTCACCAACTGAGACAACCTTTAATTTAGACTCGGAATCTGTGTGCCTTTCCTTATTTCTCTGTAACATCACAAGCAATTTTGTAAAGTTCGGAAAACAGTTAAATAAGAAGCAAAAATAGACTTATTAGTAGGGGTGTTCAAAAAAACCGAGTAACTGAGAAACCGACCTGCCCCGCGTGAACCGAAACCGAAAACTAGGGTACCCGCTAAATGCGGGGCAGGTACGGTTTTTAAATTTTGATATCCGCGGGTACCCTCCCCGCCCCGTATGCTTGAAGATATATATATATATTGTTTAATATGAAATAACAAAACCATTATAAAAAACTTAAATTGCTCAAAACTACCTAACTTACCTCTAGTAGCCCATACCGTCTCCCCCACTTCATATTTTTAGTTTTGATATCGAGAATTTGCAAGCCTACAACGATCGAGAGTTCAAAATGGAGATACTTAAATCGATCAGAAGTGCCAACTTTGATCATATCGGTTTTTTTTTTGTTTTTACAAGGTTCTCATAGAAGATCTGTTTGATTTCTACTAGTGATTTATTCATTATTGTTGACTTGTTTCTTCCGTTGTTTATTGTTTTATTATGAATCTAAACTTGTTGAAAACAGCAAATATATAAAAATTCAATTTTAGGGTACCCGTGACCCAAACCGTGGATACCCGCCCCCCTTCGGGTACCCGCTGCTTGCGGTTCGGTTTCGGTTTTTTATATTAGATACCCGCCCCGCAGTTGCGGGTTACAAAAAAGCCACTACCCGCCCCGCCCCGTGAACACCCCTACTTATTAGGTCATGTTGACCAGTTTTGTAAAGTGGCCCTTTTGGTAAAAAAAAATGTTGTGAGACAGAAGATAGGAAGTAGGAAGTAGCATCAGATCAATAATGATGTAGTGAAGTAGTAGATGTTGATCACCAACAAATTCTCATCACCATCAACATATAATTAGTGTCCCTAATCCATGGTACTAACTTAATACTCATATTTTCATTCTCGTATCTTCGTATTGTACAGGGTCAGGTTCCCTCTACACATTGCATACATTTGTATCATAAACCTTTACAGGAATCTTCATAATTCCCGACATCGTATCAAGCCACACCCTCACTAGGGCTGCTGATATGATACTCACGTAATGGTTTTTTACCCAGCTCATTCTTCCACAGGTTGCTATAAATATGTAACTATATATATTGAGATAATATGGTATTTTTCCCAATTTCAAACACATGGAAACGAACCCTAAGTGGGTCTTATGCCATGTGTATAGCATGGCCCAAAGTCTTCGGTTCACCTTGGGTTGATTTAGGTTGAGTGTGAACACCCATATGCCCCCAAATCGGGTTGATTTGGGTTCCAGCTTCTAGTTCACCAACCCAACAAGTGGGGTAAGATTATACTAACTTTTGGATTGAGAAGGGAAAGGGAAGGAGAAGGTGATGTGCCGCTGATGTGGACGCTGGGTTGGTAAGGATGGGTTATACGGATGGTCTTAGATTAAGAACACAACCCAACAACTATTTCACTAGATTTGGGTAACAAATGCTGCTAATCGGCATAAATGCAACTCCTAATGCAATAACAATTTAGCACTATCGACATTTTTAATCGGGGAACTTATTTTTGAGTTTTTCATCAATGACGTGGGGCTATACATGTGGTTATGAGGAAATGAAATAACAATATATCTTATAGGGCCATGGTTAGGGTGCACCGAACCCTAACCCGAAATCCCCATAAGAACCACCGGAAGTCGACCCTAATCCCCAAGGAATCCCCGATCTTAACCGAACACAATCGGGTTTGGGTTTTCCTTTTTGTCATACCTGCTTATCATCACTTATGTATAACTAATAAAACAGACCTAATAACCGAATCCTGCTCTACATCCTTTGCCCAAAATTACAAAAAAGGGAAAAATAAAGAGCTGAATTAGGGCTCAATCAAGATAATTTCAGAAACTAGTCGGACTCTGTACCGTCTAGTGAGTTACTTACACTAACGAAAAGAATTAAGTTTAACATATTTTCAAAAAGTTTACCCTAGGTCTAATCAATCTATTAGTTAGGAAAGAGCTGGCAGCATAAACACATCAAATCTCAAAATGAGATCAACCAACTCCAAAGTTAACCGGGTGTTGTCAATCTATTAGTTAGAAAGCGAGGAAATATCTTCAAACTTAAGCAGATACATGAAACGTTTACAATGATGTTTATAAGAGTATTCATGTATACACAAAGATAACTCAAGCAAGTCTAGTAATCGCAAATCAACAACTTATCGTGAACATAATCCAATTAAGACAATTTGGTATCAGTGTTCTAAATATAGAAATCCTATATGCAGCATGTTGCTTGAGTTTGTTATCAGGGCAGTTCTATGGCAGACCGCTTACAAGTAAATTAATACCAACGTTACCCGATTTTCGGTCTTGTCATCGATCTGTCAAGTAGGGAAGGAGGCCTAATAACGAACAAAAATTAAAAACCGATATTAACTATCTTTGCTAAACATGGAATGATGGACGTCCTTTTAAATGAAAGAACATAAACAAGCATTTACAGTGAAATATTTTAAAACTTGACGATAACAAAGATGGAGACTACCACCCTTAAGGTCTCGGGGCCATCTTATTCACGGAGCCCAGTTATTGAAACTGGAAGTCTACAACGCCCAATTATCATGGAGGCGTGAACTGAAAGAACCTTATGGATCAACAGTAATCAACACCAAGAATTTGCATCAATAACTTATGTTGTTTTCACTTACGAACTTCTTGTACAAATTAAGGTTGTAGTTAGAGTTACAAGTAAAAACTAGCTTTAAGCCTGAGTGAACACAGTCATAGCTTTCAATGGGAGGTGCTTGGATTTCAGTCAGAGAACATACAAAACCATCCCATGTGTAATTTTACTATATAGTAAAATGCTATTGATATTCCATTTTTGAAATTTATATCTTTTTTTTCATCAGTTTATGTGGGAACTTCTGTAGAATAAAATCTGCTAGTCCAAAATATTGTTCCAAAGAAGAACTCATTTCTAGCTTTTGGGGGGTAAAAACTTCGAAGCAAAAAACATACAATCCTTTTAAGTCAAAACAATGGACAATGTAATATAGATGATACATGAAACGTTACAATGATGTTTACAGAAGTAATATTTTATGTTCTTCAAATAAAAGAGAAAGAAATTTGTATTGATAGTAGAGTAGGTGTAGTGTAATACATAAATTCCACTATGATTATAGCAAATATCGACCACCTTGAAAGAAACACAAAAGTTCCATTATTATTATCAAGCATTATTTTTATTAACTTATGGACTCCAAGGAATCCTACATAAACTTGTAACTATAAGAATTTATTGATTTGGTAAATATAACACCACTTCCCGAATAACAACATAAATGACAGATAAAAATAAAAATTATAAATGGAATAACGGTCTATCTAGGCTTTTTGGTAAATTATAGTAAGCTAAAAGTGTAGAGACGACTAAATCACCTCGTAAAACTTGGAAAAATCAAGATTAAAGAAATATGCTTCGAGTTAAGCCTGTTTTAGAAAGGACAGTCTTGTCCACTAAACGTAAAATGAAGTTTTATGGCAAATAACAGACTAATAACCTGTGGGTCACTACCTCCATATGCAGATGTGGCAGCAGAAAATATAAGAAGTGGACCAATCTGATTGTTGTCGACTCTCTCCTATTGATCTACACCCTTTTCTCATCGGGCATATTCTTCCATTCCTCCACCTACTTGCTTAATCTCCAAATTTCAAAAAACCATACCCTTTTGTGAGTCATGTGAGCCTTTCATTTACAACCTTATCACCCTTAAGAGAAGGATAAACAGCCCTATATGTCTCCTGAAAGTTAAATGTCATAAAACCAGTTGACATATCCCCAATAAATATAGTGTAATCAGGCATATCATCTTGCTTCAACCGAGTGTTAATTTCTGAAATGCTTTAACTAAGGCAATAGTTAGAAACATTGAAATGATCTTACATTGTTATATTTCAAAATTCTATATACTACATGTATTGTGTGCATTGACAAAACTTGAATGATTATCATGGGGGACCAAAATCATTCAAACATGAAGTGTAGTATAGGTATTTAATAAACACTTGAAATAAATTAAATTATATAAAAAATAATGAAGTAATACAGTTTTATACAAAATATACAACCACAAAAGATTCCAAGTGAAGTTGATTAATTAAGTAGCCTCCGAGTGAGGCATTGATAGTGGATGCGGTTGCTCTTATACCAATTGTATGATCCCAATCAGTATCACAACAATAGCAACCGAAGTTTTTTTCTTGAACACAATGATTATGATTTGTTTATGATGAACCGTGGGTATGTATGTAAACGTATGAAGCTCAGAACAAAGTATAGGGCTGAAAATTATAAAAAACCTATGGCTTAAATACCATGGTCCTTGTACTTTTAAGGCATTCTAAAAGCAAACTTAAATTAGAATGATAAAAATAACACAATAAGGTTCTAACATAAGTGTTCTATAATAGTTTGCGGCTTGCAACTAGTATATATATTCATTAGGTAAATAAATAAGTACTTGATATACGTGTCCAGGTGGATAAGGACTCAACCAGACTCTTATACTTTCACCTGCAAAACTTGATAAATAATTTCAGGCAGACTTGTGCTTTAAATTTGTTAATAACTCAAATAAGTATATCATCACCTCAACAGCAAACTACATAACAAATAAGAAGTAGATGAAGGCATAAACAAAGGTTCTTACACATGACAGAATAGAGATAAGGAACTCTTATTAGATGAAGAAATCTTCTTTGTCGGTCATCTAAACAATAACAAACTAGGATTTCATAGCCCGCGCGTTGCGCCGGGTTTTATATATCTAAAATTTTGTAAATTCAGAGTAATAGCATGATAAACCAAAGTCTTTCGGACCTATTCTTAAAAATAGTGACTTACTATTCTCATTAACAATATTTAGCCAAGCCGACAACCATATGCTTTGACCCGCATTGAATACCGGGTCATTTGTTGAAATATTGAACCTATATGAAGTTTTACCATGAGCAGACTGTATCCATTGAGCAAATATAGGTTCAATGAAGATTTGTTTCTCAAGAGTACCAAAGGCAAGTATGACATCATTATGAACATAAAACTCCTTTTTTATAGAAACCCTATTTATTATTCTGTAAAATATATTTAAATAACATATTTTGAAGAATATTTTTTATCCAAAAAGGTAGAAGTTGCAACGTCAAAAATTGCAGTTGATTTATAAAAATGTATTTACATCTTAACCTAATGATCAAATTATAATATGATACATACCTGCATAAAAGCAATTATAAAAATAAAGTTTAATGCTAATGGTTACACCAAGATAAGCGTAAGCTTTTATGTTAAAATAATAAAAAAGGTTTAATAGTTTAATCGAAATAGATTTAAACTATTTTTAACCTTAATCAAAACTTGTAAATAAATAGATAAATATATTAAATATTGTTTTAATAAAATTATAAAAAAAACATATATATGAAGTTTACATAAAGCAAAGAAATTGAAAAAAGGATAGACACGATTAAGAATATAGAAGTTAAAAAGGGTAAAAAGAATAAAAAAAATAAATAAAATTAAGCGGAGTTAAAAAACGATTAAAAAATTGGAATCCACGTTTTGAAGAAATTAGAAGTTAAATTACGGCAAAAAGGTTAAAAGGAATACAAAGGTTTAAAAGAAGACAAGACAGAAAATAAATATTAAAAATTTACATGAGGGCAGATTCGAACCCTGGTCTCCTGTGCAAGAAACTGCGCCCTTGCCAATCCAGCTAGCGCGCGTTTTGTGAACAAAGGCGTTATTTGATATATATTGTGCAGGTGTTTTTTTCCTGCAAAATGTATGGTACTATAGTTATACAAAGTAACTAAAAAGGAAAAATAATCAAATAAATACAACTGTTGTTGGCATACCTCCAAATGCAGCACTGGCAAACATAAGCAGCGGAAGAATCAAGAATCTCATTTCGAAGTTCCCATATCTGTCGACAATTCTCTACTGATTGCTATCGACTTTCACTCCTTTTGATCAACACCCTTTTCTCATTGGTAGATTTGTCATCCCGATTAAAATTGTTCTTCAATCTTCAGACCAAATTCAAAAGAAAGACGATTTGCACACAACAAATATTAGCCGTACACAACAATCATGACATTTTTACCCTTATAAACTTGTGATGAGTTTTTCTCATATGTTTAGGGATACTATTGTCCAATCCCGTACATTTTATTGTGTAAGGCAAAACCTTGTGTGCAAATCATATCCCAATTCAAAATGTCTTCTTCAAATTAGGATTCCTTCAAGAGATAGAACATCAGTTTTCAAAACATCGAAATGGTTAAACACGTATTCAATCTACACATATATTGCCCACATTCTTTTTGTTAACAAGTGGTCCAATTTGCATTAATCTGCTTGGGTATATCCTTCCATTCGTTTAGGTTATAATCGTAAAACCAGTTGGCATATCCCCAGCAAATATGGTGTACACAGGCATATCATCTTGCTTTAATTAAGTGATTATTTCTGAAACACTTTAATTAATGGCAATAATAAAAAAATAGAAATGATCTTACATTGTTAATAGGCATTTGACTCTTTAAGATAATACTTTTAACCTAATTCTGTCTTACCTAGCAAATGCAAATCCACACCAGCTGACTTGTTATGTAAAAAGTTAACACCAAAAGGTACTTAAGTTTGTGAAATCCTAAAATGAAAAAAATACTCAATAATAAAGACATTAAACAACAACAAAATTAAAAAATAACTAAAAATCTTCTAAATGTCAATGAAGACATTAAAAATTTAAACACACTCACCCTTACGCCATTACAAGACAATTACATTAAAAATATACCCCACAATAATATCCGTTGCGCTGTTATGGCACATCAAGCAGAGCCCGGGTATATTTTTCGAATGGTACTTTCTTTCTGATTTTGTCATCCAGGAATTTACACTACAAAAGTATGTATGATCATATGGCGTAAAGTTCATTACCATAAATTGTATGTCAATCATGAAATTTTAGTAACTATCAAAGGCACAAAGTTCATTACCAGACAGGTTATCTCCATTGTGAAATATTCCAACATCGATGTGAGTGAATCCCATACTTCAACCTTTTATTCTTCATCATTGAATACAATCAGAACTAGTGAAAATTCTTTAATTAATGGCAATAATAAAAAGATAGAAATGATCTTACATTGTTAATAAGCATTTGACTCTTTAAGATAATACATAACCTAATTCTATCTTACCTAACAAATACAAATCCACACCAGTTGACTTGTTATGTAAAGTTAACACCAAAAGGTACTTAACTTTGTGAAATCCTAAAATGAAAAAAATACTCTATAATAAAGTTAAGAATGTATTGTGATGTTATTCTGTTCTAAACAATAACTGAAACTCATTAGGTAAATAAATAAGTACTTGATACGTGTACGTGTACAGGTGGTTTAAGATAGTTCAAGGACGAAACCAACTCTTATACTTCCACGTCCAAACTTGATCAACAATTTCAGGCACGCTTGTGCTTTAAAATTGTTAATAACCCTAAAGAGTATAACACGTACCACCTCAATAGCAATCTACATAACAAATAAGAGGTAGGTGAAGGCATAAGCAAAGGTTCTTACACATGACAACAGAAATAAGAAACTGCTAGTGGATGAAGAAATCTTCTTTGTCGGCCATCTAAACAACGAAATTGAAAAATAACTAAAAGTCTTTTAAATATCAATAAAGACATAAAAAATATAAACCAGACTCACCCTTACCCCATTACAAGACAATTACATTAAAAATATACACCCAACTCACCCTTACCTCATTACTTGTCTGATTCTGCAGTACATCCATGACTTGCCTTGTATCATTGTGGTCAGGCCATAGAGAGATTGACAGTGACAGTTAGGTTTAGGTTTGGTGGTGGCATACATATGGGGAGAAATTAGATGCACAGACGAATGCCGATTATAGAATAGACGATCACTAAACTGAGGGTTAAACCCAAAACCACAACAATGAGAGAAGGGAATCACGAGGAGACTGTAAAATACCTTGCAAGTCACTCTTATCATCATTGTTTAAATCCTCCATCTTCTGATCCTAAGACTCCTTTACGGCACTTTTAGACTGGCGTTGTGGCGCACTCCACCGACAAGGAAAAATCATAAACTAATAATAATAACAAATAACAAGAAAGATACCTGCTTTCTAGGAAGGTTAATAATGTTATTTGGGATCACCAAGATGCTGCCACAATTATAGGTGCTCTTTGCAGATTATATGTACACAGTGTAAGCGAAAAGCATTGACCATTGACATTCAACATTCCGTGGCTAAACAATTAGACTTTATGGTTAGGCTTACAGTAATTAGAACTACACAATGGTGCTTCAGTGACATCCTAGTCCAAGTTCGAAACGGCCTTCAAATGACTAACATACAAAAAGATTAATCGGGGAAAAGCACAATGTTTACCTGATATTCTAATGAACATTCCACCAGACAAATGTAAAAACTATCAATCTTTAATTCTCTCTTTGCACAACTATGTTGCAATCCTGTCACGGTAATAAGTCTAAATACTTAATGATTGTCACATAAACTTGGAGAAACATCACTTTCGCAGTAGACTAGATATGATACAAAACATCTTTACTAAATTTAAACAAAAAACTATTTACAATCTTATATTTTATCTTGATCAACAGATTAAGGTTTAATCAACTAAGTTGGATAACTGATTAACAGGGGAGCAATCTAGAACTTGAATTGTGTTAGAATTACACAACTTAAATTCAATCCATGTGTGATGGTCTACATGTCCATAGGTTCAAAATCCAGACACGGCTAAAAGGGATTATTAAAAAAAATACAAATCACAACTAAAATGATCAGCTCACAAGGATCTTTCAGATCTTCTGACTTTTAGAAACTAGATTCAAGGCAGAAGAGGCAAAGAGAGTATATAGGAATAGGATTATTAGTCAATAAGTGATGCTAAACAGATCTAATGTCAACTTGATCAGAGACAAGAAATACCTTGAAACTCACGACAGTAAACTATTGAAAGCTAATAGATAGAAACATTACCTGTGGAACATAAGACAATTGCTACATTACCATAAAGCACAACATTTTGAACTTTTCTTGTATATTTTAAAGTGAAATTGCTTACCCAACTCCACATGAGCAACTCTAAGAGAAATGCATATTGTAATCATAATATGAATATTTGGTAAATGGCGTCAAAGAAAGTTACAACCCTACGCAAACTTGACACAAAAAAGTAATAAACCATTGACATAGGAAAAACACGACGATCAAGCAAAGTATGAGCCGAGGTCAACCGAACCAAAAGAGATCATCTCCTAGTTGAACCATTAGTGTACCCTCAAAAACATCTACCATTTTTATGAGTTTTTTTTTTCCAATCTTTGTTATGATCATTATAGTTTGCTCTAACCAAAAGTATTATCTGTATGGTTAGGGAGATGCCACAAACCCAACATCAGTTAAAAAATTTACTCCTAACAATGCCAACTACGCCTAGCAAGTCATATACCTACATTTGACAAGCTTTTGATGCATATAAATTTTGTAATTTAAGTAACATGAAGATGAAAACAGTACTTAGAGCCAGATGGATGAAAGGCAGCAATAGAATTTTCCAATCACTCTCTCTCCAATCCAACTGTTTTGAATAAAAAATCATCCCAGGAAACAAAGGCAAAAATAGAATAACTAGTACCAAAAAGAGAATTAAATGAACCATGACATTATGAGAAAACTCATCGCATTGAGCAACAAAAGATTGAGTATATGTGTATTATTGAAGTGCCTTCTAACTTTCTACTGACAAGCTGCACAAGGTGAGTTGTAACAAATAACAATAGTCATGAAGATTATTATGTAGCTACTACCTTTAACTGCTAACCAGCTTCATCTAGGCAACCCTTTTCCTATGATGATTCAAGTGTATGAATTCTCTAATAGTAAGAAGATCATAGAAATGGTGTATCAACAGTGAGTGTCTGAAAACGAACTATGCTTGCAAGCAAGTATAACATCATCTTTGTTTATTTTTAAGCTAATTTACTTCAAGAAAAAGTCACTTAGGTTATATAAGATAGATGTTAGATTGACAGACAGTCTCTATAATACATCCGTGTTGTAAAGAAATCATTACCAAAGAAGAAATTGTAAAAAATCCTGATGAATCTGAAGAAGAATTCGTAAAAAAACTCATGAATATACCACAAAAACAGTGAAATTCATTAATCACATTATTATAATCAAGAACAACGAAAGAAATGAAAAAAAAAGCAGATTAAACACAGTGGCAGAACGCAGAGGATTTTGACCTATGGGGTCGGCTATGGAAATTGGAAAGATGTTACCTATCGAAATTAATAAATAGGCATGGGGTATGATCTGACTTGAGAATTCAAAACTAAAGTATTTAGAACTCTTTAGATCAAAATCAAATTCAAGCAAGAACCAAAAAGAGAAAGAAAATCGATCAGATGATTACCTGGAATGCAAAGAAGAGAAGGGATAAAAATTCTGTGTTTCTTGGCAACATATCTGAGAATAAACCAGTAACGAAACTCATAGATGTCCAAAACTACAAAGAAAACAGGAGCCCCAAAATGAATGGAAACAGAGAAGATGAGCTGACCAACTTACCAGTGAAGACAAAACTACAAATTAGGATTCATTCAAGAGATAAAACATCAGTTTTCAAAACATCGAAATGGTTAAACACGTATTCAGTGTACACACATATTTATTGCCCACATTCTTTTTGTTAACAAGTGGTCCAATTTGCATTAGTCTGGTTGGGCGTATCCTTCCATTCATTTCGGTCATCACACCTACTTGTTCACTCTCGTCTCCAAATTTCACAAAACCATAACCTTTTATGCGTCATGTTAGTCAATCAATTACAACCTTAGCACCCTTAAGAGAAGGAAATAGAGCCCTAAATGTCTCCTGAAAGTTATAATTCGTAAAACCAGTTGGCATATCCCCAGCAAATATGGTGTATACAGGCATATCATCTTGCTTTAACTGAGTGATAATTTCTGAAATTCTTTAATTAATGGCAATAATAAAAAATAGAAATGATCTTACATTGTTAATAAGCATTTGACTCTTTACGAGTTTACGATAATACATAAGTTAATTCTATCTTACCTGGCAAATGCAAATCCACACCAGTTGACTTGTTATGTAAAGTTAACACCAAAAGGTACTTCAGTTTGTGAAATCCTAAAATGAAAAAAATAATCAATAATAAAGTTAAGAATGTATTGTGAAAATAACACATTCTGTTCTAAACATTAACTGAGACTCATTAGGTAAATATTAAGGACTTGATATGTGTACGTGTACAGGTGATTTAAGATAGTTCAAGGACGAAACCAACTCTTATACTTCCACGTCCAAACTTGATCAACAATTTCAGGTACACTTGTGCTTTAAAATTGTTACTAACCCTAAAAAAAGTATAACACGTAACACCTCAATAGCAAACTACATATCAAATAAGAGGTAGGTGAAGGCATAAGCAAAGGTTCTTACACATGACAGAAAGAATAGAGATAAGAAACTCTTAGTGGATGAAGAAATCTTCTTTGTCGGCCATCTAAACAACAACGAAATTGAAAAATAACTAAAAGTCTTCTAAAAATCAATAAAGACATTAAAAATATAAAACAGACTCACCCTTACCCCATTACAAGACAATAACATAAAAAATATACACCCAACTCACCCTTACCTCATTACTTGACTGATTCTGCAGTATATCCATGACTTGCCTTGTATCAATGTGGTCAGGCCATAGAGAGATTGACAGTGACGGTTAGGTTTAGGTTTGGTGGTGGCATACATATGGGGAGAAATTAGATGGACAGACGAATGCTGATTATAGAATGGACGATCACTAAACTGAGGGTTAAACCCAAAACCACCAGCAATGAGAAAAGGGAATCACGAGGAGAATGAAAAATACCTTGCAAGTCACTTTTATCATAATTGTTTAAATCCTTCATCTTCTGATCCTAAGACTCCTTTACGGCATTTTTAGACTGGCACACTCCACCGACAAGGAAAAATCATAAACTAAAAATATTAACAAATAGCAAGAAAGATACCAGCTTTCTAGGAAGGTTAATAATGTTATTTGGGATCACCAAGATGCTGCCACAATTATAGGTGCTTTTTGCTGATTACATGTACACGGTGTAAGCGATAAGCATTGACCATTGAAATCCAACATTCTGTGGCTAAATAACTAGACCTTATGGTTAGGCTTATTGTAATTAGACCCATACGTGGCTAAGTAATTTGCTTCTTGTTGAACATATGAAAATGAACTCCTGATTGGTGCAAGAAAAAGAACAGGAACCCTAATTTGTATGATTGTATCAATGCGGGACGTTAACTTACATTAGAATAGGGTATGCAAGTAAGAAATGTTGGAGATAATCTGGATTAGATATACCTGAAGGCGTTTGTGTGGAATCGTTTTGCTGATGCATTTAACATTATAAAAAGAAAATTTTCAATCAATTTACCTGGCCCTTTACCAAGAAGGTCATACTACTTTCATTTTGTCCTAAAAATTAACATTATAAAACTGAAATTCCATAAATAATTCTTGTTTCTTTTATATATCTGCAGGCTTGGTCAATCATAACTATTTATCCTTAGGCTGCAATATGATTTGAACCATGGTCAGCTATGAAACTATACTCTCTTCAAGAAAAACATTACATAAAAAATCAAGCACTTGAAAAGAGTTACATTGTGTGATATTGATTGAAAAATGGTGCTTCAGTTACATCCTAGTCCAAGTTCGAAACGGCCTTTAAATGACTAACATACAAAAAGAGGAAACGGGGAAAAGCACGATGTTTACCTGACATTCCAGCATACAAATGTAAAAAATATCAATCTTTAATTCTCTCTTTGCACAACTATGTTGCAATCCTGTCACGGCAATAAGTCTAAATACTTCATGAATTTCACATAAACTTAGAGAAACATCACTTTGTCAGTAGATAAGAAACGATGCAAAACATCTTTACTAAATTTAAACAAAAACTGTTTACAATCTTAGTTTCTATTTTGATCAACAGATTAGAGGTTTAATCAACTAAGTTGGATAACTGATTACAGGGGAGTAATCTAGAACTTGAATTGTGTTACAATTACACTACAACTCAAATTCAAGCCATGTTTGCTGGTCCACATGTCCATAAGTTCAAAATCCAGACACGGCTAAAAGGGATTATTAACAAAAATACAAATCACAACTAAAATGATCAGCTCACAAGGATCTTTCAGATCCTCCGAGTTTTAGAAACTAGATTCAAGGCAGAAGAGGCAAAGAGAGTATATAGGAATAGGATTAGTCAAGATGTGATGCTAAACAGATCAAATGTTAACTTGATCAGTGACGAGAATTACCTTGAAACTCATGACAGTAAACTATCGAAAGTTAATAGATAGAAACATTACCTGTGGAACATAAGACAATTGCTTCATTACCATAAAGCACAACAATTTAAACTTCTCTTGTATATTTTAAAGTGAAATTGCTTACCCGACTCCACATGAGCAACGCTAACAGAAATGCATACTGTAATAATAATATGAATATTTAGGAAATGATGTCAAAGAAAGTTACAACCCTACGCAAACTTGACAAAAAAAAGTGATAAACCGTTTGTTGGGTTAACCAGGTATTGCCTAAGGGTCAATGGGTCACGGGTTTGACCCAACAACTATTATGCATTGATCACCGAGTATCAACAGGAGCCAGAAAGTGATGAACGTGGCATAAAAATAGGAATATTTGTTAAGTTTGTTCCTGGTTTATTGCTCTATCTTGTGTATAAATATAGGATAGAGTAGCATAGTAGTAGAGGGGGAGTATTCTCTTGTGATGTGGTAGTCTATTCTCACCTTTATTCAATGGAAGCTGACATGTTCATAGCCATCTCTCTCATTCATATTTATTGTATCATTTTTCCTTAATTACTGCAGCTTAGTTCAAGAGGTGTGTGTGCATGAGTGCTTTTTCTTGTTTGTATGAAACATGCACGTATGCTCAAGAAGGGTGTGCATATCTTGTTTGTTTAAAGCTACAGAAGTTCCAAAAGAAAGGGCATGATTCCAACACTGTTGACGTAGGAAAAACACGATGATCAAGCAAAGTATGAGCCGAGGTCAACCAAACCAAAAGAGATCATCTCCTAGTTGAACCATTAGTGTACCTCGATAACATCCACCATTTTTATGAGTTTTTTTCCAATCTTTGTTAAGATCTTTGTAGTTTGCTCTAACCAAAAGTATTATCTGTATGGTTAAGGAGATGCCACAAACCCAACATCAGTTAAAATTTTGACTCCTAACAATGCCATTTACACCTAGCAAGTCATATACCTACACTTGACAAGCTTTTGATGTAGATAAATTTTGTAATCTAAGTAACATGAAGATGAAAATAGTACTTAGAGCCGGATGGATGAAAGGCAGCGATAGAATTTTCCAACCACCATCTCTCTCCCATCCAACTGTTTTGTATAAAAAGTCATCACAAGAAACAAAGGCAAAAATAGAATAACTAGTACCAAAAAGAGAATTAAATGAACCATGACATTATGAGAAAACTCATCGCATTGAGCAACAAAAGATTGAGTATATGTGTATTATTGAAGTGCCTTCTAACTTTCTACTGACAAGCTGCACAAGGTGAGTTGTAACAAATAACAATAGTCATGAAGATTATTATGTAGCTACTACCTTTAACTGCTAACCAGCTTCATCTAGGCAACCCTTTTCCTATGATGATTCAAGTGTATGAATTCTCTAATAGTAAGAAGATCATAGAAATGGTGTATCAACAGTGAGTGTCTGAAAACGAACTATGCTTGCAAGCAAGTATAACATCATCTTTGTTTATTTTTAAGCTAATTTACTTCAAGAAAAAGTCACTTAGGTTATATAAGATAGATGTTAGATTGACAGACAGTCTCTATAATACATCCGTGTTGTAAAGAAATCATTACCAAAGAAGAAATTGTAAAAAATCCTGATGAATCTGAAGAAGAATTCGTAAAAAAACTCATGAATATACCACAAAAACAGTGAAATTCATTAATCACATTATTATAATCAAGAACAACGAAAGAAATGAAAAAAAAAGCAGATTAAACACAGTGGCAGAACGCAGAGGATTTTGACCTATGGGGTCGGCTATGGAAATTGGAAAGATGTTACCTATCGAAATTAATAAATAGGCATGGGGTATGATCTGACTTGAGAATTCAAAACTAAAGTATTTAGAACTCTTTAGATCAAAATCAAATTCAAGCAAGAACCAAAAAGAGAAAGAAAATCGATCAGATGATTACCTGGAATGCAAAGAAGAGAAGGGATAAAAATTCTGTGTTTCTTGGCAACATATCTGAGAATAAACCAGTAACGAAACTCATAGATGTCCAAAACTACAAAGAAAACAGGAGCCCCAAAATGAATGGAAACAGAGAAGATGAGCTGACCAACTTACCAGTGAAGACAAAACTACAAATTAGGATTCATTCAAGAGATAAAACATCAGTTTTCAAAACATCGAAATGGTTAAACACGTATTCAGTGTACACACATATTTATTGCCCACATTCTTTTTGTTAACAAGTGGTCCAATTTGCATTAGTCTGGTTGGGCGTATCCTTCCATTCATTTCGGTCATCACACCTACTTGTTCACTCTTGTCTCCAAATTTCACAAAACCATAACCTTTTATGTGTCATGTCAGCCAAACAATTACAACCTTAGCACCCTTAAGAGAAGGAAATAAAGCCCTAAATGTCTCCTGAAAGTTATAATTCGTAAAACCAGTTGGCATATCCCCAGCAAATATGGTGTATACAGGCATATCATCTTGCTTTAACTGAGTGATAATTTCTGAAATTCTTTAATTAATGGCAATAATAAAAAAATAGAAATGATCTTACATTGTTAATAAGCATTTGACTCTTTAAGATAATACATAACCTAATTCTATCTTACCTAGCAAATACAAATCCACACCAGTTGACTTGTTATGTAAAGTTAACACCAAAAGGTACTTAAGTTTGTGAAATCCTAAAATGAAAAAAATACTCTATAATAAAGTTAAGAATGTATTGTGAAAATAACACATTCTGTTCTAAACAATAACTGAAACTCATTAGGTATATAAATAAGTACATGATACGTGTATGTGTACAGGTGGTTTAAGATAGTTCAAGGACGAAACCAACTCTTATACTTCCACGTCCAAACTTGATCAACAATTTCAGGCACGCTTGTGCTTTAAAATTGTTAATTACCCTAAAAAGTATAACATGTACCACCTCAATAGCAAACTACATAACAAATAAGAGGTAGGTGAAGGCATAAGCAAAGGTTCTTACACATGACACAATAACGACAATAGAAATAAGAAACTGCTAGTGGATGAAGAAATCTTCTTTGTCGGACATCTAAACAACAACGAAATTATAAAATAACTAACATCTTTTATATATCAATAAAGACATTAAAAATATAAACCAGACTCACCCTTACCCCATTACAAGACAATTACATTAAATATATACACCCAACTCACCCTTGCCTCATTACTTGACTGAGTCTGCAGTACATCCATGACTTGTCTTGTGTCAATGTGGTCAGGCAATAGAGAGATTGACAGTGAGGGTTAGGTTTAGGTTTGGTGGTGACATACATATGGGCTATGCAGTCAATCTCGGCGATATCTCGCCGAGATATCGGATATCGGAGGTAGGAAAAATATTGGTTTCAAATATCGGTTGTAAATATCATAACCGATATTATGGCCGAGACTTGACCGATATTTGGCCGAGATTTTCTTCTGTCCACTTTAGACTCGCGCACTCCACTGACAAGGAAAAATTATAAACTAATAATAATTTCAAATAGCAAGAATGATACCTGCTTTCTAGGAAGGTTAATAATGTTATTTGGGATCACCAAGATGCTACCACAATTATAGGTGCTTTTTGCCGATTATATGTACTCAGTGTAAGCGAAAAGCAATCTGGATACTGGATAGTGGATACTGACATTGGTGATTATTATCGGGAAGCAATCTGGAATTAATCAATTAGTAGCATTCACCATTGAGATCCAACAATCTGTGGCTAAATTAATTAGAACTAATGATTAGGATTAAAGTAATTAGACCTATGCGAAATTAAAAGACAACCAAAAAAGAGGCTCTCAGGGGTGCCATCGCCTCGCACCTTTTAAAACTAAGTTTACTCGTTATTGTTCCCACCGTTTTTTGTTTTGCAAACAGTGCGTAATCTGTAACCCATGCTTTTATTACTAGCAAAAATGTATGTAAATACCTCTGAAAATGATTGGATTATATACGTACATTACTTTATAATTGTTTAAGAAACCCTCTTGTGCTTACTGTGGCCTATGAGTCACTACAAGTGCTCATCTAAACACCCATTTGTGACCAGCAGGTCATAGACTTAAGACACAGATATAAACTCCATAAGTAATTCTTTAGGTGAAACACTGCTTTACCTTCCTTTAAGTATCTACTATATATAGTTTGTAGAAATCTATAAACCTGAATAGTTCTTGTTTCTTTTATGTATTTGCAGGCTTGGTCAATCATCACTATTTATCCTTAGGCTTCAATATGATTTGAACAATGGTCAGCTATAACTATACTCTCTTCAAGGAAAACATTACATCAAAAATCAAGCACTTGAAAAGAGTTACATTATGTGTTATAGATTAAAAAATGGTGCTTCAGTGACATCCTAGTCCAAGTTCGAAACGGCCTTCAAATGACTAACATACAAAAAGAGGAATCGGGGAAAAGCATGATGTTTACCTGATATTCTCATGGACATTCCAGCATACAAATGTAAAAAATATCAATCTATAATTCTCTCTTTGCACAACTATGTTGCAATCCTGTCACGGCAATAAGTCTAAATACTTAATGATTGTCACGTAAACTTGGAGAAACATCACTTTGGCAGTAGATAAGAAATGATACAAAACAACTTTACTAAATTTAAACAAAAACTATTTACAATCTTATATTTTATTTTGATCAACAGATTAGAGGTTTAATCAACTATGTTGGATAACTGATTAACAGGGGAGCAATCTAGAACTTGAATTGTGTTAGAATTACACTATAACTGATTAACATAGGTTCAGAATCCTGACACGGCTAAAACGGATTATTAAAAAAAATACAAATTACAACTAAAATGATCAGCTCACAAGGATCTTTCAGATCTTCTGACTTTTAGAAACTAGATTCAAGGCAGAAGAGGCAAAGAGAGTATATAGGAATAGGATTATTAGTCAATATGTGATGCTAATCAGATCAAATGGTCAACTTGATCAGAGACAAAAAAATACCTTGAAACTCACGACAGTAAACTATCGAAAGCTAATAGATAGAAACATTACCTGTGGAAAATAAGACAATTGTTTCATTACCATAAAGCACAATATTTTGAACTTTTCTTTTATATTTTAAAGTGAAACTGCTTACCCAACTCCACATGAGCAACGCTAACAGAAATGCATACTGTAATAATAATATGAATATTTAGTAAATGGTGTCAAAGAAAGTTACAACCCTACGCAAACTTGACATTAAAAAGTAATAAACTGTTGACATAGAAAAAACACGATGATCAAGCAAAGTATGAGCCGAAGTCAACCGAGCCAAAAGAGATCATCTCCTAGTTGAACCATTAGTGTACCTCGATAACATCCACCATTTTTATGAGTTTTTTTCCAATCTTTGTTAAGATCTTTGTAGTTTGCTCTAACCAAAAGTATTATCTGTATGGTTAAGGAGATGCCACAAACCCAACATCAGTTAAAATTTTGACTCCTAACAATGCCATTTACACCTAGCAAGTCATATACCTACACTTGACAAGCTTTTGATGTAGATAAATTTTGTAATCTAAGTAACATGAAGATGAAAATAGTACTTAGAGCCGGATGGATGAAAGGCAGCGATAGAATTTTCCAACCACCATCTCTCTCCCATCCAACTGTTTTGTATAAAAAGTCATCACAAGAAACAAAGGCAAAAATAGAATAACTAGTACCAAAAAGAGAATTAAATGAACCTGGGCATTATGAGAAAACTCATCGCATTGAGCAACAAAATATTGAGTATATGTGTATTATTGAAGTGCCTTCTAACTTTCTACTAACAAGCTGCACAAGGTGAGTTGTAACAAATAACAATAGTCATGAAGATTATTATGTAACTACTACCTTTAACTGCTAACCAGCTTCATCTAGGCAACCCTTTTCCTATGGTGATTCTAGTGTACGCATTCTCAAATAGTGAGATGATCATAGAAATGGTGTATCAACAGTGAGTGTACTGATAACGAACTATGCTTGCAAGTATAACATCATCTTTGTTTATTTTTGAGCTAATTTACTTCAAGGAAAAGTCACTTAGGTTACGTTCGAAGGGCTTTAAATCTAAATATGTCTTCTGAATTAACCATTTAACACAAACCAAGCCAAAAACACAGGTAATATAATTTCAGCGTATTACTGCTTTAATAGTGACAGATCCTACAGTTGGTGTATAGATATCGCACGTAATACTAAAGTGTACTTGCAAATATAAGAGGTTTAGTTCCAAAGGCTTCAGATACCAAACCAAGACAAAAAAAGGAAATCTGATAGTATATACCAAATTCATAGTTCGTTTTGATGAGACATTTAATTGAATACCTGATGTGCATTTCTTATGCATCTTTGAAATACAGGCTACTATGACTTACCTAAGATACAAAATCTACTTTGTGAATAAATTCTCTTCAAAATGTCATTAGAAGCTAAACTAACAATGGAATTCAAATTTTGATTAGGTACTTATCATCATAGACTGCGATCCATTAACATTTGAACAAAAACATATAAAAAACTTATAACAATTTTAATCGATAACATAATTAACCTTACCTCTTCATCAGCAAGATGCTTACAAATGTCTTGTATCAATAGCTTTAACATATTGGAATGTTCTTGTGCCATATATGCACACCCTTTTCGAATATATTGTGAATCTTGTGAAAGGAGACGAGGGTGATGTTGCTTGGAGGCGATTGCAGTCTGGGGTTCAATCTATGATAATACAAAAATCATCAGGGTAATATCACCATTTTCAATGGGAAAACATTGTGTGCCAGTAAAAAACTGAAGGCTACAATGAAAGCAAGAAACTGAAGTCAAGCAAAACAGGGTTATATAAGATAGATGTTAGATTGACGGACAGTCTCTATAATACATCCGTGCTGTAAAGAAATCATTACCAAGAAGAAATTGTAAAAAATCCTGATGAATCCGAAGAAGAAATCATAATAATACTCATGAATATACCACAAAAACAGTGAAATTCATTAATCACATTATTATAAATGCCAGAAAGAAAAGAAAGACAAAGTCACAGAACAAAGAGGATTCTGACCTATGGGGTTGGCTATGGAAGTGACCGACGTAAATTGGAAAGACGTTACCTATCGGAATTAATATATGGGGTAATGATCTGACATGAGAATATAAACTAAAGTATTTAGAACTCTTTAACAAACGTGAAAAGTGTGAAACTGATATCAAATGCAAGCAAGAACAAAAAAGAGAAAGAAAATCGATCAGATGATTGCCTGGAATGCAAAGCACAGAAGGGATCAAAAATCGTTTCTTGGCAACGTATATGAGAATTAACCAGTAAAGAAACTCATTAATCTCCAAAACTACAAAGAAAACAGGAGCCCCAAAATGAATGAAACAGAGAAGATGAGTTGACCAACTAACCAATGAAGACAAAACTATAAATTGATGGATGGCCTCTACATCAAGATAAATACTTCAATAAGTCTAAGACAAAATGTTAAAAACCACCTTTAATCATGAAGAAGTGAATGAACCCCATGAACCAAAAGCAATTACATTTAACAGGTTATGGTGAACATAATCCAATTTAGACAGGTAGTTAATCAGTGTGGTAAATATAGAGGCCTATAGGCAACATATGTCGCTTGAGTTTGCTATTAGTGCAGATAGTTGCAATAATAAAAATATAACACCCTACTCGAGTGGTAGTCAACACATAAAAGTGGTGAAAACATAATTAAAATGAGAGAGCTCTACCTTCCTCTTGTAGTAGTCAACACATAATGGTGGTATCTTAACGGTTTGTTGCTGCCTGGTGACAGAGCTATTTTCCGATGAACCTTTTTCCCGCAAACTTCAACTTAGAGAGATTGAATCTGAGGGTTACGTTTAGGGTTGGGTTTGTTGGTGGTGGTGGCATACATATGTGAAGAAATTAGTTGAACAGATGAATGCCAATTATAGAATCAACGATCGTTAGGCTGATGGTTAAACCCAAAACCACCGGCAATGAGAGAAAGGAATCACGAGGAGACTGAAAAATGTCGTGTAAGTCATTCTTATCGATCATCATTGTTTTGAATCCTCCGTCTTCTTATCCTAAGACTCCTTTAAGGCCCTTTTAGACTGGTGCAAAACCTCCGACAAGAAAAGGCATAAACTAATATATATAATAGTAACAAATAGCAAGAAAGACACCTGCTTTAACACAAGGTCAATAATGCTATTTGGGATCACCAAGATATATGCTGCCACAATTGAAGGTACTTTTTGTTGATTTCATGTAATTGGCGTAAGCGAGAAACAATCTGGTTACTGACGTCACAAATTTAGTGATTATTATCAGGTAGCTTAAACATTAAATAAGGTGAAATGGGTAGAATCAAGCTGATGTACGACCTTGAAGCTTTCAGAAGAAGTTAGTTCAACAAAATATTCATCTCTTCTCCATTTTTGGTCTCTTACAACAGGTAAAGATCAAACAAAATCAGGCATTAAAAGCAACTATACAGTACAAAAAAAGTAGAATTATCTCACTTACAGTTACATACCTTCTCCCTTCTGTTTTCTCTTCCTTGAATACCATAAGAGCCCCAAAAACAGAGGACAACCGAAGGAATGGCAACACCAGTGACTGACTATATCAATTTCATTTATTTTGGTTTTCCTTACTAAATAAATTCTTAACAAGAAAACATATTCTAGTTCCTTCGACTATATGATTCGGTAATCCTCCATCAAAAGAAAGCCATCTCATCTCCTACGAATAATATAAAACTTTGATCCATAATTGGCTAAGTAATTGGGCTTCTTGTCGAACATACTAAAACTCCCGACTGGGGCAAGAAAAAGGACGGGAACCCTAAAATTGTATCAATCGAACCTTCACTTGCATTGAAATCGGTTATGCAAGTAAGAACTATTGTAGAAAATCAGGATTAGATATCGATGGATTGATATAAAAAAAAGGTAACTGAAGCAGTTTGTGTGGTATCGGTTTGCTGGTGACCATTAATGGTGTACCCTCCAAAACATCTACCATTTTTATGAGTTTTCTTCCAGTCTTTGCTATGATCATTGTAAGTTTCCTCTAATGGCGAACCTTGTGTGCAATTGTATGTGTAGAGCACATATGTGTATGTACAGAAATTGTGTACCTGCATGGACAATACAGTTACCTCTTATCTGCTTTAAATATTATATCTATAGCAAAAAAATCACCTAAAAATTTGACAAATAACTCACGTTTGCAGCATTGTATTAACATCTAACCAAAAATCTCCAAGGATCCGCCTCGATTCGATCAATAATGCATGGGATTCTTGGCTTAAATGCTTTCATTACCTTGATTCATTTGCATGCTAGGGTAAAAAAAACACAAGACAGATAAGAGAAAAGTGCGAAATTGATATCAAACTCAAGCGAGAACAAAAAAGAAAAGAAAAGAAAATCGATCAGATGAATGCAAAGCACATAAGGTATCAAAGATATGTGTTTCTTGGCAACATCGATAAAGGAAACATATCCGGTCGAAGAAGAAATTATAAAAGAAAAAACCTGACAAATATATCACAAGAACGTAACAGCTAGCGCCATTATAAATCAAAATCGAACTTGATATATATCCCCCGATCGAGACGAAAACCAGCATATATATATATATTAACATCAAGGAAAGTCGCAGAACTTGATTTCTACGTACACAGAAGATGGGAACGACTCTGTGAAGAATGAAGAGCGACGTAGATTGAAAAAGACGCTGCGTATCGGAAGTAATAAATAGATTATAGATAGGAATGGGAAGAAAATGATACGATAATGATTACGTTTTGATACGCATCCTCTCCTATTTATTATTTAATTAATTAATTAATGATAAAACTAAATACAACTCTAAAAATGATCCTTTTTAGAATTAATTACACATAATTTTTTTTCTTACCTTTGATTGAACATATTTGCCGTTTGTGTGTTGTAGTCGAGTTCTTGAGTTTTAACAAATGGAAAAGATATTTTCGAATTAATCCTATTCCCATTTTCCTTTTTTCTTTTTTTACCCTTTGGACATTTTTGCCCTTTGCGTAATGTAGAGTTCTTGAGTTTCTTAATAATTTATTACGTTAAAAGAAATATATCTTCTATCTATAATAATAATATATATAAAAGACTAATTAGAAAAAAATTATTAGATGATCTGAACCCATCATTTAACAAAAGATTTAATCTTAACTGTTAATTTCTTTGATTTTAAAATTTTGATTTTGACTTTTTAGAGTCAAACTAATATGACTAAACAATATAATATAAATAAAATATCCAAAAAATCATCCAAATCTAATTAAAATATACGATAAGGTATTACTAAAATTCAAAACACAAATTATTCAATAATATGCGAAATCACTACACCTAATATTTAGTTTATATTTTGAAATATATTTCTCATGAAGTCAAAAAAATTAATATTTAATAAGATTACATTTCAACTTTTATTAGCATCGTATTTAAAAAAAATTAGGGATAATATTAATTAAGTTGGTTTTGCATTTTTTAAATATTGTTGCTTGGAGTTGCTTTGAGGTCTGATATTTACTTTATAAATTAAATTAAATTTTGATAAAAGAAATCTTCTTCAAAGATGAAGGTTTAGTTTGGAACTTGCTTTGACTTCATAATGGTTTGGTTTATCAGATTTTTGATGTAGTGTATGTTTGGCGGAACTAGCTGGTAGCTGTAGCTGATAGTTGTAAGCTGGAAGTTGATAGCTGAAGCTGGAAGCTGTTTATTTTATTTATATGTGTTCGGCAAATTAGCTGGTAGCTGGAGCTTAATAGTGTAAAATGACAAAAAAGGACAAATTACAAAAACATGAGGATTTATAAAATAACTAAAGAGGGTATTTAGGTAATTTGGTATATAAAAAGCTCCAGCTAGTTTTAAAAGCTACTTCAAGACGCTTTTTATTTTAGAGCTTTTTTATTTAAAAAAACTTCCAGCTTTTTCATCCGAACATGACTTGTAGCTTTTTCTTTTAAAACAAAAAGCTACCAGCTCCAATAAGCTTCAAAAAGCTTCATACCGAACATACCCTTAGTATGAGATTAGGATTTTGGATTATCATAACTCTAATTTGTTCTCTAATATGTTCGATTTGGGTTGGTTTTATCCTGTTCGATTTCATGTTCATGCTCAGGTTTAATATTTATCTTCATGTTCGTACAAGTTCATTTGAAGCACATGTAATAATTCTATGATGCAAAAAATAAATCGATAAAGATCCAACTCATTTTATCAGTTATATTAGTGTCGTTATATTAGTTTATGTGATTATAACCTATTTTAGATCAAAAGGCTTGCTACTTCTGTAGTTAGCTCTTCTACCTTTCTGAACATCTAACGTCACAAGTAAAATATCTCTATATTTCTGTTTCGCTTTCTGTTAATTCTTGAACGTTAATTCTCTTTTAACCTTACTTTTAACATTTTATTTTCTTTCAAGTAACCTTGTGTATATCAATCAAATATCAAGAATGAAATAAAAACAATAATAATTATTGATAACCGAAGATTTACATATTATTTCTATCAACATCATGATTAATTAGTTGTTTATTTTTATTGCATAGTTCAATCTTTATTCAAAGGGGTGCTTTATCGGCTGGATTTTTATTCTTCATGGAGTCATTGTAAAGATAGTAATTATATTCCATCGACGCATACCCATTCACCCACGAACAACTTGTTGCAATTCAGATTCGGGTTAATGAAGTCAAAGAGACTAGGATTGAGCTTGAACTTTTGAGCGATCTGAAAACACGTATCGCCACTTTTCACACCAACAACAGAACTACAAGTAGGGATCTTTGGTAAAACTATGCAAGCAAGAAATCATTAAGGGTCAGAAATACTGGTTAAGAAGAAAATAATATTGATTTACATACAACATGTTATAAAAATATCGAATCATGAAAAATGAATAGGAAGAAAAACGAATTTTTTATTTAACAGCTCATAAAAAATTTATCAAACGTTTAGTTTGTTTTCAGCCTAATTAGTAGCTTTGAAATCGATCGACGAATGATTAATTAGTGTAAAACTTACATGGTGGATTGGTTCTAGCTTCGGTTCTTGTCAAGATGCCAACAAAAATGAACGCAAATAGCATGAAAATGGTAGTTTTGTTGTTGATCTTAATCGTCATGTTGGTGATGTTAATAATTCTCGAAGTAAATTTGAAGAGATGATTTCCTTTTGCTAAATGTTATTCTATTTATACAACTCATATTCTTTAATGGACTTGACACATACACCAAAACATGTTGGTAATTCTCAATTTTGATCTTAACAATGAAACCAATTGCTAAAACCAACATAATTAAACATTAATTCCATCATTTGTCAAAAACTGGGATTTTGGTAATTATAAATTTATATAAAAGATATGAAGGATGCTGGATTTTATTCTTGTTCGAACTTTGTCTTGCTTAACTAATAATGAAAACAAGAGTATTTATAACTTTGTCTCATTAGTTTGTTCTCTACCTCATTGTGTTGACATAAAACAACAAATCAATTTAGAATACACACACATAAAACATTAACTATATTTGTGCTTACACATGTAAATTATGAACAATCTCTAGTGGTAGGTTATCAGAGTGTAGAGTTTATAAACATACTTTTTATTTACAAGAGGTCATAGGTTTAAAATTTATCACGGAATCCCAAGGTAGGCCACCTGATAGTCTTGGAAATGGATATGGGAATACTGATTACGTCAAAAACTTGCTATGGTGAATAATAGTGTGTTATCTAAAGCTATGTTACCTAATTTGGCAATAAAAAAGAGTAAATTGCATATGATGATGAATATAAATAATAGCTTGTTATTAAGTTTGAATTGTTTGTGAAATAGTTTGAAAAGATTCACTTGCTTACGTGGTGATATAGTAACCCGTATGCGTCTATTATTGGTATGAAAAGTGAAGATACTTGTTTCATGTGTTTGTTGATAATGAAACATCTATTTATGAAATTAAATAATATTATTCTTCGCTCAAAACGTATATGTATATGTTTTTTTCATTTTTTGTATGATCTAGATACTTTCGTTGTACATCATACAAAATGTAGCATTCATATTAAATTTATGAACTTTACAAAAACAAAAATTAAGATATAATATTTTTTAAATATTTCTATTTTGTTATGTTTTGATATTATAATGTATTTATTTGGTCACAGATGAAAGCAAAAAAGAAAACTCTAAAAATGTTATCGAAGTCGATTTAAATTTTAAAGAATAAAAAAACAAAAAGTAATAGATAAAGCAAATAAAGTAATAAACCCTACAAGCTAATATTGGCCTACCGGACCTTTGCTAATACAACGGTGTGTAGAGATTATAAGAGAAGTTGAAATCAATACAAGGAAATGATACATAGAGATTATAAGAGAAGTTGGAGTGAGATCAAGCGTGATGGAGAATACATGTTAGATTTGGGAGGGAAAAGCTATTGTGAGATCGTATGTAAATCTGGACTGCTTAAAGGATCGTGTAAACACTATCCGAATATGATATTTCGACTATATGTCTGGGTACACGAAATCAAGATTATGAGGATAATCTTTCAAGGAACAGCTCATATTAAGGCATTGATATTAGATCACGAACTATATGTTTATATAGAATTCGAAATTTTCTAATTACCAAAGATAATATCAATCATTTTAAAACATCAGTGCTATCCTGTAATCTATGGAAACTCCAAATACAAGAACCACAAATCAATATGCTTCACAACCTAATTTTCGACCCAGATTTGTTTACTTCCAAATCCAAAATCGAACAAATAGATATGAACAATTTCATCTTGTTAGTAAATCTGCTTGAATTTCAACTAAAAACCACCTACCACCACCATTATCAACGTTGGTGATTTGAAATCTAACACACATAAATCGCAAAGCACACACACCCATACAAATCGCAACACATCCCACAAATCACATAAAATGAACTTACGCAAATCTAAAAGCCCTAGAGAGAGAGAGGGTGATATTTTAGGTGTAGGTGTTGGTGAATGGCGATGTGAGATAGTGGAATAGGGAGGTGATACTGGATTTCATCCGTGAAGCCGACAACGATGATGAGGATGAGAGGTGAGGCTAGGGAGTGGGTGGCGATGGTTTTGGGTGATGAAAGTGGTGGGGGTTTTAGGGTAATGAAGTTGGCAGTGAGTGTGACATTGGGTGGTTACCGGAGGATGGTAGTCGGAGTGTGAGAGGGAGGAGAGGGAAAGGGAGAGACAAAGAGAGAAAGGGATATGAGAGGGAGAGGGATCTCGGATATCAATTAGGAGAGAGAGTGGGTAAAAAAAACAATTATAATCCTAATTTTTTTATTTTTAAATATTTAATATAATACTTAAAAGTAATTAAAATAAAAGAAAATTAATAAATTAAGAGAACAAGGGCAATTTGATTTTTTTGTTTGATCTTCCAAATTCTATATGTAATTAACTATATATATATACATGTAGACGGTTTATATATATATAGGAAAAAGTTCTATTGAGAACCATTTTTAATGCGAGAACCGCGAGAACCAATCTGAGCCGTCCAATTTCCCCTCTTTTAATGTCATTGCCCAGTGTCCACCCATGAATTCCTCACATACACCCTGCCACACTTGATCCCCCACGCTCTCCATCCATGAATTCCAATTATCAAATCAACGGCTAAGATTGGTTCTCGCGGTTCTCGCATAAAAATCGGTTTTCAATGGAACCCTCCCCTATATATATATATATATATATATATATATATATATAGAGGGTAGGGATCCTGTAAAAAGAGAATTAAGGTACAAAGAGTAAGGAGAAATCTCAGTCATTCATTTTTCCTGTAACCGCTCCTATAAAATTGGCTTTTTTCTTTTTGTTTTAATTAAAAAAAATTACAGAAAGGGTATAATAGTCTTTTTGTTTATGGTTTTTTTTTTCTTTTTCTCTCTCTCCTATTTTCTATTTCTGATCGACATTTTTATAGAACTGTTTTGATGCACACTGTTCTTCACCATATGCACAAATAAAATTTTCCAAATAAATGCACAAAAACACATCATCTATTCAAACAGCAAAAAAAATGAGAAAAATCGCGGGTCGCAGATGCACAAAAATACAACATTACAAACTTTTGATTCACACAATACATCAGAATACATTTGAATTACAAACTTTGATTCACAATATACATCAGAATACATCTGATGCATAAAGTACAACACTTGGATTCACAGAATACAACCATTTTATACATGGTTCCTCTACAGAATTAATTTACAAAGAAAAACCTAAAAAGATGATGAATAACCAAAATCAACAACTGAAGAACAGAATTTAAGAATGATGCATACAAAATTGATGCATATAGTACCTAATACATAATATGCACAACCTCTAAAAACAAATGGTGCACCGGTGGTCACAACGGCGGCGGCGGAGGATGTGTAGAGGCAGTGGTGGTCTGTGATGCACAGAGAGCATCACGCAAAACTACAGGCCACCATGACATAAAGCAAACGGCGATGGGCTACGCAAGCGGCGGCGGCGACAAAAAACAGACATTCGGCTGGAGGAGCAGGGACGGCGGAGGGAGCGCTGGTTAGGGTTTCTCCCGTAATGGTTAGTCCGATGCAACCCATATCGTTGGTCTGCATGGGTTGGGGAAGCGGCGGCAAGAAACAAACATACCGTAATAGCACACCAGCGGCGACGGCGGAGAATCAAACCAGCGGCAGTGTTGAATCAAACCAGGGGCGGCGATGGTGAATCAAACCTGCGGTGGTGAATCAAACTAGCGGCAGCGATGGTTGAACGGCGATCGGCGAAGGTTGACTGTCGAAGAGCGAGCGGCGGCATAGCTTTCGTCAATCCGAAGGGATCTGGGTGGAAGTGGGTTTCACGAAGGGATCTGGGCGGCGGAAGAGGGTTTCACGAGAGGTGGCGTTGGACAACTAGGGTTTCACTAGTGGAATGGGTGGACGGGAATTTGAAACTCATATTAGGTAGTGGGGCTGAAATATCAAGGTAGGATTACATAATTTTAGGAAATAAAAGAAATTTCCTAAACTACCCTCTTAACTAAAAGGACACATGGCATCTCCTCCTTTCTCCCTACATTTAGTACCTTAAGGTTTTTTTTACTTGAACTCAATTCTATATATATATATATATATATATATAAATCCAATAAGATATACGTATAGATATAGACGGTATAAAAGTATGATATACATGTAGACGGTATAAAATAAATAAAAAACCAATAACATTGATAAATAGAAGCTTAGAATCTGATTTTTATCATTTGCATCTTATATTAATCTTTGATTTCTTCAAACAAAAGTGTTAGAAACAATTCAATGAAACAAGAATATACAATGTCTTTTGTTTATGTCAAAAATTCATCGAGACAAAGATCGAATAATAATAAAATTTGGGATCACTTGATGTTTTTTTGCGTCTGTATATTATTGGAAAATTCAAAACAACAATGTAACTATATTGTTTTGGTTTTATCTGTTTGTAAGCGTCTAAGCAATTACTTCGAAATTAGTTTGTAGTTTATTTTATTTATTTACTTTTGATGAAAAGGGTTTATAGTCATAGTGAATTCTTTAAAGAGCTCATTTATGTTCTGATCAATACGGTCTAATCATTTTTTCACAGCACAAACTATATTCCAGTGTGATCACTTATCACTAGATTATCAAGAATTATTCATAAATTACATTTGTATATAAAAAGATAGTTAATATATATATATAGGCAAAAGTTCAAACGAGAACTGTTTTTCATACGAGAACTGCGAGAACCAATTTGAGCCGTCCAATTCCCCCTCCTTTAATGTCATTGCTCAACCATGAATTCCTCACATGCACCCTGCCACACTTGATCCCCTCCACGCTATCCATCCATGAACTTCCTATATCCAAAGAACGGCCGATATTGGTTCTCGTATGAAAAACAGATCTCGTTTGAACCTTCCCCTATATATATATATATATATATATATATATATATATATATATATATATATATATATATATATATATATATAGGGGAGGGTTCATGCCAGAACCGTTGTTAGTGCGAGAACCGCGAGAACCAATCTCAGCCGTTCCTTGGATATGGGAAGTATCATGGATGGAGAGCGTGGAGAGATAGAGTGTGGCAGGGTGCATGTGAGGAATTCATTGGTGGGCAATGACATTGAATGAGGGGAAATTGGACGGCTTAGATTGGTTCTCGCGGTTCTCGCGGTTCTCGCGTTAACTTTTGTCTCTCTCTCTCTCTCTCTCTCTCTCTCTCTCTCTCTCTCTCTATATATATATATATATATATATATATATATATATATATATTTTGTTGTTTTATGTCAACTCAATGGGGGTAGAGGACAAACTAATGACATAATAAAGTTATTAATACTCTTGTTTTCATCATTAGTTAATTAAGACAAAGTTTGAACAAGAATAAAATCTAGCATCCTTCATATAGTTTATATAATATTATAATTATCAAAATCCCAGTTTTTAACAAATGATAGAATTAATGTTTTAAGTATTTTAGTTTTAGCAATCAGTTTCATTGTTTAGATCAAAATTGAGAACTACTATAATGTTCTTTTGGTGTATGTGTCGAGTACTCGAGTTCATTATAGGATATGAGCTGTATAAATAGATTATCATTTACCAAAATAAAATCAACTCTTCAAATTTACTTTGAGAATTATCAACATTACCAACATGACGGCTATGATCAACAATAAAACTATCATTTGCGTGCTATTCGCGTTCATTTTTGTTGGCATCTGGACAACAACCGAAGCCAGAACTAATTCACCATGTAAGTTCTACACTCATGACTCATTCATTGATCGATTCAAAGCTACTAATTTGGTTATAAACGAACGGAATGTTTAATAAATTATTCACGAGTTATTAAATAAAAGGTTCTTTTTTACTTTGTATTCATTTTTCATGACTCTATTTTTATAACATGTTTTATGTAAATCAATATTATTTTCTGTCTTAACCATTAATAATTCTGACCCTTAATAAAATATTGCTTTTTTGCTTAGTTTTTCCAAAGATCCCTACTTGTAGTTCTGTTGTTGGGGTGAAAAGTGGCGATACGTGTTTTCAGATTGCTCAAAAGTTCAAGCTCAGCCCTGGTTTCTTTGACTTTATCAATCCAAATCTAAATTGCAACAAGTTGTTCGTGGGTGAATGGGTTTGCGTCGATGGAATATAATGATTGTCTTCACAATAATTCCATGAAGCATAAACTCCAACCAATGAAGCACCCCTTTTGACAAAGATTGAACTGTGTAATAAAAGGATGTAACTGATTAATCATGATGTTGATTAAATTGATCGTTTTGTAAATCTCCAGTTTTCAATAATTATTGTTGTTTTTATTTTATTATTGATATTTGATTGATTATATGTAAGGTTACTTACTTGAAAGAGAAAAAAAAGGTAAAAAGTAAGGTTATTCATGAATTAACGCTTAAGAACCTGATAGAAGTCGAGACAAAACATAGAGATTTTTTTCCTATGACGTTACATGTTTGGAAGAGTAGAAGACCCAACTCAAAAAATAGGTAGCTCTTTGGTCTAAAATACATTATAATCTCATAAACTAAAATGCTGACAGTATTTATCAAGTAGTCGAAACTTTATAAAAATTAAGTTGAATTTGGTATATAGAACATGATACATAATGTAAGTTAATAACATAAAAGATATAGTTTAAACTTTATGTAATTCGAGTTTGGTATATAAAACTTGATGCAAAATGTAAGTGCGTAATGTGCAATGAAATGACATGCAAGTTTTATGTGTACACGTTATAAGAAAGAATGATAATATTAGAGTGTTGGTAACATCAACTTTCTATTTTTACCACTCAGTACATAATTCAGTTTTATAATAATTACTTTTCATTACACTAAATTTGGGACCCAACTAATTAATTAAAATTAAACAGAAAAACACATAAAAAGACATGATTATATATTAGTTGGTTTCACACCTCATCCATCCCCACCACACCATGATCAATCCACCCATATCCTTTCAATGGTACCACACCCAGCCTCAAGTGGTGACTCTCATCCTTTCTTACTCCATCTTTCACTCTCCTCACTCTTACAAGTTATAAAGATGCACAACACCACGCTGCTTTGGTAAGAATGACTACGACGTGGTCATTATCTATTTTAACTTATTACAAGTTATAAATTCCTCCGATATCACCATTTCCAGCCTTATGGGCCTGGCCAAAGGCCTTCTTGAGTGGTGAGCCCAATTGATAACAACTAGCCCATTTATTGTTTTAATAACAACTTTATAAAATTGTAATATTATAATATTTTAAGATATAGAAAATACAAGATTAAAATTTATTAAACTTATATTTTTTTTTAGTTTTGGTTAGGTTATGGTTGCATTTAAAAAATACTGGTTGCATCCCGAAAATTTACTGCTAGCACCTTCTCAAAAAATCGATAATCGACACTGCAAACGATCAAAAAACCGGTGTCCCGTGAAACACCCCCCACAGTAGGTAGGTCCGCCCATGGCTAATGTTATAAGATGGTAGTAGATAATTAAACATTCTTCAAACCCATTATAAATACAACTCTCTCATACACAAATTACTTGCAAGATTCTTCTTTTTTTCCACAAACCCACTTATATTCTCTTCTACTATCAAAATGAATATTGATTCTTCATTAATTTTCTTCTTTTATGTAATGAGTTAATATAGATACAACTTTTAGCGAACACTATTTCGTTCTATTTGAACGGGGCATTTAAATTTTTTATAGAATATATGTTATGTTTATCAAACTGTGATCTTACAAACTCTTTGAACCATTTATACCTTTGAATCGTTCAATACTATGCTATTCTGTCTCAAACAACGTAAGTGATTATATCAATTTTGTTGCAACAATTACATAGAAGATATATTGGCCTAATTAGTTAAAATTATCATACTAGTCAGGCTACAAAATTATGATTTTGTTTCAACATGCTCCCTTCGAAAAACCTCATAAGGCTAAATAAATTATATATACAATTCACCAGGGTTATTGTGCGCATATTTACTGTTCACAACTGAGTTTTTCTAAAGTACGCTGCATTATAGTTATATATATGGTTTTTAAATTCGGAATCATAATTTGTTATAGCCTGACGGTTAAGGCATTTGCTCTTTGTACCTTACATCTTCATTTCGAACTTCTACCTTTCCTATCCCTTTTTTCCAATTATATATTCCTCCCCCTCTCCCCTTCTCCAGTTGACTTTCTTTCACTGATTATTTTTTTTTAATTATGTTTTTTAAGAAATTCAATTTTTAGCTTACAATAGTATATTTGTTTATTACTTTTTCTTTTCTTTCTATTATTAACTATTTGGCTTTTATTCCTTCTTTTTATAATCATGGTACACTATTTATTTAAGAACATATTTTTCAAAAATTAAAAATTAAAAAATACATTTCATTAGATATTCATAATATGTACAAGCATGAGTTGGTTACAATTCCATATTTTGATATATACAAAACATCACATATTGATAACTTATAACAAATAATTAAATAATACATAATGTAATATTATAATTGTTTTGGCAATGTGGTAATACCTTCTTTCATCCGTCCACGAGGCTGTAAAAAGAGAGAAAGGGGCGGCTGTCTAGCGGGAGTCGTTTTGGTTGTAGTCCACGAGGTCCCTAAAATACTTTCAAATTTTTATTTTAAAAAAATTCAAGTAGAGATGTTAACGGGAGCGGTGATATCAGTGATTACACTTCTCATTTCTGTTCCATTCCCATCAAAAAAATATTTTCTATTCCACCTGTTCATTATTTTTTTACTAATTATGTTATTATGTTTAAACTCTATTATTATTATTCTATTTATAAATTTATTTCTTTCTTTTTCTACTTCTTATTTCTAAATAAATTATTACACAAACATTATTATTCTATTTATATATTTTGTGTTATGCATCCACAACAAAGTGCGGTCATGTAACACTAGTTGAATACATGCGACAATTAAGGAAGCAGTGCCGTTGACCTGCTCTTGCAGTTCAATGTGGTACACTATCCCTAGTGTTCAACATTGCACTACCGGATATATGTGCATCATGGCTTTGTCGTTGAAGAAGGAAAGAGAGAAACAATATCTTTATGGTTGATATATTTTAAACTTTCCAGTATGATCACATACCACTAGATTATCATGAGAGTGTTCGCAGTTTACATTTGTACGCAAAAAATATAGTATATGTTCTCGGTGTGTATATTCTAAATGGATTTGTTGTTTTATGTCAACGCAATGGGGTGGAGGACAAACTAATGAGAGACAATAAAGTTATTAATACTCTTGTTTTCATTATTAGTTAATCAAGATTAAGTTCGAACAAGAATAAAATCTAGCATCCTTCATATGCTTTATATAAATTTATAATTATCGAAACCTCTGTTTTTAACAAATGATAGAATTAATATTTAATTGTTTTGGTTTTAGCAATTAGATTCATTGTTTAGATCAAAAACGAGAATTACCAACATGATTTGTTGTATGTGTCGGGTTTATTATAGGATAGATATGAGTTGTATAAATAGGTTAACGTACATTTAGCAAAACAAAATCATCTCTTCAAATTTATTTCAAGAATCATCAAGATCACCAACATGATGACTAAGATCAACAACAAAACTATCATCTGCATGCTATTTGCATTCATTTTTGTTGTCATCTTGACAACAACCGAAGCAGAACCAATTCACCATGTAAGTTTTACACTAATGAATCATCCATCAATCAATTCACCATGTTAAATAAATAGTTTGTTTTTCTTCGTATTATTTTCTTCTTCACCGTTATCTTTGACCCTTAATGATATCTTGTTTGCTTAGTTTTTCCAAAGATCCCTTCTTGTAACTCTGTGGTTGGCGTGAAAAGTGGCGATACGTGTTTTCAGATCGCTCAAAAGTTCAAGCTAAGTCCCGATTTCTTTGACTTCATCAACCCAAATCTGAATTGCAACAAGTTGTTCGTGGGTGAATGGGTTTGCATCAATGGAATATAATTACATAATTATTGTCTTCACAATGACTCCATGAAGAATAAGATACAACAAATAAAGTGCCCATTTTGTTAAGGATTGATCTATGTAATAAGAAGGATGTAACTAATTATTCCTGATGTTGATAAACATAATGGTTTCGCAATCACTAATTATTGTTGCTATTATTTCTTTCTTGATACTTGATCGATTATATGCAAACTTACTTACTTGAAAGGTTGACTCGTGAAAAAAAAAGCTTAAAGTATGTAAGATTTAATGATAGAAAGATTATAAAAGAGATTAGTGGCTACAAAAAGAAAAGAAGAAAAGAGGTTAAAAGTAAGTGAGAATTAATGTTTTGTAGAGCTAGTGGAAATGATATGATGTTGGATCTCTCTGGACAAGGAAATCAGTAACAGTCGAGAACAACCAAATATTGTTTTGAATTGTGTAATTGCTTCAAGAATATTGTGTTTAGAGAGGTAATTTATTCTTATAATTTTTTCTCTTACCTATCATTCTAGTCACAAGATCAATATAAATGTCAAAATCAATAGAGGTGATGAGTAAAGAGAATTAGTGGAGTCCACATGTCATCTTGTAGTGAGTAGTAGGATGAAGTATGAGGAAAAAGTAAAAGAATATATCATTTTTCTTGTGTTTATTTCAACCCTGTATATGTTTGGGTTGTACGTATAACATAAATGATACAGTCAAAATTTTATCTAAAATAAGGTGTTAGTTTGTTTTTTAAAAGGTTTTATGTCTGAATATGAATATCATGTTAGAACATTAAGATGTGGTTCTAAAGTCTAAACGTTTTTCATATTTTGCTGTTTATTTTTTAGATTATCTGAATGTTTGTAAGTATCTGTTTTATGACAATATATATTCAATTGTTACATATATAACGTAATTTAAACTTTTTAAATTATAAAAATGGAATATTTTAACAACAAATAACAATTCATAATATATATTATAGTGAATTAAACCAAAATATTTAAAAGAGAGATGCACGACGGCGTGCGGTGACAACAACAACCGTGAGGAGGACAGTGAAGGGTGACCATGTATGTAGAGAAGCTAATGAGTAGATATTGTTGTGAATCGGTGAAGGAAGAAGTCCGGTAGCTTGTTATAAGATAATGACACATAAATTGTGTTAAGATGTAATAAGAGATAAATTTATCTTTGATTCGTTAATGGGTTTTAAGAGGCTTTCAGATCTTAATGAAAATAAAAAATAAGCAGCCTTTACATCATAAAACCTCTAATTGAATCAGATTAAGATGTATTAAGACTTTTTGTAAAAAAACAAATGATCCATAACTTGAGTTTGTGTATATAAGGGGAGAATTCATTTGAGAACTATTGTTAGTGCGAGAACCAATCTTAGTCAATTAGATTAATGACTAAGATTGATTCTCGCGATTCTCACACTAACAATGGTTTTCAAATAAATTTTCTCCGATTATATAAAACTTGTAAAAAGTGTAAGTGAATAATGTGCCATAAAATAACATGCGCGTTTTATGTGCACGTTGTAGAAGAAAATGATAATATTAATGATATGCCTACACTGTGCACTCTTACGACTTGGTAGGTGCTCACCACCACTTTGATTTCACAAACCATAATGAAAAGTAATTCTCATTAATATTCTCTTCTTTATCCAATGAGTTAAAATTAATACAACTTTTAGCGAACATGGTTAATATGACTATTTTGTTCCATTCGGACGTGCATTTAAAAGTATCGTAGAAATTTTTTATTCAAACTATGATCATACAAAGTATTTGAACCATTTAATCTTTTAAAAGGTTTAGTACTAAGTTGTTCTACTTCAAACAATCGTCAGTGAATTTTCTTAGCGATTTTGCTGTAGTATTACATACAAGATACATTTATATTTATCTTATTAGGTAAAATTCTCATACTAGTCAGGTTAGTAATTTTAAATTATTGTTTCAACATGCTCCCTTTGAAAAACCTCATACGCTGACTTGGTTACGCGGCTTCGCATAATACACCGTCCCTTGTGTTCGGTGTCACACTACGAGATAGATGTGTGGCACTATTTTGTCATTGAAGAGAGACAGAGAGAAACAATGTCTTTTTGTTTGATGTTGTGTAATTTTCTTTTGACAATTATTTCTTGAAATTATTATAAAGAAGATCGATCATTATAATTTAATGAAAGCGCTTGTCATTCCTACCAGCAAAAAAAACTAAACTTAGTCGTTCTTTTTTTTCTAAATATTATTGAATTAAACTGTTACTTTTAATTGAACGGTAAAATCTAATTAGGGTCTATTATGTTATGGTTTTACATTTAAATATGCTTGATTGCGAATTGTTAACTGAAGTTTTTTGTAAACATCAAATATAGTTTTTGTAAACACCAACAAGACAACAATAGTTCCACATTACAAAGACTAGAAAGTTGGGAAGTACAGTGCAAATATCAATGAAAAATTTGACATAGGACAAGTGACTTTATTTATTTCGTTTAATCAAATACCCAATTAAATATTTTATTAAAAAATGTTGTCAAGAGACCATGACCATTGTATAATTATATTTATTTAATACTTACATTCAAACTCGTGACAAGAGAAATATGAAACGTTTTGAATGTTTACAATCATTTGATGTTTTCTTTTTAGTTCTCCTTTATTTTACTAACAAAACATAATTGAAAAACTCATCAGAAAAAAATATGAAAATATTATTTGGTTAAATCGAATAAGATTTCATCCAAAATGGACTTGAATAACATGAAACGAATTCTTATACAGTTCGAATATTCTTGATTATTTTTTTAAAAATGAAATACATTGTTCACATTGGCCATAAAAGAACTTGTCATTTATATATAAAGTCAATGGGATTGAGGAATGGGAACAAACTAATGCGACACTGTAAAGTTGTTGCTTCTATCGTCAAGTAATCAAGACAATAAACCAACAAGAATAAACTTCCGCATCTTAACGTTATCCGAGTTTTTGTCAAATGTCAAATTGACGTCTGTTTTTGGTCTTTTAATTACCAATTTAGTTACATTGGTTAGATCAAATTTGAGATTTACCAAAGCTGTTTTGGTTTTAGCTGTTGGTCTCTTATAGGACATGACTTGTATAAATTGATCATTTAGCCAAACGGAAGTATCATTCTCTTTAAACTTGTAAAAGAAGCCAAATCGTGTGTTCAATACAATGGCTAAGATCAACTACAAAACAATCATTTGCATGCTCTTGGTGTTCGTTTTTGTTTGTATCACTGTAACAACCGAAGGCAGACCTATCTCTTTCGGTAAGTCATACACTTCTGATTCATTGAAACTTTGGTGTGTATGTTTGAAATACTAACCTGACAGGATCTTTTACATCATTGATCTTCGCCCAGACTTCACAGCTAAAGCACCTGATTGTACTAGTGTTATCGGTGTGAAAAGTGGAGATACGTGTTTTGATATTGCTCAGGAGTTCGCGCTAAGCACTGTATTCTTCGATTACATCAACCCTAATCTGGATTGCAAGAAGCTGTTTGTGGGTGAATGGATTTGTGTCAACGGAAACTAATTACAGTTTAAAACTACTCCATGAACATTATAATCCAATCAATAAGAAAAGGATGCATTAAAACCTGAAGCTCAAAGTGGCATTGTAACATGATGTTCCTTGATTATCAAATAAGTTGTTTTTTTTTAATTTCTATCTGGATACTGGATTCACACAAGAAATCCGACCAAGTAAGGACGCCGATCAAGTAACGGACCATGTGTTAAGATGCTGGTAATGAACATATAAATTGCTTATCACACAAGAAAAACTTGGTCTACCAGATGATGGAAACTGTCGGGTTCAAGTCAAAACGGTAGTTTATGTTGTTTTGACTTGTACCACCTACAGATAACCACCATCGGTTATATACGTGTAATAATAATCTACCTCTCAAGTTACAGATTCAACTCTGGAAACCTTTTTACAATGAAAAACATTATAAAAAAAACATGGTACAGTTTAAGAAATGAGATGTTTTATGATCAAACCGAATCTTCTCCTTCGCCTTGTTGTCGAGCCAAGTATCTCTCTCGTCTCTCTTTCTGCAAGAAACATTCGTATACTTACCATATATAATATAATGAGTACTGTCATATAATTAGAACCAACGACCCTAGCCCCCAGGGAACAAATTCACCCGATATTTTTATTACTTAAAACCCCCTAAAACACTTTTTTTAAAACTAATAGATAATTATTGAAATCATATAACTTTCAACAAAAAAGCCTTTTACGGGCCAACATGAGCCAACTGATTACCCAACCTGCACCCTCATTAAATTTGAAACAAGAGCTTAGTAGCTCACCCATTCATCTATGACAAGACCATCACCGACAACTTTTGGTCCAGCATCCTCTGGAGGTGGCTTCTTGCGGGTTTCAAGGGCGGCCTCAGCCTCGGCTAACTGGCGCTTCAGTTTCTCCAGGGCCTTGCATAATATCAGCAATCGAGATGGTGCATTAAGATAATCTCAAGCAAGTGGGTACCCAAGAGCCAAGAGGAGGCTAAAAATAAACTTGTACCGCATACACATTTTAGAGAATGCGAACTTAAACGTAAACTTACAGGGCTTGGACGTGCCACGTCTAGGAAAACGACTTGCAGTATTTGCTCAACAGCTACTAGATCTTTCTGCTCATCAAACTGAGTGAAGACACCAAAATTTACAGGTGAGTGAAGTACACACACATGCATACATACATATGTATGTATGTCCATATATAATAGGGCATAACCATGACTAGATCATTGATACAGTATTACACTAAAAACAGCTACATCCTACTTGTTTAAGCTAGATAAATTAGGCTAAGTTTTTAAATATCAATGATGATTATATCAGATTACTAGAGAAAGGGGTAAAAAAAATATCATAGAAGAGGGTGTATTACTTACTAGCTCGGGTACATAGTCCATTATTCCTTTAACTTTCAGACTCATGATCTTAAATTTCAATTTTCTCTTTCGGTCTGTTGGCTTTTCATTGTTCTCTGGAGGTTCCACAAACTTGAAAACTATCATGATAAAACGGGGAAGTGAAACTTGTAAGCAATATTCATAAATATAAAGGCTACATTCATAATTTACAACAACTCTAGATTTCTTAATCAATATAAACATTGTTAGATAGACAACTACTCACAATAGACTTCCTAATCAATGTAAACATGGTCAAGAAAAATATTCAAAACACAAAGAACATGTATGCAAAATGCTATTACCAGTTGCAATAATACTCTCGCCTGGAGCTAAAATAGCACCCGGAGGTCGCATGAAACAGCTTTTAGGTGCAGTTGTTTGGAACTAAACACAAACACAAGAAAAAAGGTACATCACAATTAATATTAAAAATAACCTAGAAGTTAGGACTATTGATAAACCAGGTCTCTGTGGCAAGTAAATAACACGATTTTTGATCCACTAATGCTGTATGTATGCGACCAATACGATACGATGGGAAAGTACAACCGTTAGCAGGTTTATACAAGCTTCAAACTCATACCTTGAAAGCTACATGAGACTTGCTGGTGTTCTTTATCTTAATAGCACTTTGAACTTGCTTGCCAGGTTCATCTACAAAGTTCAAGAAGATATTATAAATGATTTATTGTGTGAAAATTGTTTCTGATGGAAAAAGCGTACTTAATAACCCAAGTAACCAAATAAGACATGTTGAAGACTAAAAGAAGCACTCATACAAGCACATATAGAACAATAGAAAAAGTTGTTGACGGCATGACTCCTACTAATTCAACTATCTTCATTCTATGTCAATGATAGCTTAAAGTAAACAAAATTCAACTTAAGCTGCAATGTTCGAGCTGCATGTATATATTAAAGTTGATTGTTGATCATGTCATCTAAAAAATTAGACACGGGATAGTTATTTATGCATAATTATGGATTTACATGCGACGAAAACTGGGATACATATATTAAACCAGTTCGTTAATCTGATAGCCAAGTAGCTAACATAACACTAACATAAGGCATGAAAAAGAAATGTAGCGCATAACTGGACTTATCAAGAAGAAAAAAATCAATACCATCCAGTAATCACACAATGAGGAACATTCAAGCCAGATTTAGCATTTTGCCTATGAGTCTATGACGCAGGGCACTCAAGCCATCAAACCTAACACAGCTGCTTGGATTCACTAATAATTATCACATTAGGTTGATGAACAAGTAACATTAAATTCTGGTACAGAACATACACAATGGCAACCAGACTGTGGCTTACTCCTGATCACACACAGCTTAAAATCTCTTTGCAACCTTCTTCTTCAAGTAGCCCGTACTAACCGATGAACATAGAACTTGTTTATATGCACTCATTCTTGTTAAAATTTAAGCAAGAACGGAAAACAAATTCGATAAACCATTAATTCAAACACCACATTCATTTAGCACGTTACACTTACAAACAAGCCTCACTAATTCTAGACAGATATAAGAAATATATGAAATTTAAATAGATGTTTTTGGTGGAAAAACACCAAAAGCTTCATACTGCAGAAATTGGAGCTTTATCCGGACGGAACTAAACCTAAATTTAGTTAACTGATCAAATAGTTTTATCTCATCTTATGATATGAAACTAAATCAATCACTTCCCTCTATCAACTTTATACGGTTATTAATCATACTGCTTAAACTAATGTGGTTTTATTCCGTTAAATTAAAATCAGAAACAAGATACTACCAAATTTCTACCTGAAAAAACACAAAATTAATCTATCTTAAGATAATCATATGGATCTCACGAGTTAAGAAACAAATAAGTCATAATCACCACAAAGAAGTCAGTAAGTATCAATTTGCAAATAAAAAACGAAGAAAATGGAACTTTAACGTAGGCGATGGTTCATACAGGGAAAGTAGAGTTTATTCCGTGGATCAAGCCGAAGACGACGTCGCGTCGGAAGCAGAGATCTAGCCACCGACGAAACCGAAATAGTGGAGCTGGAGCTATGATTATCGGTTTTCCTGTGAGAGTTGGATCCTTCGATTTGGTAGGAAGAAGATAACGTTGTTGTATGTGGAGTAGTGTTACCTGAGCTTCGAAACGGTAGCTTGAATAGGCCCCAAAGTTTGGTGCCGCGAGAGCCGCCGTCAAACGGAGGTCTGTCGTCGACGATTGGCATCAGCGGCGAGTTCAATCTAACCGGAAAATGATTCGCCGCGTGTTTTCAGTGTTTTCTTTCAAAAGTTGCTTCACTTTCTCTCACTAAAATTCCTTCCGTAGACTCTTGACTCATGTAGTCCTGTGAATGAAACAAACGAGTAAGGAAGTCGCGTGGTGTACTTATGTCCCCTCTAGTCACCAGGGGCGTTCAATACGCCAATTGAAGCTACCTTTTACCGTAATTTTCAAACCGCTTGTTTTTAAGAAAATAGTTTCAAAGTATGACATATGTTAATAGTAATTAATTATTTTCTCCTATTTATCTTCATGTCCATAAAACAAATACAAATATCAAAATCAATAAATAAGAAATGAAAGAGAATAATTGGATCACACAGTAATAAATAGAATGGTGAAGTAAAAAATAATAATAAAAGGATATATTATTTTTGAATATAAACATCGTATATTCCTTTAAGATGTTGTGGTATTAAAGATTGAGACGTTCTATATCATCTTAACATATACCTTTTTACAAGATTAAAACACGTGTGTAAGAATTAAAATATGAGAATTAATTTATTATATATGATAAATGTTCAATATAGTCCATACTTATTGCATAGTTCTGAGGGACTAATCTTAGCCCTTGAATCAGCCCCATCAATAGTCCATATTGAATTTTAAAAATTTGGGCGGAGTGACATGTTCGTAATTAACATGTAATGATTTTACCATCAAATGTGATTGTATAGTGAATCACATGTGATTTTATATTGAATCACATGTGATTAAATATTAAAATTTAGGACTATGTTTTTTATATGGACTATATTGAACACAACTCTATTATACATATCATTTTATTATAAGTAGAATAATTAAATAAGAACAAACAATGTTTTATTCCAAAATTATTAAAAGCTATGTAGACTTCAACGGTATCCTAAGTCAAATGCAGTGGATTGGTTGACAAATGCGATTCTGAGTAAAATGCAATAATGCATTAACCCAAATTTTAAATATTATAATGAAGAGTAAATAAAATATTTGGTACTCGTAGTTATCCCTAATTGCACTTTACGTACTTGTGATTTGTTTATTACACTAATTGTCCTTAATGTTTAAGTTTTTTCACTCGTGGTCATTTTTCCCAAGCTAACTTTCGTCTAAAATATTTTGATTAATTATAATACAATACAATTTCAAGGAATAAAAATCATGCCTAATAAATATGTAGAAGCGCAATCAAAAACCATGGCTTGGCAGGATGGTTAGTTGCTGGCTTTTCACATAGGAGGTCCTATGTTCAACTCGTGTTGTAGTTCAAATTTTGTTTATTTTTCTTTTGTTTCCAATTTTTCACAAAGAACTTCAAATATTTTTTGAACCCAGCCTAGCTCTAAAATCACAATAAATTGTTTATTTCAATAATGATAAAAAAATTATATATATACATATATATATACTAGCATCGTACCCGCGCAATGCTGCGGCAACAAATTTTTTTTGTTTTGCAGCATGTCGTTTTTAAGAATTAATTATATGTTATCCGCACGATTCAATGTCACAAAAAAAATTCAGCAACATGTCCGATTTTTTCAATTATTCTTATATTTCTATCAACTATTTTATTAATTTTAAAAATAAATTCTAAAAAATATTAAAATAAAAAAAGATTCATATTTATAAGGTACGGGTTTATATGATAAGTTTTTAAAAATTATTTTGATGTGGATGGATAATTGTGTTTTTGTGAGAAAGTGTGTTAGTGGGAGAGTATTTTAAATGAATAAAAAGTTAAAGTAAATTAGGAGAATGAAATGATTAAAGATTGTGTTGATCAAATTAATTTAGATAAAAAGAAAGATGGAGATGCATTGTTGATTGAATTTTAATAAAAATTTTAAAAGTAAGAGAAGAGAGTGTTGTATGATTTATATAGTAGCATAGATATAGATATAGATATATGGTTGCTATGGTAATAATTAAAAATGAAACATCTATAAATGACCGTTATATTTTACTAAACATTATCTCCAAAGTGGTCTTATGATTGGTTAAATTACAATTAGATGGCATTAATTTCCAAATAGTTAGGTAAAAATCATTCTATTTAGCTTTTATTTTTCTATTAAAATTTTTATTTGACTTCCCTTGTAAACATGTACATTGCCAGCCAATTAAATTCTCTAATTTAGTATATATTTTTATTTAATTTCTTGTTGGACTTTCCTTCTAAAACTCTATTCTAAATGAAGTATTTTTAGTATTTAAATGAGGGATAGTTTGGTAATTTTAAATTACTTAAATTTTAAGAGTTTAAGCAAAAGTTGTAAATGCTTTATATAGTAGTAAGATATATAGGAAGATATTCACTTGAGAACCATTCTTATTGCAAGAACCGCGAGAACCAATCTAAGCCGTCTAATTCCCTCTCCTTCAATGTCATTGTCCACCCATGAATACTTACATGCATCACGCCACTCTATCCTTCCGCGCTCTCCATCCATTATTTCCCATATCCTAGGAACGACCAAAATTAGTTCTCGCGGTTCTCGCACTAACAACGGTTCTCGAATGAACCCTCCCCGATATATATATATATATATATATATATATATATTCAGGTGATAGTAATTTTCGACACCCTAATATTATAAGGTATACATATTTTTTATAGATACTAGTTACGGTCTCGGCCGTGCATACGCACGGCCCACAAATGTTAATATTAGTTGTTCTATAAATTGTAATAAAAAACAAAACTAAATACATCATAATGATAAACTAGTTATAGTTGTAATATTAGTTTGTTGTTCTCATACGAGAACCTGATAAGAAAATCAATTTTGCTTGATAGAGTTGACACATTACGGCAAACAACAATATAACACTAATTTGGAAAACAAAAATATTCAAGAAAAAAGAGCATACCAAAGGATTAAATAACTTAGACAAAGGAAAAAAACCATGAATGCAACCGATTTCGGGAGGAATATTACTTGGCACAATGATATTCATCATCCAAAAATCCTTTTGACTTGCGACCATTAGTAATTTGTTAGTCTGGCTTGCACATTTGTTTAATAAAAACAAAACTTCAAAAAGTAAAAACAAATAATTCTTTTAAAAGGTAAATGAATAAGTGAGTCAAATTGGATAATGGGTCGAAACAGATTTCGGTCCGAGTTAAGACAAACTACAATATCAAATATATAAAATTGTTTATCATATCTAAATTCTTACTCTGATAGAAGATTTCAGAAATGATGAATTAAAGTTCGCCACCTTTTTAATAATTTGAGAGCATAAGATAAACCAAATAATAATTGGTTATTGTAAAACAAACGTAACCATAGAGATTTTACATTTAAAATTTACACCACTTAATTTTCTTTAAGCTTCATTGCAAACTAAATCTTTATTTTTTAGTTAAGGTTTTCATTAACTTAAACTAATTTAGTTATAAACCCACTCTATTTGCCAAATAAAAGTGAAAAGCAGTATATTATGAAGGAGATGGTGTTTTTTTTATATATCCTTTTCAAGCATATATAATGTTTTTACAGGATATGCAAAGTAGAATCATTTTGAGGTTTATGACTTAGAATTTGAGTGTGAAATGAGAGAACAACAATAAAAGTTTTAGTCGTTTAATAAAATATTACTAACAAATTGAAGTAAAGATATACTCAATAGTCTATTGGGTACATATGTTGTGGCGTTTGGCGCTATTTTTATTCTTAGTATTGTCACAGTTAATCGAAGACTGCAGAAACAACAGCAGAACAAAAGAATGGTGAAGACACACACCTATAAAGACCCGGATAGATAAACTTCATTTACTTGACCCCAAGAAAGAGCAGACCAGTAAGAACATACAAACTCAAATATTACGAGTGAATGCAAGCTAACATTTGTTCTTCTTCCTCAAATCTCTTGTCGATCAGGTCATGGACTCATGGGTGTTATTAAAATGGCAATTAACATTTGTCAACATGTATCCAACTTCGTTGCCTCGCAAACCGAAAACTTATAGAAAACAAAGAATACGCAAGTTTAGTTACGTTAATGAATTGAAAAATGAAATCCATATAAACAAACTTCTCTCATACATTTCATCAAACACATTATGTGCATTCTCTAAATTGCCACCGAAGAATAAAAATGGGCAACATCTACATTATGCATACCAAATCTAGTAATTGCTTTTGTGATTAGGGGAGCAATCAAAAGAAGAAAAAATATTTGGTAAACAAAATAAATCAAAAAAAAGTTTGACTTGAGCTGTCGAATTGCAACTTCACTACCAATGTGAAAACAAATAATAACCTAAAGAAATTAACAATTATGGAGAAAAAACCATTAAAGTACCTGAATTCATATTTCTTGAAGTGGGAGGAATAGTTTCAAACTATTTATGACACTTGTCAATTGAAGATGTGTGAAGCTCTATTTATATATACAGCTAGATAAGTTTTTTTGTAATTAACTATATCATTTTAAAATATGATTTAAATAAATTAATAAGAGAAGTACATTAACCTAAAAATCTTCCCAACTAGTAAATTAGTCATGTATTTGTGTTATAATCAATGCTAAATTTTAATTTTACTAATATTTTTCATCAATATTTACTATTAGTACATAATATTATTTTTTGTTATATATTGCTATAGCTATATATTGTCAACTAAATAATATACTTAGTATTATTTTTATAATTTTATTACTTAGTATTTTGTCACTTTCTTTATACTTCAGTTGCATAGGTGTAATAATTAGAAAAATGGATCAAAAAATACACATTAACAAACATAGAAAAAGTTACATAATGATTAGTTAAACTAATATAATGTAACACATAAACTTTTCCAATGAAATAAATAAATTTATACAACAAAAACACATAGGTTACATTTTAATCTCGAAAACATTTTTCTCCATCATGTAGATCTACTTTTTAACTTTGTCAACTTCCGTTTTCTAATCATCCAATTATCCACATACGTTGTTGAGTTATTTTCATGTAGGTTTTTAGATAAAATGAGGACCTTCGATGTTGGATATAATATAGCCTCAGGGTATTGATTTTGTTTTTTATGTTAAATTTATGTATTTATTTTATTATACAAGTATTTGTCATTAAATAGAATACAAGTCACATTTGTTAGTAGTGAAATAGATTTTCATAGTTTAAATATTTTACGTATCAAGATACATAAAAGCTAAATTACTTTTAAAAAATTCAGGCGATTCAATTGTTTTAAGTTTCATATCTAAATTCAATTTACCATTTTTGCGTAAGTGGTTTAAATTTTTTTTTTTTGTTGTTTAGCAAAAAATAGTAGATGTATAATCTAATCAAACTCGATCAAAAAATTAATCCCCGACGCGAAGTACGGGTAACCTAACCACTAGTTTGTTTACAATTTAATAAAAAAAGAAGTTCTCCAAAAATCAACTTTACCCCCTCGTCTGAAACACCCTTGCCGTCCATCACCTTTATCGCCTTCATCGACGAAGACACCCTCACCAACATAACCTCCCCCAAATCACGCTTAGGAGATTTTTTTGGGATTTCTTAGAATTGAGATTTCAAATGGAAAATCCTGTGTATTTAAACAAAACAAATGATTTTAACGGAAAGAATTTCTTTAAAATTCCATCATTTACTCTAGACAAAGGATTTCAAATACACAATTACCTGTCTTAGCATTTTAAAAATATAGCGGCTGTCACATCAGTTTTTCTTACTTTTTTCTTTTCATCTCTAACTCAATCCAAAATAGTAGTAACACCAATCCTTTAATTAGTGTTGTATCATTGCTTAACTGATATTAGAAACTGATATGAACGGATTTATGTGTTCTTGGATCCCTTATATTAGAAACTGATATTAACCGATTTATTTGTTATTAGAAACTGAAATCATAGCTTGGTGATTTATGTGTTCTTAGAAAGCAATATTAGAAATTGAAATCAAAGCTTGCTGATTTATATGTTCTTAGAAACTGAAATCACAGCTTGCTATATGGATCTTGATCCATCTCAAATTGATATTAACTGCTTTGTTTGATTTATATACTTGATACTTAATTTATATACTTGGTACTTTGTAAATCAAAATTGATTTATGTTTGATTCTTGGTTTATATACTTGGTAGATCAAAGTTGCAAGTTATGGTTAGACTTAGTTTAAACACACGCAAATGTAAAGAAAGAAGAATGAAATACAATTAAACACGAAAACTGTTTAATATAAAACTGAAGGGAAATTATGTCTTTTGTCACAGAAACAATCCAAATCATTTGATTAAATTACAAAACAAACAAGATTTCAGAGATGTCAATCTATTCATACAATACAATAATTTGTGGTTGCTAACCACGAGTTATAGTTTTTGCGGTGCTTCCCACACACTCCTAATTATAGTTGTTGTAACACCCGCGTTTAGGGCCTGGTAGTTTCGTGGCGGTGGTAAGTTATTTAATTGTTTATATTGGTATATTTGATTGTTAATAATTATTTGCTATTTATTTATATATTTATTTAATGATTGCTTGGTATTTAATTTGGACCGCGAGGTAAAAGGTAAAAATATTAGTTTAATATTTTTAAATGATATTGGTTCCATTAGATTCGTTTTTATACGAGGGTCCCGAATATTACCTCGTTGCTTGTTTGTGATTTGAGTAGGACCGCTTTAATTAGGTTCCTGTATGCTAGATAGCAGTATTTGCACTGTGTAGTGTAATATGTTCAGTTTTGACCTATATATATATAGCTTTTGATTTGTGTGTTCTCATTGTTGGCTGCATAAGAGAAGAGAGAAAGAACCTTTTGCTCACCCATACAAACTTGAGTCCGTAAATCTGTTTTCGAGTTCTAAAGCGAGAGTTAACGGTTGGTTTTCGAGCAAGAGGTGTGTTGTGTTGTTTATGTCGGGTTTTGTTTAGGAAGTTCTTGAATGTTGTGTTTTGGCCGTGCGAAGTGGAGTCCACTACGTGCGTAGTGACTCCATTACGTGCGAAGTGAATGTTGAAGAAGATGATGTCGATGGGTTTTGGTCGCACGAAGTGTGTTCCACTACGTGCGTACCAGTGCCCATTGCGTGCGAAGTGGGTTAGCCACTTTGTTAGTTTGAAGTTCAATACGTGCGAAGTGGAGTCCACTACGTGCGTAGTGACTCCATTACGTGCGTAGTGATACATACGTTAATTCTGTAATCTTATTGCTTGTAGCCAAAGAGAGTTGTCGTTTTTGTAGATTGGAATGTAATCCCAATTACTGACTAAGTTATGATGTGTTTCAGGAAACGAAAAGGCTCAGTGACATTAGAATACTGAGTGTGGTGTTGGAGAACACAGGTGAGTGGACTTTAATACACCAGTGGTTTTGGTTGTAACTATTATGGTTACTTGAATTTTATATGATTAATCATGCGATAGACTGTTTAGTCTGATATGATTGTTTGATTGGCTATGTGATGATTGTTGAAATTGTGTCCAAGATATGAGTATCAAGGCATGAAATTGTGCTCATGATGTTTGTGGCAGAGGTCAGCTAAGCGTGGTTTTGGGCTGGGTCAGTTGCTTCTGGTTAGGCAGTTTTAGATCCTCTGTCGCATTTGTTGTAGCAGAGGGGGTTTAACTGTGCCAGTTAGCAGATGGCTATCGGTAGATCATTGTTATGGCCAGCATTGATCGTAGGCTCGGCAGAGCCGCCGGTCCTTTGATATTTGAGATAAACTGTTCTTGTGATCGTTGTGGTTCTGCTTTAATTGCTTGTGGCTTGATTTTCATTCACTTAGCTTTGTGCTAATTCCCCACCTTAACTATCTGTTTCAGGTTTTGGGGGCACGGTAGGTTGCAGCTTTTGTGTACAGGGAAAGTTGACCGTAGCTCTGATATTTTGGGTTTTAGAATGATGAGCCATACTTTATAAATGATTTGTAACACTAAAGGAAGTACTGTATGTTTGTACAGTGTTGGCTTTAATTTTAATGTTATTTCCTTTTTAGTTTTATAACGTATTACTTCCGCTGTGATTTAAAAAAAAAAAAAAAAAAACATGGCTTGTAGTTTTGCGGTGTTACAATTTGGTATCAGAGCCCTGGTTTGGCATGCGAGCACGTTTAGAGTGTTCAATTCCCAAATCTTGGCTCGAGGTTGGTCAAACCTTTCCTGTGGGGGAATTAAAGTGTTTGGATTTGTTGTGTGTGTGTACTAACGGTTGTCTAATAAGTTTGGAGGTGATGTGATTGTAACAGATATGGCAAGTCAAGAGATCCCAACCGAGATTCCGGTGACCCTTGCTCAGGCTGGAACTTCTACAATTCCAGTTTTAGAGAATCCAGTAATAGTCAACACTTCGGGTAGAGAATTAGATACAACTCAGAATGACTATATATTTCAACTTGAAAGTGAACTTCAGGAGCTTCGAGAAACAGTTCACAACTTTGAGCAGAGGAGGTTGATACAGAATTCTCAAACACCGATTCCAACAGCAGCTGTTGCTACAGTGTCAACAACACCACCACTTTCAGTACCATTTTCTGTTCCATATTCTACTGTTGTTTCACAGGGTACACAACAGCCGATTATCTATCAATTTACTGCACCAGGAGCTTACCCCTACCCAGGATTTGGTCAACATAATAAATTTAAGCAATTCATGGATTGTAGACCTTCAGAGTATAGCGGTAGTATGGACCCCAATAAAACTTTGAATTGGTTGAGGGAGATGACCAAGGCCTTGGATACTGCGGAATGCGAGGAGAAAGTGCGGGTATTATATGCTACTCAAAGACTCAAAGGAGATGCCATGGTATGGTGGGATTCGATTACCGGTCATTTTACAAAGCAGCAGATGAGTAGTATTACTTGGGAGCAATTTGAGGGAAAGGTTTGTGAGCAATACTGTGGATCTTTTGAGATGGAACGAATCAAGAAGGAGTTCATGGATTTGCAGATGACTGATAATATGTCTGTGGATGAATTGATTAGGCAATTCAATGAGAAGTTACGATTTGCACATCAGTGGGTTCCGGACGAAGCTTCAAGGGTTCAGCATTTTGTGAGAGCTTTGCATCCAGATTACAGGAGTGCTACTAGGTGGGCTAGCACTTTATCTCAAGCTTTTACCCTAGCTAAGTCAGCCGAGGGTGATGCTCAAGCCAAAGAGAAGTTGAATAAAGATAGAATTTCTCAACAGAAATCCCGGTTTGATTATTATAATACCCAACATCGGCAGGGAAATCAAGGAGGTCAGGGAAGTCAACGTCAAGGACAGGGTCAGAGTCAGAGCAGTCAGAATCGTAGGCTTACATCTGGTGGGTCTACTCAGAGAGCCCCGTGGTGTAATAAATGTAAGTCTTTTCATCATGGACTTTGTACCCTACAGACAGCCAGATGTATTCGTTGTGGTCAGTTTGGGCATGAATTGAAGAATTGTAGATTTCCGAGGAGTGTTTGTTGGAATTGTCAAAAGGAGGGGCACAGAGCAGGTGAGTGTCGGGTGGGTAAGAAATCCGGGACTGGGTCGGTATCGGGATCGGTTGTGGGATCTTCGTCCGCTTCAGGACAGAAAAGGAAGAACCCTCCGTCAGCTGAGGGTAGAGCATTCCGGATGTCAGTAGATGATGCTGCTGCTACTGATGATGTCATCACGGGTATGTTTCTCATAAATTCTATACCTGCACGTGTGTTATTTGATTCTGGTGCCAATCGTTCATTTATTTCTGTGGCATTCTGTGATAAATTGAAATTGCCTACTTCAAATGTTGCTGCTCCATTAGAAGTAGAGATAGCTGATGGTAAAACGGTTCCAGTCACAACGGCTGTGTCTGGGGCTGAAATTGATATTGATGGTACATGCTTTCCTGTTTCTTTTCTGTTAATGCCTATAGTTGGTTTTGATGCTGTTATGGGTATGGATTGGTTGAGTCAGAACCGAGCTGTTATTAAATGCCATAGAAAACTGATTTCATTTCCTTTACCTGATGGGTCATACGTAGTGGCTCGCGGGGAGAGGGTTAGATCTGCTTTTCCTATTATCTCGTATATGAAGGCTAGAAAATCTCTGGCCAAAGGGTGTGAGTCCTACCTTGCTCATGTGGTTGATGTTAAAAAGGAGAAACAGATTGTTTCAGTTATTCGGGTGGTTTCGGAATACCCGGAAGTGTTTCCCGATGAATTACCTGGGTTGCCTCCGGTTCGTGAGGTAGAATATAGGATTGATTTGATTCCAGGTTCGAGCCCAGTGGCTAAAGCTCCTTACCGGTTAGCTCCTTCTGAAATCCGCGAGATGATGACACAGATTCAGGATTTGTTAGACAGGGGTTTTATTCGTCCTAGTTCTTCTCCGTGGGGTGCACCGGTTTTGTTTGTGAAAAAGAAAGACGGCACTTTGCGTATGTGTATTGACTACAGGGAACTGAATAAGAGAACGGTTAAAAATAAATACCCTTTACCCAGAATTGATGATTTGTTTGATCAGTTGCAGGGTGCTTCTTATTTTTCTAAAATTGATCTGCGCTCGGGTTATCACCAGGTACGTGTTTCTGAAGCTGATGTTCCTAAAACAGCTTTCTGTACCAGATATGGTCATTATGAGTTTTTAGTTATGCCTTTCGGTTTAACTAACGCCCCTGCTGTATTTATGGATTTAATGAATCGGGTCTGTCGGCCGTTTTTGGATAAATTTGTGATTGTATTTATCGATGATATCTTGGTTTATTCTAAAACTGAGTCCGAGCACGAGCTTCATTTGAGGCAAGTTTTAGAAACTTTAAAACGGGAGCAACTTTTTGCAAAATTTTCTAAATGTGAGTTCTGGATGCGGGAGATTCAATTTTTGGGGCATGTTATCTGTAAAGATGGGGTTAAAGTCGATCCGGCTAAAGTTGAAGCAGTTATGAACTGGAGTGCTCCTAAAACATCATCTGAGATTAAAAGTTTTCTGGGATTGGCGGGTTATTATCGCAGATTTATTAAAGATTTTTCGAAAATTGCGAGTCCTATAACGAAATTAACCCGTAAAGATGTGCCATTTAAGTGGAATAATGAACAGGAGACAGCTTTTCAGACGTTGAAACAACTATTATGTCAGGCTCCTATTCTTGCACTACCTGATGGTTCTGATGAATTTGTAGTGTACTGTGACGCTTCCTTTGCAGGTTTGGGTTGTGTTTTAATGCAGCATGATCGGGTTATTGCTTATGCTTCACGGCAATTGAAACCACATGAGAAGAATTATCCAACCCATGATTTAGAACTTGCAGCTGTAGTCTTTGCGTTGAAACTGTGGAGGCATTACTTATATGGTACGAAATGTGTTATTTGTACTGATCATAAGAGTCTGCAGTATGTATTTTCCCAGAAAGAACTTAATATGCGGCAGAGACGGTGGTTAGAACTCATTAAGGATTATGATTGTGAGATTCGATATCACCCGGGGAAAGCAAATGTTGTAGCAGATGCTTTGAGCCGCAAGGGAGCTGGTGATAATATTCTATTTATGCGAGTTGAGATCGTTTCTGACTTAGTAGATAGGCTTAAATCTGCTCAGTTAGAAGCTTTAAAAGATGAAAATCTGAAGTTAGAGATTATGATGAAGAGAAAAGATGATTTGATTAATGATTCGCGCGGATTGAAGACTTATCAGTCTCGTGTGTGGGTGCCATTGCTTGGAGAGCTTCGGGGTTTGATTTTGGCAGAGGCTCACAAGTCAAGATTATCTGTTCATCCTGGTAGCACAAAAATGTACAATGATCTTAAAGTGTTGTATTGGTGGCCTACTATGAAGACAGATGTTGCAAAGTTTGTGGGAACGTGTCATATTTGTGCTCAGGTCAAAGCAGAGCACCAGAAACCTTATGGGTCTTTGAAACAGCTGGAGATACCAGAGTGGAAATGGGAACACATCACGATGGATTTTGTATCCAAACTTCCATGTACGCAGCGGAAACATGATAAAATTTGGGTGATTGTTGACCGTTTGACGAAGAGTGCTCACTTTCTTGCCACCAGTGAGACAGCTTCACTCAGCAGATTAGCTCAGTTGTACATCGATGAGATTGTATCACGGCACGGTATTCCTCTTTCTATTGTTTCTGATCGAGATCCCAGATTTGTTTCTAACTTTTGGAGGAGTTTACAGCATGCATTGGGGACGCGTGTTAATTTGAGTACAGCTTATCATCCTCAGACAGACGGTCAGAGTGAGCGTACTATTCAGACACTTGAGGATATGTTACGCGCCTGTGTGTTAGAATATGGTGGGTCTTGGGATTCACACTTGCCTTTGATTGAATTTGCGTATAATAATTCTTATCACTCGAGTATCGGTATGCCACCTTATGAGATGTTATACGGTCGTCGCTGTCGTACTCCTACTTGTTGGTTAGAGGCAGGTGAGAAACAGTTTGCAGGTCCCGAAATTGTTCAGATGACGGCTGAGAAAGTTGCTATTGCTCGGGAAAAGTTGAAAGTTGCTAGAGACAGACAAAAGATGTACGCAGATCCACGCCGCAGACCAGTTACGTTTGTTGAAGGTGAGTTAGTTTATCTGAAAGTTTCTCCGTGGAAAGGGGTTATTCGCTTTGGGAAACGTGGGAAACTAGCACCACGATACATTGGTCCGTTTCGCATACGACAGATAGTCAACGACCAGACTGTTACTCTTGATCTTCCACCAGAGTTAGCGGGTATTCATGATACTTTTAATGTCTGTTACTTACGTAAATGTAATGTTGAGGATGAAAGTCAGATTCTCCCAGTTCATGATCTGAAAGTTGATTCGAAAATGCGATTAATAGAAGAACCAGTTGAGATAGTTGATCGTAAAACAACGAAGCTTCGAAGGAAAGAGATTCATATGGTTTTGATTAAATGGAAGCATAGTTTGGGTTCAGATTTAACATGGGAGACCGAGGCAGACATGAGGAACCGATACCCTAGCCTATTTGAGCGCGATGAGATTCCGGGGACGGAATCTTCTTTAGGGGGAGAGATTTGTAACACCCGCGTTTAGGGCCTGGTAGTTTCGTGGCGGTGGTAAGTTATTTAATTGTTTATATTGGTATATTTGATTGTTAATAATTATTTGCTATTTATTTATATATTTATTTAATGATTGCTTGGTATTTAATTTGGACCGCGAGGTAAAAGGTAAAAATATTAGTTTAATATTTTTAAATGATATTGGTTCCATTAGATTCGTTTTTATACGAGGGTCCCGAATATTACCTCGTTGCTTGTTTGTGATTTGAGTAGGACCGCTTTAATTAGGTTCCTGTATGCTAGATAGCAGTATTTGCACTGTGTAGTGTAATATGTTCAGTTTTGACCTATATATATATAGCTTTTGATTTGTGTGTTCTCATTGTTGGCTGCATAAGAGAAGAGAGAAAGAACCTTTTGCTCACCCATACAAACTTGAGTCCGTAAATCTGTTTTCGAGTTCTAAAGCGAGAGTTAACGGTTGGTTTTCGAGCAAGAGGTGTGTTGTGTTGTTTATGTCGGGTTTTGTTTAGGAAGTTCTTGAATGTTGTGTTTTGGCCGTGCGAAGTGGAGTCCACTACGTGCGTAGTGACTCCATTACGTGCGAAGTGAATGTTGAAGAAGATGATGTCGATGGGTTTTGGTCGCACGAAGTGTGTTCCACTACGTGCGTACCAGTGCCCATTGCGTGCGAAGTGGGTTAGCCACTTTGTTAGTTTGAAGTTCAATACGTGCGAAGTGGAGTCCACTACGTGCGTAGTGACTCCATTACGTGCGTAGTGATACATACGTTAATTCTGTAATCTTATTGCTTGTAGCCAAAGAGAGTTGTCGTTTTTGTAGATTGGAATGTAATCCCAATTACTGACTAAGTTATGATGTGTTTCAGGAAACGAAAAGGCTCAGTGACATTAGAATACTGAGTGTGGTGTTGGAGAACACAGGTGAGTGGACTTTAATACACCAGTGGTTTTGGTTGTAACTATTATGGTTACTTGAATTTTATATGATTAATCATGCGATAGACTGTTTAGTCTGATATGATTGTTTGATTGGCTATGTGATGATTGTTGAAATTGTGTCCAAGATATGAGTATCAAGGCATGAAATTGTGCTCATGATGTTTGTGGCAGAGGTCAGCTAAGCGTGGTTTTGGGCTGGGTCAGTTGCTTCTGGTTAGGCAGTTTTAGATCCTCTGTCGCATTTGTTGTAGCAGAGGGGGTTTAACTGTGCCAGTTAGCAGATGGCTATCGGTAGATCATTGTTATGGCCAGCATTGATCGTAGGCTCGGCAGAGCCGCCGGTCCTTTGATATTTGAGATAAACTGTTCTTGTGATCGTTGTGGTTCTGCTTTAATTGCTTGTGGCTTGATTTTCATTCACTTAGCTTTGTGCTAATTCCCCACCTTAACTATCTGTTTCAGGTTTTGAGGGCACGGTAGGTTGCAGCTTTTGTGTACAGGGAAAGTTTGACCGTAGCTCTGATATTTTGGGTTTTAGAATGATGAGCCATACTTTATAAATGATTTGTAACACTAAAGGAAGTACTGTATGTTTGTACAGTGTTGGCTTTAATTTTAATGTTATTTCCTTTTTAGTTTTATAACGTATTACTTCCGCTGTGATTTAAAAAAAAAAAAAAAAAACATGGCTTGTATTTTTGCGGTGTTACAGTTGTGCCATCAAAAGTTGTATACCGCAACACTTATATTAATTCTTTGTCAGTTACGCTAATGACCTTTCTCCTCACACGAACTCTCTCTCTCCCAGTCTCAATCTTCTCTCACACTTTTACCATGACTCACAGTACATCGCGAAGTCTCTTCTTTCTCCCCTCTATAAAGATTAAAGTCGTCGGCCATAAAGGGTTTTTCACTTTTTTGATTGATAAAAAGTTGAATGTGAAGAAGTTGGGCGTTTTGAATATGTGTCGTTATCATCATCATCTTCGTTGATGATTAAAAGTTGGAAGGTACATGCAAAGAGTTCAAGAAAACGTGTTCTACAAATCTCCAATTAGAAACTAAAAAGCTACACAAAACAAAAACTCTTTACCATCGTTGTATTACACGAGAATGATGCTAGTTTGTAAATATATGTGTATAATTTTATTTTTTTAAATAACATAAAAGCAACGTGATTTATTAAAGTTCATTTTAAATAATATTTATATGTACTCTATAAAACTATTAATGATCATCGTATAGAAAAATGGACAGAGCAACCCTACGATTTTGTTAACAGGCCCTCTCTACCCTCTCATAAATGTTCAGTCCACAAACTCACTCAAGCAGTCAAGCACATTACACCCATCACAGTAAATTAAGCGGTGAAGAAGTGCGGCAGAGGGGCTTACGAATTCCAAATCGGCGAACATTCCGTCTCCAACTCGTAGCTACCGTCTACTCACCCTCACGGCTCAGAAATCTTCACGTAAATATGCTCTAACCCTAAAACATAATTTCCTTGAAATTAAAACAAGTATATGGTTAGCACTTGTTATTTGGGTAGGATTTTAAGAGTTTTAGATTGGTTTATTTGGTTGAAAACTTGAAATTGTAGTTTGTTGAATTATATTTTTGTTTACAAACTAAATTTAATGTTTTATGCTGTACTAGTAATTACTTGCATATTTATTTGTGCATCTGATTGTTCTTTGGTGGAGTTCTAATAGTTCTAACATATAGTTCACCTGCCATATCATCAATAAACCAAGGTAGTGTTGGGAAATCAATATTTGTTGGGTGGTTCATATTAATTTCTAATGTGTGTATGAGCTAGGCTTTTATAATTTGATTAATCTATAGAAATGAGATTAACTTATTAAGCATACTTGTTGTAACAACCTGACGGGAAAGCAATATTCTGTTAATATTTTATATAGCAGGCTGCTCTGCAACTATGGCTGAACAACATACTCTCATAGACGAGAATTTCCCCTTATTTTCCCGCAAACCGGTAAATAAGTTCTCCAACCCCGCCACCAACTCCAGCACAACCACCACTATTGCTGATAACCCTAGCTTCATTCTACCCCATTTAGCCAAGGATACATCATTCAATCCCAAGACTGATGATCGAAGTTTCACTGAATTAGGTAGAAGTTTTGCTGAATTAGGTCTTTCCGATTGGGCTCTACAAACCTGCAAAGAATTAGGCATGAAAAAACCTACCCCTGTTCAACAACACTGCATCCCTCGTATCCTTGCCGGAGATGATGTATTAGGGTTAGCCCAAACGGGTAGTGGTAAAACCGCCGCCTTTGCTTTGCCTGTTCTCCACCGCCTCGCTGAGGATCCTTATGGTGTATTTTGCCTGGTAGTCACACCCACCCGTGAGCTTGCTTACCAGCTAGCGGAACAGTTTAAGGCACTTGGATCATGCTTGAATTTGAAATGTGCCGTTGTCGTCGGTGGAATGGATATGATCACCCAATCAAAGGCGTTGATGCAACGTCCTCATGTTGTCATCGCTACTCCTGGTAGACTTAAAGTACATATTGAACAGAATCCTGACATCTCTGCTGTATTTTCCAAAACCAAGGTATCAATTTGCGATGCTATTTGTTTAGTCATTGGATAATGTATGCATAGGCTAACATCCAACTATCCAAGTATTCAAGCTCAGAAAGTATTTATAGTATTGATTTGGTCCCGTTTATGTCAATGAAAACCGTAAGATAACTGAATTACTGTTAAATTGCCACATTTGGAGTAATTGTAGTATGATGAAAATGCCCTTAATTAACTGTGGGTGGATGCCAAAAAGTATCAGTCTGAATTTTGTTTATGTTAATTATTAATTATGGGCAAAAACTTGCTGAACAACCATAAAATGATTAAAGAATCATTCTCTTTAACTCAGTTTTCATATGTAGTCATTAAAGTATTAAAAAGTGTATAAAGTATAAATTTGGTTTCGTTTATGCCGATGCAAAAGTGTAATATGAAAAAAATATCCTTCAATTTTGAAGCTTTTGCCACATTTAGAGTGATTGTGAAATAATGAATCAACTTTAGACAGATTGTCAGAAAGGTATCAGTCTAGCACTCTAGCTTTCATGTATGCTAATTAGTAACTGCGGGCAAACATGCTGAAATGACCTTTAACTTGGCGTACATTATATATCTAGTCGTAAAATAACAAAAATGCATTTAAATTCACTTTAAGGATATTAATTTAAGTAGATTGCCAAAAATTATATTGAATAAATTCAAGATCCTTTTTGTTCTTATACAAGCCTGGAGGTGGCAAAAGCCATAATGCAGGGGCATTGTAGTCATTTTTTCATTTTCAGCAAGTCTTTGGAAAAAAGTTTTTTTGTTTTTTGCAAAGCAGAATTATATTAAAAGAAACATATACAGGATATCCCCTACAAGTAGTAGAGGTATACCCCCAAAGTACAGTGCGCAGAGATTAAATCAACATTACATACCCCTTGACTCACTACTTGACTATCCAACCATAATAGAGCTATACAGTAGAAAACTAAATAATTGAAACATCCACACAGTATCCTCTATAAACCTGTTACCACTTCTTCTGGAATGGTTAACCATGTCTCCCATTTTAGCGATGAACTAGAATTAACCAATCCCTTGACCATTGAAACATGTGAATTTGCATTTCAAACAAGATACCAACAGTGTTTATACTTTTGCCAGCAAATATGTTTTGGTTCTTATTTTTCCAAATGCCATAAGCTAGAGATTTTACTGCTGCTTTCCACAACTCGAACTAAAACAGCGACCAAGACCTGACCTTCCTGTTGCAAACCTCTCTTAGACTTGAATCAGGATTGAACTCCAAACCCCACCATTTGTACAACTCTTTCCAAACTGATCTTAACTTTGTACAACTTACTAAAGCATGATTTAAATCTTCCACATCTTCTAAACATTTTGGGCAAAGTAATGAATTTACCTCAATGTCTCTGTCCCGTAGATTAGATAATACCGGTAGACGGTCACGGAACGCCCTCCAGATAAATACATTAATCTTCTTCGGAATCAGTTTTGTCCATTCCGTAGGTACTTGCGTCTGCTGCGATTGAACTCTTCTATCCTCTAATTTCTTCCTGATGTCGCTGACCGAGTAAGAATGCGAGTTATTCATCGACCATTCCCACTTATATTCCACCTGTTTTTTTAAAGAAACACGACTCAATAGTTCCCTTAGCTCTTGACACTCCGACCCAACCCTACCATGACCAGACTCAAAGAGACTAAAATCCCAAACCCACGTTGACTGTGACCAATACCCAGCATCCCCCACTTTACATTCTTTGTACCGACACCTATTGAAGATCCTAGGGAACGACTCCGACAGTTTGGACTCACCCACCCATATATCTTTCCAGAAACTTGATTTCAGCCCGTTACCCAAAGACATCTTAAAATACAACTCCAACTGGACTCCCAAGGACTCTAATTCTTTTACTGCTTTCACAACCCCACCCCAAATTGACCCATTATCGACTCTACACGACACGAAACCCCCTGACTCACCATACAGACTCTTGATAATTCTGACCCACACCGACCCATTGCAAACTCTGAATTTCCAAAACCACTTACCCAATAACCCCAAATTGAAAATTTTTAAGTCTCCCAAGTTTAGCCCCCCTCCCTCCCTCCAAACTCCTCACAGTATGTTCCCATTTGACCCAAACCATATTTTTATTTTTTCCATTCCCACCCCAAAAAAATGCTCTCCTAACACTCTCAAGAGTTCGAATGATACCAACCGGCGCACGAAACAACGAGAAGAAATACAATGGAAGACCTGAGAGAACCGATTTAATCAATGTGATACGACCCCCAAACGATAAAAGATTCTTCTTCCATGACGATAAACGATTATCAAAATTTTCAATCACCTTCTTCCAGAACTCCTTTTTACCCATGTTTACATTAATTGGCACACCCAAGTATTCAATAACTCCATTACCTTCTTTGCACCCAAATTTCCCCGCTACTCTAGCCATCTCTTCTTTGGACACCCCAAAACCAAAAACACTACTCTTTTTTCAATTTATCTTTAACCCCGAAGCAAGTTGCCAGTTTTTCAATATGGCGAACATTGATTTGAAATTTGAAGTACTCCATTTACCAAAAATGACCGTATCATCCGCATATTGCAGACGAGACAACTCTACCTTATCCCTCCCTACCGTAACCCCATTAAATACATGATTTGAACATGCCTCGTTGAACACAACATTAAGACCCTCAACTGCAATTAGGAATAAATAAGGTGAAATAGGGTCGCCTTGACGAACCCCCCTTTCAACACCAAATTCCTCCGATGGAGACCCGTTAATTAAAACTGACATTGATGTGGAAGTCAAGCAGGCTTTTATCCACATTTGCCATCTAGCCCCAAACCCCATTTGACCCATCACATCAAAAAGGAAATCCCATTCTAAGCTATCATAGGCTTTTTCAAAATCTATTTTGAAAAGAAAACTTTTACATTTTTTCCTTTTCAATTCATGTATAACTTCCCCGGCCATCTAGCCCCAAACCCCATTATATAAAAAAAACCAAATTGATAACCGCGTGGCCTCTTTGATATTTGGGTTATCAAAAAATTTTGACTAGATTACAGGGCACTTTTGTCTTTGTACAACTCTAAAGGTAGCAAAAGCTGTATAGTTGGGGAGTTTTTGTCAATATATTATTTTTAGTCAAGTTTTTGCCCCTAAATAGCATAGATGAAACCAAGATGATATTTGGGGCCTCTGTTTTGATATTTTAGCGTAAGGCTTTTAAATACTTGGGCGTATGTATACTAATATCCTATTTATTTATTGATTTATTTTTCCAATCATGGATTACCTTAATTTTCAGTTCTTAGTGTTGGATGAAGCCGATAGAGTTCTTGATGTGGGTTTTGAGGAAGAATTAAGAGTGGTATTCAAGTGCTTGCCCAAAAACAGACAGACTTTATTGTTTTCAGCAACAATGACAAGCAACCTCCAATCACTACTTGAGGTTTCTGCAAATAAAGCATACTTTTATGAAGCTTATGAAGGCTTTAAAACTGTTGACACTCTCAAACAACAGTATGTATATATTCCCAGAACTGTTAAGGATGTTTATCTGCTTCATATCTTATCAAGAATGGGAGATATGGGAATTCGATCTGCCATAATTTTTGTTTCCAAATGCAGGTAGACTTTTTAACTTGTCAATAGTTTAAATCCTATTATATTGTTCTTAGGGGCATGTTTGGTAACTAGTTTATGAAACTTTTAGTTTTTAAAGTTAAGCTCCTAGCTTTGTTTGATTGGATTTGGAAGCTATAAGCTTTTACTTCAAAAGAAAAAGCTTCTAAGAAGAAGCTACTTGAAGGAGACTTTAATGTGCAATATTAGACAAGTAACCGAAATAACAATTTTCTTTTATGCTTAAAAAAAAACAATTTTCTTTTATGTCATTTTACACTTTTTAGCTACAAGTCTACAACTACACTGTCAGACACCTGTGAACAAAAAAAAGCTCCAGCTACTTTTGCTAAACAAACCTAGATGTTTACAAAAATTGAACATTTTGTATCCCTTTTGTAGTATGTTTTAGTCTGTTGGCGATATAATTTATTAATAAACAGGACTTGTCACCTTTTGGGTTTATTGTTGGAAGAGCTTGATCAGGAAGTAGCAGCATTGCATTCGTTTAAATCACAATCTTCAAGGCTATCGGCTCTTCATAAATTCAAATCTGGCAAGGTCCCTGTGTTGCTTGCTACTGATGTTGCTAGTCGTGGTTTGGATATTCCAACAGTTGATCTTGTGATTAATTTTGATATACCAAGGTAATTTCCTAAACATGTATTTAGTGTGTGTTTATGTGTGTGTGTATATATATATATATATATGGGGAAGGGTTCATGCGAGAACCGTTGTTAGTGCGAGAACCGCGAGAACCAATCTCAGCCGTTCCTTGGATATGGGAAGTATCATGGATGGAGAGCGTGGAGGGATAGGGTGTGGCAGGGTGCATGTGAGGAATTCATGGGTGGGCAATGACATTGAAGGAGGGGAAATCCGACGGCTTAGATTGGTTCTCGCAGTTCTCGCGCTAACAACGGTTCTCGCATGAACTTTTGTCTATATATATGTGTGTGTGTATATATATCGGGGAGGGTTCAAACGAGAACTGCTTCTCGTACGAGAACTGCGAGAACTAATCTTAGCCCTTGATTTAAATTAATCAATGGCTAAGATTTTTTGGCGGCTCATTAATGCTTCATTAATGGCTCATCAATGAGGGCTATTTCGGGAAAATCGAGCCTCGCAAATTAACGACGGCTTACCCGGACGCAATTCACGATTGGGTAAATATATAAATTGCCAAAATAACCCTAATCCTCTGTTAATTAGTCATTAATGGTGTTAAAAACAGTTCTCGTACGAAACACTGTTCTCGTTTGAACTTTTGCATATATATAGGAGTGTTCATTTGAGAACCATTCTTATTGCAAGTACTGCCCAACCAACCTTGGCCCTTCAATGGCTAATAATTTGGCGGCTCATTAGTGGCTAATGTCTGGCTCATTAATGACTTAATGAGGATATTTCGGAAAAATTAAGTCAATCTAATAATGACTTATCCACCCGGACGTAATTCATGGTTGGTTAAATATGTAAATGACCAAAATACCCCTATTAATGATCATTAATGGTGGTTAAAAATGGTACTTGCGGTACTCGCAATAAGAATGATGCTCAAATGAACTTCATCCTATATGTGTGTGTAGGTGTGTGAGTGTGTATGTATGTATCACATTATCATTCTGGTAAATTGTTTTTTAGATATCCTAGGGATTATGTTCATCGTGTTGGACGTACAGCTAGAGCAGGCAGAGGAGGACTAGCAATAAGTATAATCACCACGGTGAGACGGATTGTTTTATGCTACAAGTTATGCTACAACTGATTATGTTGATTCCAATTCTAATTATCTAGGGGTGTTTGGAATTTGCTCATCTAAACAGCGATTTGCTTATTGCATTGTCTAAAAAGCAGATAAGCATCTTAGAGTCTCTGGGTAAAGAGAAGTGTTTATGTTGATCTTCTAATCATTGGTTGAAACTATAAGTTGATTTAAATAATCAGTTTGAGATTGCTTATTTCAAAGTGATTATTGGCTTCGGCTTATAAGTATAAGCATAAGCATAATTTGTTTAAAGGAGTAGTCCCAATTGCCAAACACCCCCTTCAACACCCCTTTACATCACATTCCTGCATCTAACATACTATCTTGGGATAGAACTTGTTATGGAATGCAGTATGATGTTTTGCCATTATCGAGCTACAAATTTGAAATCAACTATGTGAATTGATTTTGAACAAAAGTTTGAGGTTATGAGTAGGTTTACCTTTCGTTGCTCTGTTGCTCATATTTGAAGTAAATTTATGGCAGAGAGAAGTAGAGCTTATTCATGCTATAGAAAAAGATACAGGGAAAAAGTTGGAGGAGTTTGAATATAATGAGAATGAAGTGCTCGAAAACATTACTAAGGTCAGGTTTTATAAGAGTTCATTTTTGTTTCTGATAACATGTTTCCAACTCTCTTTCATACTTTGAGTTGGTCATAATTTTAAATAATTTTTACGCAGGTTTTTAATGCTAGACGTGTGGCTAATATGAGATCGAGTGATGATGGGTTTGATGAAATGGTTAAAGCAAGGAAGGAACAAAAGATGAAAAGCTTGGCAGAAAAAGGATTACTGAAGAAGAACAAGAAACGAAAAAGAGGAAATCGCATAAAGAAAGTAGTAGAATAACTTGTAGTAAAGTTTTTTCATTTAATTATGTAGTATTCATATAATGACCACACTAGTCTTAGCTATTTGTTTGTTATAAGCTTTTGGTTAGTTTCTCGGTTTGGGCATTTTGAAACAAGTATTTGCATAATCACACTGCCCATGGATTCGGGAATATCTGGATCTTTTTTTAGCTCTCTATAGTATTTCGCCAAGTTATTTAAGCAAATAAAATTGTCACATGGTAATTATAGAATGATAGATTCAGTACCTTTGTTTCAATACCAGAAACTAAATATTTAAATCAATATCTATATCTATCTATATATATATATATATATATATATATATATCTATCTATCTATATATATATATATATATATATATATATATATATATATATATATATATAAAAGGCTTACCAATTTTTCAAAAATAGCCATTAAATCAAGTTCAATTAACTAATAGGAACTCTCAATTTCAAAATTAACAATTTTGGCAAGATTCAATCGATCAATTCAATTTTAAATCAATTGTGAGGGGGCTTAATGAAAATTGTGAGGGGGATTTATGAAACATGGGAGGGAATTTTAAGAAACTATGAGGGGGTTTTATAAAAGTTGTATATTAATGTAATTAATTATGGGTTGTTTATAAATTATGTTTAGTAACTTGTGATATATTTTATTTAAAGAAAAATAAATTATATATTTACGACCGTCTCATTTTTATCTACGTTTCGGTGTAAATTTTATTGTAAAATGACACTTTTTTAAAATTAGTATATTCTTAACTTTTTGTTATCCATTAATAGTAGTGGGTAGGTAATTTTTTGTTTACCTAAGTGAGTTTTTTTGAGATTATGTTGATGAGTTGAACAGTCACTTGGATATGTTATTCAAAGTGTTTAATTATTAATTTTAAAGCATTTTCAATTTTACTAGAAAAATGTATGAAACCTTATATTACATATGGTTTAAAAATCAAATGTATCATTAGAAGATGATATATTATATATGTTTAAAAATCTAAATTTAGAGATATAAAGATAGTTGTTCTTGATGATCCTGAAATTATATTAACAGTGTAGGTAGTTAACCAAATTTAATATTAAAATAGAAATATTAATTTTTTATACACAAAACAAGAAACAATTCTTTATTTTCTAATAATTAACACGTGAGTTATTTTTTTTCTTTCATTTGCAAGGTGTACAAAAATTCAGCTTTAGAAGTGAAAATACAATGGAGCCCGTTTTAGAGGTAAGACATGTGGTCACTAGGTAGCGGATTTAAGCATGTAGATGAACCTCTTTATTAACTAACTTGATTCATTAAATTATCAAACAATTCTATATTAGATTATGTTGTATTTCAGGTTTACTCATGTAATGCTCATGTGTACAAATTTGTATGTGTAGTTTATTTCTCTTAAACATGTGCACTTAAATCATCATTTATTTAATAGTTATGTGAATCTGGATTTCCATTTTTTCTATATATGAAAAACTTTTAGTTGTTCTTTATATTTGATAGTCTATACTGACTATCATTTTATTAATTTTTAATGACTATCATTTTATTCTTTCTCAATAATGAGGTTGATCAAGTAAAATGATTGTTTATTAAAATATTGTTGCTTTTGCTTGATTTAAGAATTTGTGTCTTGAGTATATTCGCTTCTTTTTCTTATTTCTAGATTGTCTATTGACTGATCCGTACAATGTTATGATTTGAGCATGCTTAAGCTTCTTATGTGTTTGTATGTCTACCTTTTATTTTTTTTATGTATTAGTCTTTAATAGTTTGGTTGTTATCTACATACTTTAAATGTGTTTTATATTCAATTATGTTATTTTTCGAGTTAGTTGTGTATAAAGTACTTCAAAAAAAATAATTTGGTTTCTTATGTATGTATTTGGAATTTTTTGTATATGTACAGTAATTAAGTTTTTTTTATTTTTTTATAATGCATTTTAAGTTTACTTCTCTAATAGACTAATACACATGAATGCAAGAGTCTATAAACCATCAAAGTGTTTAACAAAAAGATCTGGTAGCATCATCTCTTATGATGGTGAAAAATTATATGAGGCGGTTTTCAGTTCAGAATATTATCTGATTGACTTCAACATATGAATTTACTGAAAATGGCATTAGTTAATACATGTTCTTTCTAATTAGATTATTGTTGTTTTGGGTTTAGTAAATTATATTTTGATTTTTAACTTCTATATATCTTTTAGAGAGTTAAAATTTTGATTTGTGACAACAGTGGTAATGTAATGTTACTAACAAAATAACAAATTTAGTCTACAAAGAAGTGCTTCAAAAAATATAGTCATTTTATTGTTAAAAATTCTAACATATGTAGTTTTTGGTGAAATTTCATTTATTGTATTATTTTTATTTAAAATATTTAATATCTCAAATACGAAATAATCGTACGTGTACGGGTCAATAAACTAGTATATATATAAGAGGCTTACCACTTTTCCTAAAATAACTAAAATTGAGAATTAATTAACCAATCAAAACCTTTAATTTTAAAATTATTCAATTTCAAAAACAATTTTAGAAAGTCAATCTCGATGGAATTCAATAAGTATCAAAATTAGGAGGGGGTTATATGAAAATTATGAGGGGGCTTTATAAAACATGGAATTGGCTTTTTAAGAAAATGTAAGGGGGCTTTATAAAAATTGTATACTAATGTAATTAATTATAGGTTGTTTATAAATTATGTTTAGTAACTTGTGATATATTTTGTTTCGAGAAAAAATAATTATATATTTACGACCGTCTCATTTTTATCTACGTTCTGGTATAAATTTTATTGTAATATGACACTTTTTTTTAAAATTACTATATTCTTAATTTTTTGTTATCCATTAATAGTAGTGGGTATTTGAAAGATTAATGACATCGAATTTCAAATCTAAATCAATTGAGAGGGGCCTGAATAAAAATTATGAGGGGGTTTTATAAAAGTTTTTAAGAAAATTGAGAGGGTTTTATAAAAATTGTATATTAATATAATTAATTATACGGTGTTTATACATTATGTTTAGTAATTTGTGATATATTTAGTTTAGAGAAAAAATAATTATATATTTAAGATCATCTCATTTTTATCTACGTTTTGATATAAATTTTATTGTAATATGATAATTTTTAAAAATTAGTATATTCTTAATTTTTTGTTATTCATTAATAGTAGTACTTCAAAAACAATTAGTTATTGTTTTTTGTTAAAATTCTGACATGTAAATGTTTGGTGATATTTTATTATTTTTATCTGAAAATTTTAATATCTCAAAACATTTCTAAAACACTTTTACACTTATTATACCTTTTATAATTTCATACCATCAAATTTTATATTTTTTTAACATCCCCGTGTTTTTACACGGGGTAATAAACTAGTATCAATTTAAAATATATGATCTTTAAAATATCAATTTACATGTAAATCTTTAAATACCTAAGAATATGCCAAACCCTCAAACCAGGGATACGAAGAGTATGATTCTTACTTGCTATCGTCTCCGCAATTTATTTGTTAACTCGCTATGTAATTTAACGGAACAAGAAGAACAAACGTCTTCTTTGCCACTGCAAGTCTGCCTATACGTGCTTTCAGGTTAGTCAACTTGATTGCGCAATATGTATGATTTTTTATAATTAGTATGTGTATTAGATTAAATGTCCATGTCATATACGAGTTGGTTTATTTAAAATATAAATAAAAAATATTTAATAACTAATTTAAAAATATAAATAAAAAATATTTAATAATTATAAAGCGTAAAAGAAATGATAATTTAAAATTATGATGATATACAATGTTAACACCGTAATAGAGTTAAGCCTTTATTTGTTATATTAAAAAAATTAAATGATAAAATTAAGATTTTGGTTAAAAGTGATCTTTTGAATCATTATAAAAGGTAAATATAATATTAGTGATTTGTGATATACACATGATTTATTAAAATTAAAAAGAGTGATATTAAATTTCTCTAATTATTTTGATTTAATTTTGACCAAAAAAGTCAAAATTAAAATTTCAATTTAAATTAAATGAATAATTTAATATTGAAAAATCAAATTAAATTTATTATATATATGATTAGAAACGATTTAATGAATCTAATAAATATTATTCTTTCATTTATTAAAAATTTTGTAGCTTAATTTTAAATGTTTGCTTAACTGACTAAAATTATCAAGAAATATATATAAGAAAGCTAAGTAATGTCCAAGCTAACCCTTGTTTGCAAACGATGGACAGCAACCAGATATTAAGGAGTTTTACTTATGTTACAAGATAAAATTTAATTACGTTGAAGTACCTAATTAGTAACTTTCAATGGAATAATTTGATACCAAGTGGATCAATCCACTTAGTACACAAAACTCTGTAATTTGAATATAATATATTTTTTGAACAGAATTTGAATATAAAATAATATTCTTTTCAATCAGATAACATTTTTTAATTCAAACAATGAAAGTTTGGTTGCTCACTACCCAAATTGATAACATCCAATAAGTTAATATCATACCTTTTGTTATGGATGATTTTATGAATCTTAGTTATATAATATAAAGTTTAAAGTTACCGATAAATGAAATAAAACTTTCATTTTAATTTAGGTGTAACAGACACATTTTTAAATGAAAAAATACCCTAATTTTGTCACAACCACTGTAAGCTCAATTTCACCAACCACCACCATTCGGCGAAAAACGCTAATTTCACCACTGTCATATCCGTCGGTGCCACTGTCACCTCCGCCAAAAATATTTTTGAAAACCCCAATCGCACCACCATAAGCCCAAAAGATTGGAGCTTCGTTTGTTAAAAAAACCAATTGGTAGTGTTAAAGATGAACTAGATTGTGATTGCTGAATATGAAGTAGGTGGTGTTCAAGAGGGAGAGAGAGATTCATTGTGGAAGAGCGGGTGGAACTCACGTCACTGGTGTTTTATGACGTTTATGGTCATTATGACGTTTTAGATGTAGATAAAGCGGAGGTGGTGGCCGATGGTGGCGGCTGTGGCGATGGTCTCAGTGGTGTTGGTTGTGGCGGCGGGTGGTATGATGATGGCGGTGGTGAGGTGATAGGTGGCGGTGTGCGTATGAGAGAGATAGATAGAAAGAGAGAGAGAGAGAGAGAGAGAGAGAGAGAGAGAGAGTGTGTGTTTTACAGAGAGGAGAGAGAGTGAAAGTTAAAAGACTGATTTTATCTTTTATTATGTAAAAGTATTTAAAAAAATCATTTAAAATTGAAGAAAATAAATAAAAAAAGAGAGCATAGGTAGTTTGGTCATTTAACATTGACCAGAGACCAAATACATAATAGATTTGGTTGTTTATGTACCAAAACCATAAAAATAAAAAGTTAGAGATCAAAACAGAGAACTAACAAATCACAGGAACAAAAAATGTAGTTAACTCTAAACAATTAGTCCGAAATATAAATCTTTAATAAGCTAAAACAAACACCTCCTAATAGTGTTTTTAAACGCTTTCACAATTTAGATAAACCCCATTTGCTTTAATTTCGTAAGAGACAAATATCGTCAAATACAAATGTGAAAATAAGCTATTTAACTCAGTGTATTAAGTAGGTCCATAGTGTGTGTACACCCTAACATACTTTTAAATTTATACTTTTTGTTCATAGCGGGACTATAACCAATAACTATAAGAAATGTCTTTCCAACCGAGGTACCATTTTGCTACAATTACCTTAGTCCGTTCCTTGTCACTTAGCATCACGTTACGTTTTTTTCTATGATACCAACGCCCACTTAGAATACATGGAATTGGGGTGTCCCACTTCGCGACCTACAATCACGAAGCATCATGGGTTGTGATTTACTTCACATCGCTTGTGATACTCGTCATTGATACTGGTGATACATATCACAAGCTTTCATACCTTTTCAATAATAATATGAAAAATGAAAATAAAAAAATCTTAGGTTTAGTGATAACAATCATTACTATGGATATTTTGTAATTTGTTGGTGATGGTAATGTAACAGTTAGTAATAAAAGACGTTACTATGGATACCAAAGCTATTGAAAACTCATACACTATCACCCTTACGTACCAACTCCTTTAGTATGTGTATAAAAAATGATATATCCTCCTACTCATCAAAAGACGACATGTACTAATTCTCTTTTCTTATCTTTACTATTAATTTTGATATTTGTATTGATCTTGTGAGTGGAAGGATAAGTAGAAGGATAAATTAGAAACATTTTGTTTAATACTCAAATAAATAATAATTTCGTCAGTGACAAATCTACCCTCAATTTAAGAACAACATCGAAAGCAAACTTAAATTTCTAACTTCAAGAACTTGAAGCAAACTTTAATCATCAGAACAACCAGTCAATATGATTTTTTAAATGACAAAATGATTCTCCAGTTGTAACATGACATAGATTATAAGTGTGTAAACAATTAAACAAAAAAAAAAAAAAAAATCGAGATTTAATTATTATAGTTGGAAATTAGATTCGTCCCACTGAAGAACAGGATCCAGATTCTGCTCTCTTTTAAGTTTGTCCTTCAAAAACCAATCGCACACCTTTCCTGCGTTTAAATCTTCAATACGACACCCTTCTTGCTCTCCTATCACTCTCAGTAGATTTAGCGATGATATCTGCAATGAGCCGTCACAAAAACTTTTTAAACCATCACAGCTTCACAACACGTACACAATTTCACACTTAAGTTTATAAAACATACGTACCGTCAATCGACATAAGAACGCTTCATGAGAGCTCAACCCAGACATCTCGACAATGCCGGCTTCTTCCAGGGTTAAGAAGCTTCGTCTCTCCGAGCTTTTCTCACCTTCTTGTCCATCAACATTATTAGCTCTCAATGCAAACCTTGTTCTTCTCTTGCTTCCAACAGTGGGATTTAGATTCTTGATTCGAGCATTCGTGGAATGATTAGAGATCAAGGATGAATGATAACAGGTAAGTTTGCAAAGTTTGAGTGCATTCATGGTGGTTTTTGGGTCGTAAGAACACCCTACAATGGATGAGGAAGTCGATGCACAACCAACCAATTCTAATGCCCATTTCTTTTTTCCTTTTCTTTTCTCTTCAATTATTTAATTTAATTTGTGTATGTGGTGCCTGTTGAGATATAGATGTGGATAAACTTACTATATCTTTCCTAGATTAAAAAAATATTTATAATAACCACTTCAAGTTATATATACCACACCTTTATTAATTTAAATAAAAATTCATTTTTATCGACCCGGTGAGAACCTTTAATCATTAATATATATTAAAAGAAAAAGGTTTATCTCTCTTCCAAAAAAATCTCCACCAATCATAACTCTTGATTTAAAAAAAAAATTATAAAAATCGAGATGATGATGTCAAAAATGCCAAAAATTCTTAAGTCTTGGAAGGGGGGTATTGTGAAAATTCTAAGAGGGTTTTATAAAATATGTTAAGGGATTTTATGAAAATGTGAGGGTGTTTTATAAAAATTGTATATTAATATAATTAATTATAGGTTGTTTATAAAATATGTTTAATAAATTATTATATAATTTGTTTAGAGACATAATAATTATATATTTGCGACCGTCTCATTTTTATCTACGTTTTGGTATAAATTTTATTGTAATATGACACTTTTTTTAAAGTAGTATATTTTTAATTGTTTGTTATCCATTAATAGTAGTGAGTAGGTTATTCATAAAACAATTTATATCTTTTTTATATTTATTCTATCTACGTATAATAGTCGATATAATAACTGATTCCTCGGTCTTTCGATAAAAAGTAATAAATTTTTTTTTAAGTTTTGTTTTATTTATGATAAATTTATATAAAAATAGTTAACATTTAAAACAAACAAAGGTGCATCAATCAATATAAAAAATTAAAGAATCATATATATAATCAACTATTAAAAATAAAACTATTAAAAAAAAGGGTTACTTACATCATCAACTCTTTCCCTAAAAAATCTCCACCAATCATAGCCCTTGATTAACAAAAATTAAAGAAAATAAAAAATGTATTAGTTATTACGTCACATTCCATCAAATCTCTTAAGGGAAATTTTATATAACAAACTTCATGTGTTTGTTAATCTTGGATAAGATAACGATATATATTTGAATTAATCGTGGATAACATAATAATATATATATTTAAATTTGAATTGAATACATATTTCTAATTGATGTGTATTTAATTGGCTTAAAATTACACCACTTTGTTAGGTAAGGAAGTTACTTTTAGAATTAGAATTAAAAAATTTTAAAATGTGATTTAAATGGAATAATAATTAATAGATTAAGTTTGAAAATATAAACAAAAAGGAAAAGGAAGTAGACGATGAGATATACTTGGATAATATACCAACCATTTGAATATGAATTTAATTGAAAATTCAACCATTTGAACTATAACAAAATTCATCCCTTTTAATTATTCCTATTATTAAGTAAATTTGTTAAGTTTAAAGGATAAAGAAATTATTTAAAAATTGTATGTTGTAATGGTGGGAAAATATTTTTTTAATTTAAAAAAAAATAGATGATGATATAAATAGGTGATCTTTAATAATATGCCCTAAGTTTTAAAATAAAATTTTCAATGCTCAATTATGTTACTAAACAGGAAAGAAAGAAAAATTAGTAGATCCTTTCGTAAGCTCCATTTTAATTCCACTATTCTAACACACCTCATATGTCTGATTAATGAAAATTCTGTGATTGAATTACCTAAAAGCTAGATTAAGAAACGAAAATTATATATGAGTTTGAAGATTCATAATTTGTTCTTTTTTATCTCTAATTTCCTACTCTGCCTTAGTAAAATTCGTTGATTTTGTGTGCAATTCATTTAGTAAACGCGAGGTAGTGAGTTCACAAATAAACTGTAAAAGATATCTTTGATATCTTATGATATCAAAAAAGGAAAAAACAATATTCAGTAGATTAAAAAAAATCGTGAATTGGGGCAACAATTATAAAAGTATGAAAAATACCCAAGTTAGATATGTCATTAGCCCATTTCAAATTAAATAGCTTAGTTTGTGTGTGCGTTAAATTATTAATAAAACCATGAATGTTGTTTATAAAGAGTATCTACAGAAAGTATTATGATAATCTTATGTATATCAAACTTCTGTAATGTTTATCATTTCTTACGAGATTTTATATTCATATATATGTTTTCTAATTTTTTAACGTGTTAATATTTTTAAAACTATATAAATTTAAAATTGTCTTATATCATCCCCGTGTTGATACACGGGTCGCTTATAAACAACATCAACAATAATATTATAGTTATGGTTTTACAATATCGGGATAAAGCTCCATCACGAGAAACACATTAATATTATACTAAAACTTTTAGACGTGTAATGCAATTTTATATTTCTTAAAAAGAGTATTTATAAGAAGTACTAAAAAGACACGTTTTTACTCATGAACAGTTATATGTGACAGTTTCTTGAGTGAAGAGTAAAGAGAGGTTAAAAGTTTTAATTTGCTATAATTAAGAAAACCCTACTAATAAAACTATGAATGTTGTTTATACAGAGGTTTTAAAGAAAATCTAATGATAATCTTATGTATGAATTTCAAAATTCTGTAATGATTATTCATTTCTTACGAGATTTTATATTCATATCTATGTTTTGTAATTATTTGTACTATACGTCTTAATACTCTTTAAAACTATATAAATTTTAAATTGACTTATATCAGCCCGTGTTGATACACGGGTCGTTTAGCTAGTATATTGGTTAAACAAAATCGACCTTTTAATTAGCATCCACACTTTTTATACATTAGATCCTAGTGTTATTTTTAAATATTAACATCCCGTGTATAAACATCACCTTTTAATTAGCATCCACACTTTTTATACATTAGGTCTTAAGAGTACTAACATGTATAAAAAATACAATCTGTAAAACATAGTAGTATAAAACGTATTTTAAACATATTCGTCTTCTGTAGAACTTTTTAACCACTTTCATCTCCTAATAGTTGAAAATTGTTCCAATAAAGGTTTTTTTGAAGCTGATGAAGAGGGTTGCTAATTCTTCATAATTGATAGCTATCAAAATAAAGAAGAATCAGAGCAACATGTGTGATGTCAAAGTGCAGCAATGTTTATAAATTTAAGATATAAAAGCCTACAATAGTTACGATCTTTCGGTTAATAAACATCCATATTTGAAAGTAACTTAAAAATAACATAATGGACTGTTAGTATTTCAATTAATGTGGTGGTGGATTTAAACATTTTTAATTGTTTTTAAAATAAACATGTTTTTAATTAATAGATAATGTCATTGAAAAGTTTCTATAAACTTAATGTTACTATTTACATATATATTGTATTGTAGGATAACAAAAATATATTGTTTTTATATATTATATGTTTACCAAAGCTAATCACCTAGAAATATGAAAAGTTTGAAAATTTTAAAAACTTTAGTATCTACAAATAGTTTTAACTTTAAATAATCAGTCATATAAGAAAAGTAATATATTGAAAATAAGAGGTTGTGATTGGTAATTGTGAAAGTGTTTTTAAAAAAAATTGTAAAATAAAATGTTGTAATTTGTATAAAAAATTTATTTAGATAAGAATGATAATGTTATAATTCTTTTCTATTAATTAGTATATTAGATAGATAGAAGATTGGTCTGATAATTAGAAAAACAAAAAGAAATTGGGCCGGACTATTTAATCCTCCTGAATCCTGATTAAGCTGCTAAACGCAAACCAAATCATCATTTAATTGTTTTCGAAATTCAATGTATAAACTATAGAGAAATGTTCAATATAGTCCATACTTATTTCATAGTCCTGGGAGACTAATCTTAGCCCTTGGATCAACCCCATCAATGGTCCAGATTGAATTTTAAAAATTTGGGCAGAGTGGTATTTCCGTGATTAACATGTAATGATTTTTCTATCACATGTGATTGTATAGTGAATCACATTTGATTTTATATTGAATCACATGTGATTAAATATTAAAATTTAGGACTATGTTTTTTATATGGACTATATTGAACATAACTCGTAAACTATATATTAAGGATAATTAAAATACAAGTTATGTGATAATCAACATTTATTGAGACTGTATTTTGTATAAAGCAACGAAATATATACATTCTTTCCATCGATGACAATCTAACAAATTGATTGATCTACTTTGTATAAAGAAAGTAAATATATACAATCTTTCCGACCCGGCCAGCAGAAAGACCATTTTTGCCCTCTAGAGATCTTGATGATGATACCCATGTGAGCCAAAAGACCATTTCTCCCTCCCTCTCTCTGTCTCTCTCTCAATAATTGAATTCTTGATGTCTTGATGATACAACACCAAAGCGAAGAAAAAGACTATTTTGCCCTTAGATCTCAAAGAGTGGTTGAATTTTAGTTAAGTCCCCAACAGCTCAAATACATGACAGTCTTGATAGACTCTTCAGTTTGCTTTGACTTGTTATCCAACTTCTTCAAAGAACCAACCCCATCATCAGAAAACACCATTGCAGCCTGCTTTGAGTTAATTGCAGCTAAGTCCCTCAAGTTATTGATTATGAAACTCTCACACTTTGAAGAAAATTGATCTTTCTGTTTCATCCTTTGTTTTCGATCTCTTATTGTTGTATTATCAATCACGTACTATTCACTCCCCTTCACAAAAAAACACTATAAACTTTTCTTAACGGCTTAGGAAAATTAAAGGGATCATGAAGATGGATTGGAGGTGAGTATAGGAAGAATGAATTGTCTTGTTTGGACCTTGGAGGGGTCATATATAGGGAGGTGTTAAAGCCCTTTTTGTATAACTTTTTCACTAGCCACTTGTAGTTTTCTATTTTTGCACTTCTAACACAAAGTTTCTATGTTGTACATTACAGTCCTTGGATTTGTTATAGAAATGATAATGATAGCAGGGTATATATTATGAAAGAATAGTTTAATAATTTCAGTAGTTCTTGCTACCATTTTTCAAAAGTGAAATGTACATGAGCTAGCTTTCCAATTATTTTAAATACTTTGACAGAGTTTGTTATCCAATGAACATAGTGTTTTACTGTTAAATAACTTATTCGTGACAGTAATACTTTTATAGTTATGATTAGATTGTATGTAATACCAAAACAACACTAAAGTTATATTTAAAGAAACATTTGTTCAAAGGTTTCAACTAAACGAATTTTGTCTAATTATGAATTTGCCGATTGAGGAGAATGATTGAGAAAGGGTCCTATCATATTTATTTTATTCTTTAATTGATGCCAGATGGACACTGTTATATACATCGTTCAATCAATCATGTCATAGGTGTTTGGCTTAAACTCCTTCTAACGTTGTTGGTTAGTAAGTGATGCAGGATTCCAAACTGGTCATCGAGAATTTCAATTTTAAAGCAACTTAAACTAGTTTGTTTATCAATTAATATAAGTAGAAATTAATAGTATTCATTCTAAATGTTTTAGGTAACACATAGTAAATTGCTAACAATACTAACAAACCAATAACAAAAGAAAATTCTCTATGTCATTGAAATAGCTATTTTTCTCTTTGTCAATTTTCCTCTTTAGTTGTTACCTTTTTGGATTCCATCCGCTTAAATTAGTTTTGATTAATATAAGGGACATTTTGTATAAAATCAAAAGTATAGGGGTTGAAAATGTACCAAAACTGTCTTCTAGAAACTGTGGACTGCAGGTGAAGGTTTAGAGGAAAACAACCGGCTGTAGGAAAAGGTTACCGGCGGAATGGGCGAAGAAAACCGGGGTTGGGTTCCATTCTGGGAGCTCAGACCGCCATCTGTCAGTTTCATTGTTTGGAATCTTGGATAAAGACAATAACTAAATCGTGGATTGTTGACTTCAAAAATGTCTAACCGATAAGCATATCGTGTTTTTCACTTTTTTGATATTATTGAATTTCATATACCTTTTGGTTAACCTTTATAATATTATTAAACTTTTTTAATATTTACTTTATTTAAAAAAATATATATTTATATATGTATAAATTAAACATATTAAGACGACTTATCAGTGGCGGATCCATGAATCCGGCTTAGGGGGCATCTTTCATTAAAGAAGCAAGACGACTTAGGTAAGGAGCCAAAACATTTCGGGTCAAAGCAAGTCGGGTCAACGTTGTATGGTAGTGATAAATCTTGGGGGCCTCATGTTTAATTATTAGGGGGTCTAAAATTGTTCACTCATGTAATCCTATGTTTAATTATCAGTGGCGGATCCATGAATCCGGCTTAGGGGGCATCTTTCATTAAAGAAGCAAGACGACTTAGGTAAGGAGCCAAAACATTTCGGGTCAAAGCAAGTCGGGTCAACGTTGTATGGTAGTGATAATAATCTTGCAAATTTGACTTTTACTTTAGAACTTTTGAAGGTTTATGGTTTCTTTCTCAAATTATAACATAATGTCACATAATTGACACTCAAAGTTTATTTTAATGATCCCAAAAGTGTCTAAAATAAGCAAGAAACATAGATTTTTTTCTTAATTAGTTGAGAACTTAAATCTTGGGGGCCTCATGTTTAATTATTAGGGGGCCTAAAATTGTTCACTCATGTAATCCTATGTAAAAGTTTGTGGGCTAATGGGGGCCTCCCCCCCCTCCCCCCCTCTTCCTTAGCTGTGGATCCGCCAGTGCGACTTAGTGGTAATATATATGTAAAGTCTTATAAGATAATGATGTTCAACGAATTACAACCATCTTGGATAACTAGTGTAATACCCGAGCAGTGCTCGGGTACGTAATTCTAAAAACATGTATATAATATATATAAACTAATTAATACAAACTTTTTGAACTATAAAAGACGTATAAAAACTCACTTTAAAAATGAATACTTAAAATTAAAAAATAGACAAAATTTGGTCATTAAGATAAATATAAAAGATGCTACCAAAATATAAACGATTTATACTAAAAGCATGAAATAAATAGAAAGTTGACATATCAAAAAATGGTATGTAAGGAAAATGCAAGATAAATAAAAGTTATGTCTTCATAAAATATAATACTATCATAACATCCTATATCATGGGCCGACCACAATATATTCAAACAATTAGTGTTTACTAACCCTTTTCTACGTATTATGCGGCAACCCAAGTCAACATTTATCCAAATTTGTGAACATTCAAACAAATTTTCAAATTTTCAGTTCAACCTTAAACACTTAAATAAAAGTACATATTTACAAAAATCAAAACATAGTTTGATATAAAAATATCTAAAAAAATGGATTTAAAGTCGTTTTTATATAAATCAAAATTTCATAAAAATTGTACTACTGTAGAGACCATTGTTTTAAACAGTAAACTAACACAAAATTATGTTTACTACTACTTTAGTAATTATAGTCTATTCTTACTCAAATGTATCATATGTTAAAATTATATTGGTTAATAAAGTATTAGTGTGTTTTGAATTTTTTTATTAAAAATATTACACATCTAACTTATCCCTATTTAGATTACCTTTTATAAAATATATGTAGTTATCTTACTCAGATTTAATACATAAAAATTACTACGTATTAATAATATGGAAATATATAGCAAAGTCTATAGGGTTTTAGTGTTTAACATTTAACACTACATAACAAAGCCCAAAAATTATTTCCCAAGCCTGTCTTAATTCTTACCCTACCTACTACATACATAATCCCATCAAAAGTTCCGTTATTATCCTAGTATTGTTTTACATGATTCCCTCAAAACCCTAGCCCCCCCCCACCATGCCATCTTCAACGCCCTCGTACGCAGCCGTCACAACCGGCCATCTCCCACCCTCCGCCGCACCGTCAAACACAGCCGACCACCATCAACCATCAAACATAGCCGACCATGTATCAAAACATTGTATCTACCCTAAAAAAACTTAGCCGCTCATACATTTTGTCTTTCCCGACGCTGCCGTAAGGAGAGAGCAAGGTGCAAGTCTTCTCTATCACCAACATCTACTATTTGGTCATATACCCCCCACCACCAGGCGCCGTCGCATCACCGGAGGTATGGTCTCGTTGTTTTCTTATACTCTCTCCATGCATTCATCTTCGGCTCCTCCTTTGGTGAACCACAGAAGAGGTGATTCCCTAAGCCCTTCACTCTAACACTCGCGATTCTATCTGCAATTCTTTCCAATGCCTCCGCCGTTGTTGTCGGTTTCTCCTCATTTGGGGAACCATAGAATCACCGATTGACTCATCATCTCCTCTCATTTTTTTGTCTTTTTTGTTTAGATATAAGAGGCTTCTCTCTGGCATTCATACCACCACTGGATTTCATAGAACAGATCTCAGAGTTAGATGAGAGATATCTAAGAGAGAGAAAAGGAGATAGATCCGAGGATGGCCTGAGGGGTTGGGGGAAATGGGTCGTGAGAAAAAACTACCCCGGTCAGCAGCTTTTGTTTAACTGCCTTCACGTTTTACATCATTTTTACAAAAATTATCAACGGTCCAGATTGCTTAAAAGTTTGATCTAACGGTTGGCTAAATTCAGGACTTTATATGGCTCAGATTTAAAGTTGAGTTGATTTGATGGTTGAGATTAAAAGTTAAGATTGACTGTTACACTCACCTGGAACAATATATATAGATGAAGTCTAAAAAACAATAATAAAAATAGTTAGTCATATGCATTAGAGCATATATTTTTTGACTTTTCTAAAGAACATGCTAGAACGATAAATCTCTTTGAAAGAAAGAGGTATATTCTTTTATAATCTTTCAAAATATCAACTTTTACTTAATATTGTTATTTTTAAGTAATTTATAATTATTTTAAATAGATTTTAATCATAAAAAATAGTCCGTTTATAAAAATGTATATTTTTTATAACCTTATAAAATATCAACTTTTACTTAAATTATTGTTTTTAAATAAATTTTTATTATTAAAATAAGTCATTTGAAACTTTGTTAAAATTCTATAGAGAAATTCAAACACCCATCAAAAAGTTTCCACACCAACAAGAAACCAATGATCATATAACCAAAGTAGCTGGGATATTATTGAAATAACTTAGTTTGTTTTTAAGTGATAAGTCACCACTTCAAGGAAAAGTCTCGCACAAGCCATTTAACTCATTTATAATAATAATAATAATAATAATAATAATAATAATAATAATAATAATAATAATAATAATAATAACAACAACAATAATAATAACAATAATTATAATTATAACAATCACAACAACAACAATTATAATAACAATAAAGTCTTTTTATTGGATGATCACGAGACTTGCTAAAAAGACGAAATTCTTAATCAATAGAAATGCTAAAAAGCCATCTCATTTTTATTAAAGACACACCTTTAACAACTTCATAAATAATTTTTTGTTTGTTTTTGTTTTAAGACACCAATGATCATTTTTTAAATAATCTTCTCTTTAAACTTTTCATATATGATCTATGTTATTATTTTAAGTATGTCAATGATCTTAGATATTTTAAAATTTAAAACAAAACAGAATTTTTATTTGTAAATCAACAAAAAAAAGTTTATGAATAACAAATTAATGAATCAAAAACTTGTTTATAATATACTACTTGTAGGTAATACTTTTATCAAAACAAAAAACTAATCACTATGCTTTCACCCCCTCCTAATCAAAAACTTGTTAAAGAAAGTATTGTCATGTTCTAGAACATGTTGTGGTAGTTAGGCTGAGTGTTATACCACGGGAGTGGGCTCGGGAGTTCGATCGGGGCTTTCGGCTCTTTCGGGAACACCATTTCCGGGTGTTCAGTTTCTGCTTCGGGACTTGGCTCTCGGTTTCTTTTACCCGAGACTAATCTTTCACCCACCCCACCCCCCACCCCACCTCCAACCAATCAAACAATTACACATTTATTTATATTTTCTTTTCTTTTTTTTAAGTGAAAAGGAAAGGGGAAAAATAAAAGATGGGTATAACACTAGTTGGGGGTAAGGAAAGGGGAAGGGAAAGAAAGCTGATGTGGCGCTGATGTGGCTGTGGGTAATGAAAGATGAAAGATGGGTATAACACATAGCCTTTAGTGGTCGTTGCTGGTGTCCGACCGTCTTCAGCTTCACATTCTAACCCCTTTCTCTCTTATTGGTTCTTAGTAGTGGGTTATCGGCGATGGTGTTTGTTGTGTAAATTTGGTTGTTTGATTAAAATATAGAACGAAATTATCGATCTAAATATGTTGCTATTCTGTAATATTGCAGAATATTTATTGATTCAAAAGTTTCCAAAGACATAAAATAAATTTATTGATTCAAAAGTTTCCAAAGAAGTCGTATTTTGACAATTTCTTTAGTAAAAACAGGCTTACATACTCCAGCAGCTGGCCCAAAAGAGAAGCAAAAGAGAGCCCAATATATATATATAAAGAACCTTAGTGCTCATAAAAGGGTTAAGGGACAGTTAAGGCTAGCAGCTTATGAGGCCCATACCAGACTGAGTCTTCTGACTTCTTACTTCTTAGAGATTAGAAACATAACCCACATCTTCCAAATTTCATAGACTTCCTCGATCAATTTGTTTTGAGTTCGGTTCTTATCAAAAAAGAAGAAGAAAAGAAAACTTACCAAAGGTTCATTTTGATAAGGAATTTATGGGTGGGTAATCAAATTGAAGGAGGAAAATTTGACAATCAAAATTTGGTTCTCCTACTAAAATGTTTCTCAAATGAACTTCTTCATATATATATATACACATACACACACACACACACATATAGGTGAGGGTTCATTTGAGGACTGCTGTTAGTGCGAGAACCAATCTCAGCCGTTCATTGGATACGGGAAGTTCATGGATGGAGAATGTAGAGGGATAGAGTGTGGAGGATATATATATTTATATATATCCAGGAATCAAGTGACACGATAAGTTTACTTGTAAAACACATTCATAACATATTTACTATAGAATTTCACACTTGAGTGATTAATTTAATAGGGTTTTTGGTATGAATTAACAATTTGTAAAACAAAATATAAATATAAAAAGACTTTGCGACGCTTTAAGGGTTTCTCTACTTAGCTAGCTAGTATTTTAATCAGCAGTGAGCTTCATTCGTACATTGTGTTAATTTTGAGTTGATATATGATTCAACTGTCATCAAGAAACAGGTCGGTCAATCAAACTGAGCTGGTCAACGTACTGTTATCTTCACTTAATTTCAGTTCGTGCATAATAAAGACTACCTTTTAATTGATTTTATTTATAAAAAAACTAACTAACTAGATTATTATTCTTAGAATAATTTTCGGATCGAGTCATATAACACGTACGTAAACACTAGTTCTCTGTAAGATCGTACTTTAAAAGGATTGGATAAAGAGAGTTTCATAGCAATCTATTTCTACCAAACGATCAAGTGCGTGTTAATTTGAACAGTTACCCATGTATACGTACTCTATAACAACATATATTATAGATTAATTTCTAACAACATATATTATATCTTTTTCGTGTTGCTTATTATATATGTTTCTGATAGAACTTTTCCGAAACTGTTTGCTTATTGTTTATATTAACTTTTGCCTCCCTATATATTATAGATCGATATGGTATTAAATAGCATAATTCTGATTGGTCCAGGTGTTGGTTACAAACTTGGATTATCATATCTATCATGCAGTTGAGTAAAAGAGACAGCTACGGCGAGGCAAGCTCCATCTCTAGCTTGAATCTTAGTGGCCGGCTCATATATCTAATTAAAACTTGTTATATATTTTATATAAAATATCACTCACACAGATCATCATGTACGTACGTATTAATTTCATCGATCAACTCTTTCTCTCAATCGTTTTGCGCCACGTATATACGTACCACTAATCGATCGATCTTTATAATTGGTTGGTTTCATCACTTAATTTCCCTATATATATTCTACTTGACCTACGTGTATTTTAATTTAATCTAATACCCACATATTAAATATAGGAAATCGATCAAACCATATACATATATAGGCAAGAGTTCAAAAGAGAACTGTTTTTCGTACGAGAACTGTGAGAACCAATCTGAGCCGTCCAATTCCCTATCCTTTAATGTTATTGCTACCCATGCATCCTGCCACACTTGATCCCCTCCACGCTCTCCATCCATGAACTTCCCATATTCAAGGAACGGCTGAGATTAGTTCTCGCAGTTCTCGTTTGAACCCTCCCCTTATATATATATATATATATATATATATATATATATATATATATATATATATATATATATATATATAGTGGAGGGTTCATTCGAGAACCGTTGTTAGTGCGAGAACCGCGAGAACCAATCTTAGTCGTTCCTTGGATATAAGAAGTATCATGGATGGAAAGAATGGAGGGATAGAGTGTGGCAGGGTACATGTGAGGAATTCATGGGTGGACAATGATATTGAAGGAGGGGGAATTTGACGGCTTAGATTGGTTCTCGCGGTTCTCACGCTAACAACGGTTCTTGCATGAACTTTTTTCTATATATATATATATGTGTGTGTGTGTGTGTGTGTGTGTGTTGCGCGCGCTAAAATCTTACTTTTTTATGTTCATTTTTTCTTGTTAAATCCAAGTAACTTGAGTAGAAAGATTTAATGAGATATTGAAGAACTTAACCTATGTTTTTCTTGCTACAATTGATCTAAAGTAATTATGAACGTACCAAAATGAAAGTAAGGTGAATATTATGAGTTCAATTGGCCTCTTCATCAGTTTTTCAAATGATCGAAGGCGTGGATCATAAATCTGGTCCGTCTCGATCTCTAAATAATATTTTCCTTTCTTATTTTAGTTTCTTATTATTTTTGTGATGATACAATTAAAAATATCTTGTAAAATCCATGTACATAGATAGAAATCAACTATAATTAATTGATTACTGTTTTTTTTTTGAAAAAAGAACAACGTAGCAAAGAGCTTCGACGTTGCCATCACCAATTGCTACACGACCTGAAGAAATTTTATTAGAAGGATACTCGCAAGGTGCTAGAACAATGAGTATATACAAATCGTAAGAGACATTCCAAGATACCAAAGTAATTGGAAGCAATATAACCCCACCAAAATACAAATAACATGATTCAAAAGACAAAAAGTTTGACTTAATTAGCCATGATCAACTAACGCCTCCTTGGGAGTTTTAATCCAAACCTGAAAGTCAAACTTCATCTTCTTTGATCTAGCAGCAAATCAAAGACCGGACATACACGTTGAATACTTGAAAAGCCTACTCTATTTTATCCTGCACGTCCCAAGTTCGATTTCCTCACCTTGCACTGTTCATTAATTACTGTTATATTTTAAATTATTATTATTATTATTAATTATACCTTGGATAAAAAAACTTCATAGCGTAATCATGTTTATTGGATAAGCATAGATAGCTAGCGTACGTGTAGCACAATTACAAAGAAATAATAAGCAAGGAAAAACTTCACACACATTAGTTTATATGTTAGATCATATATAACATTGATTAATGCCATGCACATAAAAAAGTTATATATGAATGGGATGCTTTATAAGATTCTATATGCATGTATTTGTGATTATAAACAATTTGAAACTTCCACAAATAGCATCATCATATCCATACAAACCACACATATCGCTTAAATTAGTAATTAATAAATAAATTATAAAACGCATTGCTCACCTCACATGGTTAGCTAGGACCACACATCTAGAAACTACATGCTCTAAACAATGCTAGCTTGCTATAAATATACACGCATACACATATGCATTAACTTTAAAATTATATATATTACCAGAAAAATTCAATATATGGTTACGTTGTTGGATTATATATATAATGAATAAAGTAATTAATTAACATATATTTCTTGGATAATCCACCTAATGTTATCTATTTGTAGGGACCATTAATTGTGTGATCATCAACCAAAGCGATTAGTTAAGTTTTTGTTGGCATTACCGGATTCGATATGAACTCTTGAACTATTCTTAAGTTATTACAATAATTAGTGACTAATATGCCACTACAAGAAAAATACGTTTTTGCCACGTGAACTTTTTGCGGTGACATATGTCGCCGCTAAAAACCCGCTAAACGACAAAATTTGGGCCCACTACCATCTGTTTTAAAGATGTCGCCGCAAAAAGGTTTTAGCGGCGACACGTAGCGCCACTAAAAGGCTTTCCCTCTTTTTTTTCCCACCGAAAACCATGGCGGGATTAGTTCCCCCCTAAAATATTCATCGTCGCCGCAAAAAGTGCATCGTCGCCGCAAAAGGATTTTCTTATTTTATTTATTTAATTAAAACGAATTTCGATTTTCTTTATTAATAAAATATATATGTCGCCGCTAAAGGCGTCGCCGCAAATTTTTTTACGAGATATAGGGTTTTTCAGCTTTCTTTCTGCCATTTACTTGCTCCCGTCTCTCTCTCTCCCGAAGCTCTCTCTCTCTCTCGAAACCACCGCCGGCCGGAGCCTCTCTCAGCCGTGGAAACCGCCGAGCCCGGAGCTCTCTCTCACTCTCGTCGAACGCCTCTCGCCCCCGCTCCCTCTCACCGTCTAAATCGCCGCCGCCTCTCACCACCCTTCTTCCTCCGCTGTTCGGCCTCCTCCTCCGGCGCCGGCGACTCGTATTTGAGGTAAAAATCCCCTTTTTTTGTTTATAAATCTAGGGTTTTTGTTTTTAGATTCTTATATGTTTGTGTTTTGTTTGTTACAAGTTATCTCCTCCTCCTCTATTAGCCGCCGCCGTCGACCACCTTCTGCCGCCGCCGCCGCCAGTCAGAATCTTTCCACCGCCTCCGTCGACCTCCTCCTCCCCATTGAGGTATTTTTTTTTTATTTATATATTAATGTTATATATTAATGTTATATATTAATGTTAATTAGTTTAGGTTATTATTAGTTTGTGTTTTGATTATTATTATTTTTTGTTAGTAATTTAAATTATTTAATTGTTAATTAGTGGTATTAATTTATTAATCTAAGGCTATTGTTAATTAATGTTAGATTAATTAGTGTTAGATAATATTGTTAATTAATATTAGATTAATTAGTGTTAGATTAATTTACATTCATTATGTTAGATAATATTTTATGTTATAATTTTATATTATTGTTAATTAGTATTAATGTTTAAGTATTGTTAGTATACTAATAATGTGTTAAATAATTGATTAATCTAGTTGTTAATTTAAATTCATTATGTTAGATTATATTTAGTGTTATAATGTTAGATTATTGTTAATTAGTGTTAATGTTTAAGTATTGTTAGTATACTAATAATGTGTTAAATAGTTTATATGATGATGATGTTATAGTTTATTTGATAATGTTTGATTATTATCTATTGTCAATAATGATAGATTAGTGCTAATTACTTTTAATCTTTAATCATTGTTAGTACACTAATAATGTTAGAAATTAGATCAATGTTAGATTATTATTTATTGTTAATGATGTTAGCTTATTGTTATCAATTGTTAATCTTTAATTAGTGTTAATATTCAATGTTAGTGTTAATCTTTAATCTTAGTATAATAATAATGGTGGTAATCATTTAGCTTAGAATGCCCGCTCGAAATTGATTTAGAAATTAATTTCGGGTTGTCCCATATTGGGACTGCTATTTGAATACCTTATCTAATTTAGGATGTGAATGCTTGTTACATGGTTGTGTGTTTAAGAAAGATTCGGTTGTCATTTACTCTATGCTTCCCGGGTATATATTTCTTTATATACTTGGGAGCTAAGGGTAAATGCTGCCGACTTGGGAGCTAAGGGTAAATGCTGCCGAATTTTTCTTAAACAACCGATCATGTAATATGTATTCACATATAAGGTAAGGTATTCAAAAAGTGGGTTAGGACGGGCACCCTGCTATAAACCACTCACAATTTCTTAGTATAAAAATTTAATACATGAATTGTGTTCTTAATAATTATGATATGCTTTGAACGCAGCTATGACGATTGATAAGAGTTGGACTACTTTAGCAAACCGTAATTGTCCTGAATTTCGTACTGGTCTTGAAGCATTTCTAGATAGGTGTAAAGACTACGTAAATAGCTATGGTAATATTCGTTGCCTGTGTGATCATTGTGATAATAGCTGTTTTCTCCTGCTTAGGGCACTTAGGATTCACATATATGAAAATGGGTTTAGCGAGGGCTACATGAATTGGATCTTTCACGGAGAACCATTTGTTCCTCGAGCACCACGCGACGGTTTTGGTCAAACGAATAACGAGTTGCATGATTACCTCAATGACGTTCGCCAGGAGAATACTGTCAACGAAAACAACACGGAAAGTGATGAGCCAGTTGAAGGTCCAAGTGATGATCCACATGAAGGCCCAAGTGATACAAATGACGAACTTGGTGAATTATTTAAGTTAGCCGGCACGGAGCTATACCCTGGTTGTGACTGGATGTCTTCGCTAGACTTTTTAGCAAAGCTGAGGCACATGAAAGTTATCAATAAATGGACCGATACTTCATTTGACCAATTATTAGAATTGCTTAGGGTTGCATATCCGACATCTAAAATCCCGTCATCACACTACGAAGCTAGGAAGATAATGAGAACGGTCGGGTTAGGATACGTACCTATCCATGCTTGTATCAACGACTGCTGTTTATTTTGGGATGAATACAAAGATTTGCAAAGTTGTCCGATATGTTCTGAGAGTAGATGGAAAGACAAAAACACCAAGGGAAAGAAAGTTGCTAACAAGATACTGCGTTACTTTCCTTTGACGCCAAGGCTAAAGCGTATTTATAGCTCAAGACACACTGCAAAGTCTATGACTTGGCATGCTACCGGTCAGTGTAGTGAAGATGGTAAGATGCGTCACCCGGTGGATGGTACTGCATGGAAACATTTCGATGCACAATATCCTGATTTTGCTGCAGAACCTAGATATGTCAGATTAGGGTTGGCTGCTGATGGTTTCAATCCATTTGGCAACATGAGTACTTCTTACAGCATGTGGCCGGTCATATTGACAACATACAACATGCCTCCATGGTTATGTATGAAAGAGTCTTCATTCATGCTGACCTTGTTAATTCCTGGCCCTAAATCACCTGGTAAGGATATTGATGTTTTCCTGAGGCCGTTGGTTGATGAATTGAAGAGTCTATGGTCTAACAGAGTCCGAACGAAAGATGCAGATACAGGCAATTGGTTCACAATGCGCGCGATGCTTTTATGGACCATCAATGATTTTCCTGCTCGTAGTAGTTTGTCAGGTTGGAGCGGTCAAGGCTACTTAGCGTGCCCTACATGTAATGTCGACACTCCATCCATTCATGTTCAAGGTAATACCGTTTATGTTGGTCATAGAAGATTTTTAGCTCCAAAACATCATTGGAGGAAGAGCAAGTCATTTAATGGTAAAGACGAGACTAGACTTGCTCCTAGAAAACTAACGAAGAGTATTATACTAAGTCAACTCAATAAGTTAACGCCCCGTATTCCCGGGAAACATGCTCTTTATGGGGGCAAGAAGAGAAAACGTGATACAACGGTTGACTTGAATTGGAGTAAATGCTCTATTTTCTTCGAGCTCGAATACTGGTCTTCTTTTCAATTAAAACACAATTTGGATGTTATGCATATCGAAAAAAATGTGTGTGAGAGTTTGTTAAATACACTGTTAATGAATGAGAAGTCTAAAGACACTTTAAAGGCAAGAAAAGACCTGGAAAATATGAATATTCGACCTGAATTGTGGCTCACAACTAATGGTCGCAATAAGGTCTTAAAGCCTCATCCTAAGTATTCTTTCTCAACCGAGAACATAAAACTTTTTTGTAAATTCATTAAAGGAGTTAAACTACCTGATGGATTTGACTGAAATTTTAAAAAGAAAGTCTCCGACAATGATAGCAACATAACCGGGTTAAAGTCTCATGATCATCACATAATGATACAACGGTTGTTGCCACTTGGAGTGAAAGCGTACTTAGACCCAACTATTTCAACACCAATAATTGAGCTATGCTTTTTCTTCAAACAACTTTGTGCTCGAAACTTGATGACGCAAGATATGAAAAAAGCTGAAAAGCAATTGATCAATATTTTGTGTAGTTTTGAGCAAATATTCCCACCGGCATTTTTTGACATAATGATTCATTTGGTTATGCATTTACCCGAAGAGGCTATTCAAGGTGGCCCTGTTTACATGAGGTGGATGTATCCATTTGAAAGATACATGAAAAAGCTAAAAAATTATGTTAGAAATAAAGCAAGGCCGGAGGGATCTATAGCGGAGGGTTATGTTGCAGACGAAGCCTTGACATTCTGTTCAAGGTATCTCGAGGGTGTATCGACGAGATTTAATCGTCCGGATAGAAATGAGGATGCTCCAATTCCAACACGTGAGTTGTATGTGTTTCAATCCATTTGTAAACCAATTAGTAAAGGTGTAGATATAAAATTGGATCACATACTTCAGACGAAAGTAGATTGGTTTGTACTCAACAATAGTCCCGAGATCGACACATACAAGACGTAAGTGTTTCTTTCGGTTTGTATTTTCATAAGTTCTATTTTCAATAATTCTACTAATATTAAGAACATTTATAGTCAATTTGCTGCTGACATGCCGATCGGAAGTAATTTACAAACAAAGTTTCCTCGTTGGTTTAAGAGCAAGGTAAGCTCATTGTATATTACCTTGAATAAATAACAATTATTACTCAATCACATATAATTTTTTGTTTTTCATAGATCAATTATGTACGAGCTGCGAATAAATCTCAATGTAGTGACGAGTTATTTGCTCTTGCAAACGGACCGTTGAGTGCAAACACCTACACCGCGTGCGTTATAAATGGTGTGAGGTTTGTGGTTAATAGTCGAGATTTAGGCCATACAACACAAAATAGTGGTGTTTCAACAACCGGACCAGATGAAACAAAGTATTATGGTCTGCTGGAAGAAATTCTGGAGCTAACATATATTAGTGATTACAGAGTTGTGTTGTTTCGATGTAAATGGTTTAAAACTAATAATCAACAACGTTGTGTCACTAAGAATAACATAACCAGTATTTCTACTCAGACTGAATGGTTTGTAGAAGACCAATACATTCTTGCAACCCAAGCACATCAAGTCTTTTACCTTGATGACCCGTCAAAAGGCCGTCAAAGAGGTGAATCAAGCCAAAATTATTGGAAGGTGGTTCATGAGGTAAATCATAGGAAGATCTGGGACCGGGATATCATTGCTGAAGACGACGGAGATGTTATACATGACAGCAATTCATCAGATCTATCATTGTGTGCTGATTTGGATCATTTGACTTATACGAGTTTGAGTATAGGTCAACCAACAGAAGTTGAACATGTTCATTTACCAGAACATACTAATAATGCTGATGATAATGCTGATGACATTGATGACTATGATAATGAAGATTCCGATTCCGAAGACGAATGTGAACCACATCTTTGTAGTAGTGATGAATCTGATTGATCTAAAATTGTAATTGTTATTTGTAGAAACATACTACTTTGATTTATATAATTGTTATAATTGTTACCGGGTGGGTTGATTTATATAACTGTTATTTATAAATTAACATTAATACTTGTGGCTTGTTCGTATATTTCTATTTTTTTTTTCAGATGGCTTGTGTTGCTTGTGGCCACGGTGGAGACTGTGGAGGTGATCCACCTAATCCTAATAGGCAACCACCTTCCGGTGGTTGTGGCGGTGATGGAAAAAAAGGGCGTGAAGTAGCCCGGAACGTTGAGCTGAGAAAGCTATGGAAGAAGAATGGCAAAAGGCCTTTGCCAATTGACTTTGACGATGTAAGATTTAATAAAACGTGGAGAGCAATCGGGGACAATGCTGATTACTTTACCAGCTACCTGGGGACTTTAGTGAGGGATTCTATCCCATATTACTTCCCGTCATGGGAAAAAGTCCCCAAAGAACTTAAAGAACCGATCATTCCGTCTCTTCAGGTTCCACTTAAGTTTTTTTTTATATATTGTATATTTGTAAAAATTGTACAATAAACTAACTTTATCTTATAATTTACAGACGTACTTTGACTTGCGGCCCCATATAGAAGATAATATAAGAGGTGGGTCGATTTCGGTGGGAATCGACAAAATGGCTGGGGCAATGTATAGAGACCAAAAATTCAAGTTAAAAAAAAAATGGTTTGAGAAAAGAGGGGGGGTCTCGCAGGCACACCAACTGCGTCGAGATCCTCCTCCCAACATGGATCAAAGGGATTGAGATTTGTACGTCGACTATTATATTGGGGATAAAACCGTTCAACGCTCTATTGCGAACACGCAAGTTAGGGCGCAGCAAGTACATCAAAGCTTGCATGGTCGGAGATCATACTGTCAGTATCGCTTCGAGAACGTAAGTCTATTTATCTCTAATTCTTAATTTTGATTGATATAATGATTGACCCGACCTGTTTGTGTGATATATTAATATTTATTTAGTATATAATGGTCGAGCCGTTTGATTGATATAATGATTGACCCGACCCGTTTGTGTGATATATTAATCATTATTAAGTATATAATTATTGACCCGTTTCATTTGTTTATAGCGTGACCCGGAAACACAACAACCCCCAAGCTTGATCGAACAATATATGACAAACCATTCACGCAATGGTGTCTTTACATCCTCGGATGTTGAAGAAAATCATGTAAGTAATTATTTATACTTCATTAAAATTATTTATAAAATCTGATTTTATCTTATTTATACACAGCGCCGTATGGTTTTCATGAGAGACAATCAAGTCGGGAGTGAGAACCCTATGAGCGAAGAAGATATTTTGAGGGCGGTGTTGGGTGAACGTCGAGGACACGTTCGTGGGGTTGGAAGAACATTAAGTTCTTCATCCGTATCTGCTGCACAATCTACCGCTCAATCCCAGCCTACGGAGAGATTATATTCACAGGCCGAGGTAGATAACATGTTAGGGGATGTCCGGCAGCAGCTACAGTCTCAAAGCGAACAACTGCAGCAGCTACAGTCTCAATCTCAACGTACATCCGATCTCTATGATATATTACAGGCGGCAGGTATAAATACTAATATTTCCTCAAGATCCGGACGTCAACCAACCACCGACTTGGCTGATATTGAAGAGTCTAGTGATGAGGATTAGATTATATGTTTGTTAGGCGAGTACTTGTGATTGTTTAAAAACGTTTTTGTTAACTTTCAAACTATCGTGTGTTCTACTTCGTTTGTTATTACGATTAGATACTTGTTTGTTAAATCGTATTGTTATACTTGTTGTTGAGTTTTGAACAGCAGGTTTTCTGAATATTGCCCGGTTAAAAACGGGTGGAAAACGCAAAATGCAGCAAAAGCTGCTGGTTTTATTTTTGCCTTTTTGCGGCGACACTGACGTCGCAAAAAGTACACATGTCGCCGCAAAACGTCCTTAAAAAAGAAATTATATATTTAATAATTAAAATTACACGTCGCCGCAAAAAAATAAATGTGTCGCCGCAAAAAGATTTTATTTTAATTTATTTTTAAATTATATATGTCGCCGCAAAAAAATATATGTCGCCGCAAAAAAGTATCCACGTGGCGGAAGGTGGTCCCGTTGAGTGTCGTCGCAAAAAGTAAAAATTGACGTTGCAAAATGTTATTTGGGACGAAGTATTTGCGGCGACCTTTTTGCGGCGACATGTCGCCGCAAAATATGTTTAGCGGCGTTATTTTGGCTTTTAGCGGCGACAAATGTCGCCGCAAATGGTGTTTTTTTTTGTAGTGTGCTTACTCATGCTATTTCGGGAATATTAAATTTTTTTAATGTTATTGCATGGGTGAGCGCCTTGATCAACGATAGGAGACATTAGGCTGAGTAAATGGTCTCTTAAATTTCTTTTTAACTATATCGTGTTAGTATTTTGTCAATAAAAAGTCAAATGTAAATAGGTGAATTAATTATATATTTTGATGTTTTAATATATCATTTGACTTAATTAAAGGTGTACATAATACATAATTTAGGTGCAGTACGTGGCATGCATGCAGGCAAATGTCACTAATTATATGTTTAGCGTGGTATTTTATTAATTAAAAATAACTTTCCCCTAAGTTTAAGATGATTGATCTCAAATTATCGTCACTAGGGCTTGCATTCTAATTATCACTCAGCGTACGTAATATTATATATATACTAACTATTTTCTAAATGATCACACTATTCATCATCATATTAAATTAACAATTGCCCATTTCTTCACGTACACTATTACACTAGCTATCTGGTAATTTTATCATATGTGACTGGCCTCAGCTCGTGCCTAATCGATCAAGTAGGTCCTTTTTTAAGAGATCAATAAAGAAAGATCGATAGAGGAGAATTAATGGACACAGCCACACTGGAGTAATATTGTTATGTTGCTAAATCCTAAGAAGTTGAGGATGATTAGTTTGTAAGGAAGTTGTTTTTTGTATATGAGATTTAGAAAAAAAAACATAAAATGAAAATTGCTCTATTTAAAGGTTGACAATTTAAAGTCTCTTGAACCTTACAATTACTACATATGCTACCCTTTTTTGTTGTTTTTTTTAAAAAATATATTCGTGATGTTGACTCAGTGAGTTATTAATTCGTACTATAGGAGTTGTATAATGTGTAACCATATTGACGTCTTTTTTTTTGTTTTTGATTTTATTAAATTGCGTTTCTTATAAGTGTTTAATTATAATGTACGATCGAGCTTATATTAGGTGTATTTTTCGTATCATAAGAAATGTTGGATATATATGTAGTCCATTTAATTTATTATAGAAACATTTTCTTGTTCAATGTATATATATTGATGATGCATAATTGTATTTTAAATATTCTTAAAATTTTACAATCCTTAGTCTTATAGATAATTTAAGTTTCTTGAATAAACTAATATTTGACCATAGACGGGAAGCAAGACTTTTGAGAGATTACTTTTCAATCTCTCAACAAGGGTTCACATGGCCCTTGCTTATTTTCATCAAAACTACAATAATAAATGTATGGAAGTCCTCAAAAACTGCATATTCTATATTTTTATCCGCCTTAAGTTTTCACAAAGTTTTATTATCTGTTTAATAATTTAAACATGTGGTCCTTCCAATTTGACACATATATTTTTTATTTATTTTAAAAGTTATATGTTATATGATTTGAAATCATGTTAGTTAACTAAGTGGTTCATAACATTAAATCATGTTAGTGACTAAGAGGTTCATAACATTAATAATTTGAATTCATCGTCAAAGGTTCTGAATTTTGTTTTTTTTAAGTATTCTGCAATTTTAATTTTTATTAGAGGTGTCAATCGTGTTGCGTTGAAGTTAGCATGTGACCACTAGAAGAAAAAAGGCTTTTAGGCCCGGTCTTTTTAGGCATTTAGGTCCGATTTTAGTGTTGTATTCAAGTTAGTATGTCTACGGGTTTACTCGTTGGCATTTCAGAATCACTTAAGCGAACTCGACTCATTTATTTATAAAACGAGTACGTGTCGTGTCAAGAATTGTCATCCCTAATTTATATACCCTGCTTACCCAATATGCAAGAGAGACAAAGGAAAGGCGAGTTGGAAAGGAACACCATCACCCTTTTTCTTCACGCAAGATGACTACTCAGTACTCACCTCCCTTCCAAGGTTACCCAACACACTCTCTTATTTCTTCTCTTTTTTTTCTTATTTTGTCTCTCCTATATATAAATTGTTAAGATTTTTTTTTTTGAGAGAGAGGGGGAACTGGGAAAGAGATGGGTGTGGTGACCCGTATCACCCAACTTGAAGGTTTGGGTTGGTTGGATTAAAGTTAAACATCAGTACACCTCTTCCATATAACCCGAAAGAGTAAGCAATTCTAGTCTGGGAATTGAAAAGCGCATTCATTTCCACTTCTCTCTCTTTCTTTCTCTCTATCTCTTCACACTTCTTGATTTCTCTCTCATATATATTAATAAAATAAAATAAAAGGTGAGGTGAAATTGGGTAAGCTACACAAGTTTTTAGGTTAGACAGGAAATATGAAAGAATACGGGGTAAATTGTAAAGTACGTGAAAATACTATAATATTTGTTAAAATTGTCATTTCATTCTGTACATAAAATATAACCAATCTCTAATTTTACTTCATTCTATGCAGTTAACTCCCGTCTACATGTTACTAACTATTTTTTATTTAATGGTTTTAATTAGAAAAATCACTAAACATGAAGATACATTTCAAAACCTTGATGGTTCTTGTTTAAATATTGAAGGAAATTAAGGTTTCGGTATTTGTTTAACAGTTGAGGAGTTTTACTTTTAGTTTCATCGATGCTTGTTTCTGTTTTATCAATTGGATGGTTTAGACCAGTTTCTACTTTTGTCGATGTTTATTACTGCTTCATCGATCGAAGGGTTTCACTTGCTTCATTCATGTATTAAAATGATTGTTTCTTCTTCGTCCAATATTGTTCAATTTGCATCAACTACGTACTTTCAACCAATTAAATGAGTGAAGCTTTATAGCAATATTAATAATGTTTTAACGGGGTTGTGTCAAATGTTTTCAAGGCGTAGAGCAAAATTAAAAAGCAGGTTCATAAAAATAGTAAACTATATATAAAATAGTTGAGTAAGAAACTTACAATTGTACGTATTTAACTGCAAAAATAGATGAAAATATACAAATGACAACCACATAAGTTTTCTGTATGCAACATGATATAAAAAATAGAAGACTAATATACAAATACCACTTAACCAATTACAAACTAAGTAAAACTAATAAACACTTATTCAATAATTAAAATCTAACAGTTTCCTTACAGTTTCCAACTAAGGAAACTGATAAACAAACTAATATACAAATGTCAGTTATTGCTAAATAAATAATTAATCAGTTAATTTGTAAATATCAATTAAACAGTTATACTAAGCAATATAGTAAACAAACTAATATGTAAATAACCCTTAAGCAATAAATATGCAAATAGCCAAAGAAGAAAAATTAAAGAAAAGTTTAGACACATTTGACAAGTTAGCAACATTTCAAATCTCAAATATGTCTTTACTAAGTTGAATTTCTGAATTCTGCCTTTCACAAAAGCCTAAGATTTGGTTTTTTCTCAAGGAAACCAAATATGGATAAAAGATTGTGTTTGCCGATTTCGTTTCTTCTTTCCAAAGCGTGTGACTTCGTTCTAATAATCAATTGATTTTGTGTGATTTTATCAAAAACTTACAATATAATAATATATTTAGATGAACCGATGAATTCTTGATTTTCTTCCCAAACAGTCACTATTAGAAAATTAGACATCTTAAAGATATTTTCAAATTCGGTGAGAAATTAGTTTCAACGAAATTCCCATGGATTTGAGTTAAAAGACAAATTTTCAACAGATTTTACATGAATTTCGTAGCAAGTCCATGAACAATTCGAGGGAAATAGTTTTTGCATAAAACTTTTGTCCATGGTAAATTTAGAGGGAAAGCCGAGGGAAAAGAAAAACTTTCCAACGGATTTGTTCTAATGAAAAGGATGTGTTGTATTGAATATATATTTTTTGCTTAGAGTGTTAATATCAAATATTTTAAGAAATTCTTAGTGTTTATATCAACCAACTCATAATAGATTAATTAAAGTAAGTTTAAGTTAAACCATGTACATTATAAACACACTCAAGAATAATTGGGCGTCTCTAATTCACGAGACCTGCAATCCCTAACACACGTCTTTTAAGACGGTCCTGATTACATGTGGCATCGTAGGATGACGACACATACTAATATCCTTTCTTATATATATTCCTCAATTCTTAACTGACTTGGTTAAGATGCTTTTTTACACTTTAGTCTTGTAATGTTTTACGTTTATGTGTCATGTTAATTAAGATTATATTTTCATTTATTACTTTTACTCCATAAACAAAGTAATATATAGTTAACTGCAAATAAATGTGAATCATAAATTAAAAATAAAATTATTTCAAAATAAGTATAGTTTTAGTTACAACATGCATTTATTTTATCATTATTATTAGAAAGATTCTATATTTACCAATTATTTCTTTCTAATTTATCATTTTATTTACAAAATTAAGATAAATGTTATAATATGAAAAGAAAATGAATAAATTACAAATATAATCTTATAGTTTTTCTTATCGACACATATAAGAAGAATTAGAAGGGGATACAATTAATTTCAATTATTATTAATTGAGCTTAAATCTAAAAAGGGTTGTTGTGAAAGAGATTCATGGGATACGTGGCTCTTTAGAGTTGGAAGACAGCTAGTATGAACATAATCGATGCAGAAAGAAAGAAAGGTGTGGTTGGATCATTGACCATTTGACCACCACAACCATACGCCGGTGGCCCCACCACCCTCCCGGCCGGAAATTTATTTCTGAACGTGGATTAGTTTAACTGGTGTGGTACGTGTGCAAAAAATAAATAAAAATTAAGTCAGTTTATATACAGAATTATAGACGTCTTTTGCTTGTATTAATACATATTCCATTATTTAGAATAATTTAAGCTTTAATAATCCAAATTTTGTTTTGTCTTCTTTTTTCTTGATTGAGATGTAACTTCAATTCCCGCTAAAAATTATAGTATTTGATTATCAGCGTGCATTATTGTCACGATGATGTCCTTACAAATAATCAGTTTTATCAAACTTGATTTCTATGAGTTACAAATAATCATTTCAGTTTTATCAATATATCATCAACAATATAAATATATATATATATATATATATATATATATATATATATATATATATATATATATATATATATATATATATATATATAAATATATATACACATGTGTGTGTGGAGAGAAGTTCAAACAATTAATTACTCATTTGTGCAAAAAGTGTACGTGAGAATTTTTGTAATATCATTAGTGACCTATTAATAGGTGTAACTTAGTTATTTATATATTTATTCAACCTTTAGTTGCATTCATGTGAACTGTTATTATTGATTGAGGCTTGATTGTTTTAAAGTTATTAACACATTAATGAGTCATTACTACTATTAGCCATTTATTTATTTCAAACAAGAGACGCTATTGGTTCTTGCAATAAAATCGATTGTCGTTAAAACATTCCTAATATATATATATAGGGGAGGGTTCCATTAAGAACCGATTTTAGTGCGAGAACCGCGAGAACCAATCTTAGCCGTTGATTTGAGAAGTGGAATTCATGGATGGAGAGCGTGGGGGATCGAGTGTGGCAGGGTGTATGTGAGAAATTCATGGGTGAGCAATGACATTGAAAGAGGGGGAATTTGACGGCTCAGATTGGTTCTCGCGGTTCTCTCATTAAAAATGGTTCTCGATAACTAATTTGAATAATATCTATTAGACTATCTTAGACATATGTTTTGATAAAATTAGATCGATCTCAACCATTAATTTAAGATGAAAATTAATATGATTATGACTTTTAGAAATCAAAGTTCTATAAGTTGAATCAAAATTATAAGGCCACCCGTACCACCATCCGGGTGTGGTACTGGGTTCGGCCGGGTAATGGTGTAACACCCGTCCGGGTGCATCGGGTATGTGGAGGTGTATTGTGGACCGGGTATAAACACCCGGTTGAACCCCAACGGTAACAAAAAAAAATATTTTTTTTATTTAAAATAAATGCAACAGCTAGTTTAATAAATATTTTAAATATATATTTTTTTAATCCACTTCACACACTATATATATATTACACTCATCTCTTCATATTTTTTACACCAAACCATTTTATATACTCACTTTTCTTTCCTACACACTTTTCTCTTCATTTTTTTACCAAAACTTCTACTATGGATGAAAACACGACGCCAAATCTTCCCTACACACAAGTTTTAGTAATTTTTATTTTAGTAATGTAATTTTATTTTGTTAAATAATAAATTGTATTAAGTAAAAGAATTAAAAAAATGGGGAAAATGTTAGGGTATGAGAGAGAAGGTGGTACTAGCAAACTGGGTAAATATGGTATGAGAGAGAAAAAGCTGATGTGGCGCTGATGTGGCTGTCAGGGTAAGCTGGGTAAAAAATGGGCGGTACTAATGGCCTAATAGTAATTTCATATGTCTTTTTAAACCTTAAAATAATGTATTTGTGAACTCTAATTTATCAATATATATCTTATTTACTACTAATAACATTTCAAAATATAATATTTAACTAAATTCTTATATTTATAATTTTAAAATAATTTATAATAATTAATAATTATTTGACTTTATTGCATATAATTTTAATGATAATACTCGATGAAGTTGTCCAAAAAAATACAATGACATTTTTTCTTATTATGATATTACATTTCTGCCATCACGATTGTTCTTCCCTCGTGTGGACATTTCCACTGTTGGTTTTGGTGTTGATGCCTTTGCCATTTTTTAATATCTAACCCTTGTGTTTTTATCATTATCTATTATTTTTATTATTAATGTATAACGTTTATTATTTTTTAGACCAACTTTTGTATCACACGGACGTTTAATCTAGTGTGTGTGTGTGTGTTCATACAAGAACTGTATTTCACGTGAGAACTAAAAAAACTGTTTGTAATATTATTAAATAATGATTTATTAATAATTAAATTTTGTTATTTATATATTTATCCAAACATAAATTGTATCTAGATAAATGAGTTATTATTTAATGATACCATGACTACAAACTATACAGCTTACTTCATGTAATTTCTCAATTATAAATTAAATAAGACATAACCTGAACAAATTTTTACATGAATAAACTAAAATTAAAAGTATTAGAGTATGCCTTTTAAAAAAAATTGAAAGTATTTGAGTAAAAATTCCAAACGGGTTGATATTCATTTTGCATCTTCTGATCCCTGCCATCACTCTCTTCTGACCTTATGCCAAAAGTGAAAAGTGAAACCTGGCAACATATATATATATATATTTGTAAAGTTACTAGAAACCCAAAAGGCCAAAACACATTTGACTTTGTAAAAGTACTAATTGTTGATGATGATACACATCCTAAGTGTGTGTGTGTGTGTGTTTTTGTGTACTAGCCTTTAAAGAAGGGGACACGTTGCCATGGAGACTAACACAGGACGGCCACCGAATCCCTTTGACTTCCTCTTTTATTTCTTGTCTTCTTTTCCCCCTTTCTCTCTATTGTTCGATCAATCTGTTTGTGTGTATATATATATATAATTCAAGTACCTCCCATTTCTACGGACCTACATCTCTCTCTCTCTCTCTTTCTCCAACACACAGTCTCTCTCTCTCTACATATCTCTCTCACTCTCTCTATATCTATATACCTCACTTTAGAAGAGAAGCATACAGAGGTTGAAGACCATGGGAAGATCACCATGTTGCGAAAAGAATGGTTTAAAGAAAGGTCCATGGACAGCAGAAGAAGATCAAAAACTTATTGATTACATCCAAAAGAATGGTTATGGAAACTGGAGAACTCTTCCAAAGAATGCTGGTAATTAAGCTCTTAATTGTTGCAAGCCATAAGAAAATCCAAATTCGATCTCTATCATATATAAAATTTCTATTTAATTATCTCTAGCTGTGTGATTATATTGATTAATGATCATTAATTTGTGGGTTAAACTTGATGGTGCTTAGGGTTACAGAGGTGCGGAAAAAGTTGCAGATTAAGATGGACGAATTATCTAAGACCCGATATTAAAAGAGGAAGGTTCTCTTTTGAAGAAGAGGAAACAATTATTCAACTGCACAGTGTTTTAGGGAACAAGTACGTCAACTTAAAATTCTGATTGATTATTATTATTTGATTAATCATTTTAATGGAGTTTTAAACCACGGGTCTTACTCAAAATATTATTTTTTAAAACTGGTTTTTAAGTTTTTTTTTTGACAATTTGAAATTTTTATTTCAAATTATATATCTAATCATTGGTGTTTACTTGGTCCTTCTCTAGGTGGTCTGCTATTGCAGCTCGTTTACCTGGAAGAACCGACAATGAAATCAAGAATTACTGGAACACCCACATAAGGAAAAGACTTCTGCGCATGGGAATTGATCCGGTCACTCACAGTCCTCGACTCGATCTTTTGGATATCTCTTCCATGTTGAGCTCATCTTATTATAGCGCGTCTCGCACAAACATCTTCGGTGTTCAACAACCCATGGTAAACCCCGAACTGTTAAGGTTAGCGGCTTCAATTATCTCGTCTCAGCGTAGCCAAAACCCTAACTTTGTTCACCAAAACGGTCAACAAAACCAATTTGGAAATCACCAGCAATTTCAAGAAAGCCATCTACTCCAACTTCAAAATCAAGATCACCAATTTCAAGAAATCCCTAGTACTTGTGCACCATTGAGTAACCCTAATTGTGTTTCATATACAAGTCATGAATCTACCCAACTCCAGGAACCAAATGTAGACCAACTTCCTTCAATTCTTTCGCATTTTGACCCACAAACTTGCCACTTAAATGATTGGCAAAACAATCTTGATGCCTTTATTGCCTTGGATAGCTCAGGGTACCAACAACATATTATCGATCCTCCGTCGAATTTGACATCGAGTGATTTCGACTTCACGTCGCATATATCAAACCTATCATCACCCTCATCAAGTCCAGCTCCTCTAAAGTCAAACTCGAACTCCAATTCAACTAATTACATCAATGGAAGCAGCACAGAAGATGAAAGGGAAATCAGCTACTGCAGCACCTTGTTTAAATATGAATACCAAGATATCTTGGATTCTAACGTTTTTATGTAACTTTCTGAATATATTTCACTTTGGATCCAAATATATATCATAATCAGAAAGTTCTTTTCTTCATTAATCCATTTTTCCCGATTATTTTATGCTTAATTATTTCCACTTATATAATAATTATAAATCTCTGTACGTTTCCATGTATTATTGTTAATGTCATTTTCTGAACTGTTTCTGATTGATGCTTTGTCAAATATGGTAAGATCATCATGTATTAATTATATCGGACATGAAATATATAATCTAAAACTCCCGATAAAGAATTCATTTTTTTAAGAATAAAATAATAATAATAATACTCATGTAATAATTAAATAGACCAATGTTCGTATCTTTAAGAGTTGACTATGCATGGAGATCTTGACAGATGTACGTTCACATAAGATACGATATATCAGCTTCGATAGCATTAATTGCCACACAATATATAGTTTTTTTATTCTATTTATCCCCTTGATAATTTAAATAACTCCTTTTGATGTAATACATGTAAGTGTATAACATGTATTGAAAAGTGTAATTAAATAATTTAACATATGTGTGGTATGTGGAAGAGAAAGAACTAATAATAACACTCTTTTTCAACGACAATTGTCACACAATAGTTGACAGATAGATACTTCTAGCTTTTTTGTCACAAAAAAATTGCAATTAATATACAATTTAAGGAGAATGGATTAATAATAAATTAGAACTAATAATTTATAGGTTTTGGTACACTTTAAATGTTCGGTTTCGTCTTCAGATCTAATAAATTTTGTTTTTTAGTATGTTTTGAATTTTTTACGTATAATTTGGTTTTCTCTTGAAGAAAAATAAATATTAAAATTAGTCTAGCTAAGAACAAATATTTTTTTTGGAGTCCAACATACATATTAATTAAATTCAGTATACAGAAACCAAATTACTTATATAGTATTAGTTTAAAAAATAATTCCTATAATTATAAGTTACGAAAGAAGAATAGTACTTATGCTATAATTGAGCTTAATTGTTAAGTTGTTTACGAAATTAAATATTACGTAGAATTAGTTAATTAAATAAAAAAGCTATCAATAGTTGATTAATTGGGTTTCCGTAATTGATTAAGCAAGCAATGTATGGTTGCTGGTCCTCTCGCGTTCTAGATCTGATTTCTTTTCCATCGTTAAATATTGTTTTAAAATATATTAAATAATTAAATAATTAAATAATAATAACATAAAAAACAAATCTTCTTATCACCAAAGACTTGGAAAAAATATAGTAAACAATCACAACACTCCAACTCTTCTCTTTCCAAATTAAGTAGAGTTTACGTCCCAAGTGGGAGTTCACACATTAATTAATTTACCTTTACATTTATATATATTAAAATATTCCCAATCAATTCGGTTTCTTATTTCCCAACAGTACGTCCTATTCCGGCAAGCTGGCAGCCACCGGCCACTGCCCGGTGGTCGCCGGCGTCTCGACAGACACGTGTTCCAGTGTTCCATACACCTGTCCTCCTTTAAGGTAACTGCTTTTTTACGTAAAAATTTAAAAAGTTGATAGCTTTGTCATGTGTTTGTGACTATTTTTTTATTTTATAATTTCCTTCTTAAAGTAGTACTTACGTGGAAATTAATTCATTGGATGTCCTTGTAGATAAGTCAAACATGTATGTTTAAGTTAGGGTGATAATTAAAACCTTTGCTTAGGACATTTAATTAGTTTCTTATTTTTCTTAAGATTTTAATTTAACCTTAGATTTAAAGTTGTTAGAAGTAAATTATAAGTCATATATATATATAGAGACAAAAGTTCATGTGAGAACCGTTGTTAGTGCGAGAACCGCGAGAACTAATCTGATCCGTCCAATTTCTCTTCCTTCAATATCATTGCCCACCCATAAATCCTCACATGCATCCTGCCACACGACGCCAAGTGCCGGCTGTGCTAGCTTGTAATGTAGACGCATTGCCCTCGATAATCCATAATAGGTGTTTCTTGAAATTAAGCATTTATGAGGTATGAGGACCTTTGTGCTCATAACTGTTATGAGGTCTGTAGCTTGGAGTAGGTGACATTTAGACATATATTTCCCTCTTTTTCTTGATTCTTTTCTCTCGCTAGATCGACATTATATTTAATTTGTTCATATATAGTTCAATGTGTGTACCTGCATGTGGGGTTTAGGTCTATAAGAGTACGTGTTGCTTGTGAGTCTTTCTTGTTGTGCTAGATATATCATGTCTTAGGGTTGCAGATCAATAAGAGGTCTAGCTAGCGCCATTTATAGGATCGAGGATTTGTGGTTGTTCGTGGGAACTTTTGATAGCTAGGGAAGATATATTTTTGTATCTCATTCATCTTTTACACTTGCAGATTACCATATGACCTTCTATATATGATTTCTGTAATTATATTGTGTTTATGCATGTATCTCAATATATGCTTCTATTTAGTAGAAAATTTGTTTTTTTTTTTTTGCCAAATTGTTTTAAAATGCTCTACCAAACACGGATAATGGTATCGAGCGGAGCCATTTGTACACACAATTATGTACTTAAAATAGATTTTGGTGATTGTGCTTATGTACGGCTATTACTCGTGTAATAACCACTTTTTGGTTTCTCAAATTTTCAAATTTTGTTATTCATTTGCTAATAGTGTATATCTGGTAACAGTTTAACCCATTAATTAAAGTTTAAACTAGATATAGTACGTTTAGGGTGTTTTGGGTTTTGGCATGAGACACACTTATATTATATGTATGTACAGTGTGAATAAAAGTGGTTTTGGTGAGATACATACAATGACTGATTCTTGTTGAAGACAATGGATCGGATATTGATTGGATGATGTCGTATCTACATCCATATCCATTTAAATTTTCATCCTTCATATCCATATCCATTAAAAATCATTTCATCCATCCATATCCATATCCATCGGATTAAAGCGGGTAAATGGGCGTCCGTTGGATATTGAAAGTAATATAGTTTTATGGATAATTTATGATTTTTGTTGCATATGTACATAGTTTCTTAAAACAACAGATAGAAACGAAAACATAACTACATATCTGCATTCAATGCATAGAGCATAGTTTGTAGCTAATCCCAAAATATTGATCCAAAATAGGTACAAATCAAAACATTACTTAATATATTTACAAATCTACATTCAAAACATAGAGCATGATTTATAGCTATTCCCAAAACATTGATCTTACAACTTACTCCTTTCTTAATTCGATACTTGCATGGTAGTGATTTAATGGTTGTTGCATTTAGATCACACAAAAGGTTTGTTATGCATACATAGTTACACATTAAGAAATACACTCCTTATTTTGATGATGATAAAAATATGAACAAGTAATATTATTGCTTATCAAATTTATTCATATGTTCATATGCTACATTCTTTAAAGATCAACAAACCTAAAATTAATTATCAAGTGAAGAACAAATAATTGAAGACTTCAATTCAACAAGAAAAGAAGAAATCAAGATAAAGGAACCGTCACGGTCGATCCCACCATCGACCGTGAATCAACCGTCGCTGCTCAGCTCACAACTCTTAAATATTGTTCTTCTTCAAGTCAACCGAACTCGTACTCAAAAAGTAAAGATGATATCTTCAAAGCCGATGACGAAGATATCTACAAACAAGAGTTCGAATTATATGAGCTTACAAATAAAATAATCAAATAAGTTTAAGTCTTTATAAAATCATTTTTATAAATTTTTTTATAAAAATGGATAAATATTTTTTATAAACTTATTTGTGTTGGTTGAATTAATCTATGACTTCTCATTTTAGAAAATACCAAACACAATCCCACTTTGAAACAATACACAACCATTTTTAGCAAAGGAATCTCCCAAAGGGGTAAAATTCCAATATGCTTTGTGTATTGGTTTCCAAACTTTCATTCTTGTGTTTAAATTCAAACATTAGAAGTATGAGATCAACCAACCTTTTGAACATCTACTTTTTAGTTAATTTTTATGGTAAAAATGAGTTGAGTGTGGTTTGAAATAAAGTCCAACGTCTATAATTGAAAGGCTAAAAAAGTTCCAGGAAGCTGACGGTTTTAGCCACGGTCGACCGTGGCTAAAACCGTCAGCTTCCTGGAACTTTTTTAGCCTTTCAATTAGGGTTTAGGGTTTAGGGTTTAGGGTTTAGGGTTTATGTCTGGACACTTTTTTAGCTCACTCCTTTTTCCTTATTTAAACTAACTCAAACCTCATTCATTAAAAACCTCTTGCACAACAAAAACATAGAACATATATTCATATCTTGTGAGCTCATATACTTTGAAATTATTAAATCTTTCAAGATCAAGATCCAAGCAAGAGTGAAAGTCATCAAAGTTCAAACATTACAACATCATTCATATATATTGTAATAGTGTAAGGATCAACTCTAGTCTTCCAAATTAGAGTGAAGTAAGGATCATCTCTAGCCTTTAGAATTAGAGAGAAGTAAGGATCAACTCTAGCCTTTCAAATTAGAGTGAAGTAAGGATCAACTCTAGCATTTAGAATTAGAGTGAAACAAGGTTATCTTTACCTTACTTGCAAGTTTGAAGTATTAATTCTTGCAAGTGAAAAAGAGAAGTGTAAAAGGTTTATCTCTACCTTCAAAGAGAGAAGCTAGTGGAGCAAACTCTTGGTGGGTGAGGTCAAGGAGTGGATGTAGTGCAAGTTTGTTAACACTTGAATGAACCACTATAAATCTCTTGTCTACTCTTGGTGATATCTCTCTACTCTTACTCTCTTTATTTCAAGTATATATATATATTTGTTGTGTTATAAACTTCAAGAAAAATCTTCTATACACAACTTACAAATTTTATTTGTGAAAAATTGGTAAACTAAGTAAAATAACCTACTCACCCCCCCCCCCCCCTCTAGTTTCTAACAAGGTTGTTGAGAGCTGTGGGCAGGAAAATAAAAGGCTGGTGTTCTCAAATGCCGCCACGTATATAAATAATGCTGAGAGTGTGAGACGTATATTCTTAAATAAAAGTAATTAATATTCTTAATTAATAATTAATTAAAGGAGTAAGATAAGAATTTTATAAAATTCAAATAATACTGAGACATATATTTTTATTAATTAAATAAAATTATAATGTAGAAAATTTAATTTCGGGTAAATGGATTCATCCATGGATTGAAAATCGTCATCCATATCCGCTCCACTAAACATCCATATCCGCTTCATATCCAATATTCATCCTTTTAACTTCATCCATGTCCATCACTGACGGATCGGATCGGGTGGATGATCATCGGGTCGGATGATAGTTGTCATCCCTAGTCATGAAGTCAATAATACGTACGTACACATTGTAAATTGGGGTGGGGTTTTATGGCCTTACCAACAATTTAATTATCCCCTTAATTTGTAAAATCTCATTTATCAATTAAATTTTTCATTTGATATATCTTATGAAAAACTAATTAAGAATTCTAATTTTTAATTGGAATTGGTTAACAATACCATTAATTTGTTTCTGTAAATAGTTATAATCAACTAAACAAACATGGTTACTAAAATAGGATCCGTCATCGAATTGGTAGTTCTACGTGTTTAAATTTTAACTTGTCAAGGCAGGTTTCAAATCCGGATGATATTACAATTATACAAAAAGTAGCATAATCAGGGATTGAACTTAATTAATATTTTATTATAATTTATATATAAAATATTTATATTTTAAAGAAATTAAATATTTTGCTTTTCCGAAAATTATTGAGTATAATATTTACGTAATATGTGGGAAAAAGTTAAAAAAAATAAAATACACGATAAAAAAGTATGGGAAAAAGAAAAAACTATTGAATTGTGATATGTTTTAAAAAGAGTAAATTACACCAATCGTACCCGTGGTTTGCCACTAATTTCATCCATCGTCCATGTGGTTCATTAATTACACCAGACGTCCCTATGGTTCATAATTAATTTGTCACGCCTGTAGTCCCTGGTCCACTTAAAATGACTAAAATGCCCTTTCTTCTTTAATTTAAACTTTTCTTTTATTATATTTATTCTTTTTTAATATTAAACCTTTATTATTATTATTGTATTATAACTATTATTACTTTATTATATAAACCCCCCAATACCCTCTCGTCGTCCTCACTGAACCACCCCTTCTCAGACTCTCTCTCGTCTCCTCATCGTTGGAGAAGCAGCCACCGCCACCGCCATCAAGGATCGCGACCGGCTCTCTCTCTCTTTCTCTCTCGGTCTCCTCACTTTTGTCTTCACCATCGCAGATCTGGGTGTGTGTAACATGCCAAACCACCGCCGCCTCGATCCTCTCAGGTTTGTTATTCTTGACATCACAATCATCTCGACCCTCCCTCTCTGCGTAGAAACCCTAATCGCAAAGAAAAAAAATCGAAACCCTTGTTCTTCGGTTTTGTTTCTCTGTGTGTGTGTTTTACAGATCTAGTGTGTGTGGGTGTTACATTGAAGTGATCTATGGGGAGTGGGAAATCTGGTGTGTGTTTGTGTGTTACAGGGACCTACGGTGGGGTGTGTGTGTGTGTGTTTGAGTGGGAGATACGATGGTGGTGGTGGTGACCTATGGTGGTGCAGGTGGTGTTGGTGGTGGTGACCTATAGCGGAGTTGCAGGTGGTGGTGGTTAACGGCTCATCGACGGAGACAGCTTGTGGAGAGGGGGATGCGTACAGAGAGAGACACCTTGTGAAGAGACGAGGTGTGGCAGGTGTGGGTGGCTAGTGAGCTCGCCGTTCAGGTGGCCGGAGTTGCAGGGAAGGGATCGACGGTGAAGGGTTCAAAATGGGGGTGGGGTGTTTGTTTTTTTTTTAATTAATTATTAATATATTGTTTTAAATTAGAAAAGTATTTAAAATTAATTTAAAATCAAGAAAAAGAATTAAAAAAGGGGGTTAGGGGGTATTTTAGTCATTTTAGTTGGGACAGGGACTACAGGCGTTACAAAGTATAAATCGTAGGAACGTCTTGTGTAATTAATAAACCACAGGGACGATGGGTGAAATTAGTGGCAAATCATATAGACAATTGGTGTAATTTACTCGTTTTAAAAACATGGCTAGTAAAGATATTAATCATCTTTTAGACAAATTACTTACATCTGTAATCAAGATACTTAAATCTATTCTATACGTGTCATATTGTTAGCGTGAAGACGGTCGTGTGGGATTTGAATCATGTGAAAATTGAAGCTTTTCCTTAATTGATACAACTCCACGTGGCATGTGGCTTGTGGTATAATTAAACTGACACGTGGAATAGAAAAGAGGGTTAGAGGGGACCCCGTAATATATATTTTGGGATTAATATCAGATGGACTCTTTTGGATGAATTTTGCACACTAATAATTAATTCAGGCATTAAGCCATTGGCTATCCGAAAATCATTGTGCGATTTTCCTCGTCGATCGGCTAATTCCACATAAACTTAAGAACAAAACTACATATATAACCACATATGAAAATTTGTTCCAATGTGTAAAAACGGTGACTTTTTTATGAGAGTGGAGATAGAATTCTTTTTTTTTTCTTTTCTTTTATTGTCTCATGAGGAAAGATATGAATTTTTATTCGGATTTTACGTAAAATTTTAAAATCCGAGATTTTAGTTAACCTGGCGTGATGGGTGGGTCACGGGTTAGCTTGTCCAACGGATTTTCCTCGAATCCGTCTTATACATCTATTCCTTTAATCATCACAATGATAAAAAAAAACTAAGAACCGCGTTGATAGGGCTATGTCGACCGGTTTGTTAGAACCTGGGCGGGTTAATACGGATTAAAATAACATAAACCCTGTTATGGTTGAACCGCTCTTCCGACCGGTTCTCGGATCAACCATTTCAACCAGTTAGATACTTAGGTTTTAAAACACTGGTTTTAAGTTATTCTTGTTTCTTGTTTAGTGGGTTTAATTCAAAATCTATCCTTTTTTTTATTAAATCAAGAAAAATCAACGTAGAAGGTTGATTTGGCATAATTGATGTTATAACTCTTTTAATATTCCCTTTGTAATATGCTTTTTCAGTCTTTTGTTTTTTGTTCTTATTAATTAACTCTCCTTACCAGATTCAGAGCAAAGTAAAAAACGAGTATTGGTTCGGGTTTAAAGTTATTCAAGTTATTAATTAGGTTGGCTTCACTTCTAGGTCGAACTTGATCAAAACTAGTTTCAAAGTTAGTTTAGTATAAATTTAAATTGTTAATTAAATAAAAATACTATAACAATAGAAAAAAAGATAGGTTTTATATCCTAATATTTTTAATTAAAGATGCTTTTATACCATGAGGACTATATATAGGTTAGCATATATGAAAACATTCAAACCAACCAAACCACTCAATATAGGTTGACTGTTTAAAAAGTGAAATATTTAATCAACCATTTATGAGATGCAAAACACTTAGTGAAATATTTAATCAACAATTTATGAGATGCAAAACCTAACTAAGTGAATTGGTTTGTGGCTTATGTTTAAGAATAATGTTTAATATAGTTTATACTTAATTCATAATCTTAAGACACTTATTTTAATCTTTAGATCATGATATCAATTTCCAGATTGTATTTTAAAATTTTTGAGCGGAGGGGATTTTTATAATTTGTATGTGATGTTTTTACAAATCGCATGTGGTTATAAGCTGAATCACCTGTGATTACATATTAGAAAATTTACGACTATATTTTTTACATATACTTTATTTAACACAACTCTTAATATCAAACTTATTTTCTAATATATTAAACCTTGCCATCAACATATTAAAAAAATGATATGGCTAGTATTTCATCTTGTAACCGGAAGGATATGAAGATGCAACTTAAGAATTTAATATTTTTATTGAATAATTTATATGTTGACTAACTTTTTTGGGTTACTTTGATCAATCAATTGCAAAATAACATTTGCTATACAAGAAGATGATAATGATAATGAGAACGACATTGACAACTAAATGAGTTGAATTTAGAGTGATTCGAGTGTTTCAATAATTGCTTTTCCTTGACTCATTGAGCCAGTTTTTAGGTATGTCTACGGTAGTGTGATCAATGTTTTTTTCTTTAAGGTTATGAAGTCTATTGTTTTTAGTTTTTCTTAAGAAAAAAATATACTGACTTTTTTTGAAGGCTTTATTAAGCTGCAAATTTTGTACAAAATTTATACATAAAAATTACAGATAATTATACACAAGGTTATTAAGATCGGGATCTTACCCAATATTGTTTTTGTCTTTGTAAGATTAGATCGTAAAATCGAGTTCGAGATCTTAAGATCCTATCACAAGTCATTAAAGTTTTTTTATATGCTAACATTTCAACCAAAAACCAATTATATAATATTTTTACAAGAGAATAAATCATCAAATTCTAAAATAATATCCATCAAACCCTTTAAATTTTAAATATTAAGAGCATATAGATAACAACTCACACAATTCATTAGTTTACACATCATATTAAACTTTAATATGTGATTCCTAAGCATATTCAATAAATCTAGAGCATATTGTGTACAATATTAATTCTTTATTCCTATAAAAAAATCTTATTCTCGTAAACATAAATCTCTTATAACAAATGAAAAATGAAAAATGTAACATGTGTATAAAGTAGAAAACTGAAAGCAATTGTTTTTAGCATAACGTTGACCACTTAAAATTTAAATATAATAAGATGAAATATTGTAATAATAAAAAATTGTAAAAAATAAAAATCTAAAATAATAGTAATAATTAAAAATGTGAAAAAATAAAAAAAAGTAGGATTGTGAGATCATAAGATTGTATGACGATTCTACGATCTTACAATCCTGAGTACGATCCCACCTATTTACAATCCTAAATACGATCCATCACGTTTTTAATTGTTGAAATCGTAGGATCGTACAATCCTAAAATCAGAATCACGATTTTGATAACTATGGCTATCATGAATATATGCGCTATTTAATTACCTATGATGTTTGAATAATCGATTAACTCAAAAGATGACAATATCTGATTATCTACGATTGATTGTAGGTTAATAAAGTAAATGTTCCATTTTAATTTCATTAAAAACAAAGGTAATTTTGACTTGTAATATATATATCTATATGGTTGAAAGAAGTTTCTTTTTCAAAATTATTTCTTTTTCTATGGTTGAAAGAAGTTTCTTTTTCTAAATTATTTCTAAATGTGTAAAATATATTTTATGAAGAGAGAAATAAAAAACTTTCGGGATTTGTATATAATCAGATCAAACTAATATTTTGTAATTTTAGTAAATTAAAAGTAAATGTTTCATTTTATTTTTGGATTTCTTTCTATTAATCATTCTCGTTTTAATTTTAAATGGGATACAAGCTGTTTTTTTTAAATGTTATTTTTAGATGATTTAGTTTTTAATACTTAAATAATTTAATAAAAATATTTATTTAGTAGATATGTCTATCAACTTTTATAGTTACTTATATAAACATGTATATCAATTTAATTAAATTTAAATTCATTTATTTAAACACGTAAGGGTAAGTTAGTAATTATTACATAAATAGATTTGAAAACAAGACATATATTTATAGATAAGTGGTAAAATAATGTTTACTCTTTAAAACTTACATTTATAACGGTTTAATCGTTAAACTACTTATGAAAGTCTTAATCTTCAAATTTATTGCAATCGAATGTTTTAACTTTTAAGTCACTTAACTTCCAGCAATATGTTTTGAACATTAAACGTTGTTTCAGTAAAAAAAAACGGTCTAATCCTCAAATTTTACATTTAAAAATAGGTTATCCATTAAACTATTGTGAAATAATTTTATTTTCAATACATACATTAGATAAAAGTACGAGTTAATTACATATTTGGTCCCTGAACCATGTCACCTATTACACTTACGGTCCGTAAACTACGTTTAAAACATTGGGAGTTCCTGAACTAAGAATTTTGTTATACTGATGGTCCCTGGTCCAAATAAAAAGACTAAAACGCCCTTACTTTTTCATTGAATATTACCATGATACCCTTATTCCCTTTTTTTGTTAATTTAATTAATTCTAAATAACTCAAAAACATTATTATATCTAATAAATATTATTAAATCTAATCTAATAAATTAATAAAAAGATCACCCCACCTCATACTTTATTCCCAACCACTTCCCAGCCATCCCCTTCGATCTCCTTCTCAAACCCTACTCGCCGCCACCGCCATACCCTTGCCGGAAAACACCACCATCACTCGTCTTCGGAAAAACACCACCATCCACCGCTAGCAGCACCGCCGGTGGTTGGCTGGTAAATGCCGGTGGTTGGGTGGTAAACGGCGGTCGTGATGTGGTAAAAGGCGGTGGTGATGATGAACATAATTGAATTTGATATTCTTCATACACCTTACTAATATTTAAATAAATAAAACTTATAATAATATAATAAATTTAAATAAATAAATAAAACTCAAAATAATATAATAAATTTAAATGAAAGGGTAGTAACGCCTTTTTAAATAACTAGAAACTATTAGTGTGATAAAATACTTAGTTTAAGAACTCTCATTGAAATAAATATAGTTTAGGTACTGTAGATATAGTTTAGAGACTAAATATATAATTAACTCTAAAAGTATTCTTAATTTAATCTGATTAGGGACTAACGACTTTCTACAACTTATCGCACTAAAACTAGATTTTATAAAGGGGCTTATAAAATAGCGTACCAACCAACGTACACCAAGCATCACTTCCACGTCACAGCTAACTTTTTCAAACTAAAAAGTAAAAACCCAATTTAATAAGATTTGTGGAAACATGTATTATTCTTACTTTCGAAAACCAAATAAAAAATAATGACTTGTACCGAAAAACTTAATTAAAAATTATATTTCGTATGAAAATTTTGAAAATTGTTTGTTACATTATTAATTAATTATTTTTACTATACCTTGTCGTACAACGATTTCTAAGGAATTGTACGAACATATTTTGGAAGAAAGATGATATGAATTTTTTTTATTTTTGAGATACGAATTAAACAAAGAGTTTGGTTTACATTAGAAACATGTAATATATATTGACAATTATATCGAATCGAAGGAATATGTTTTATTATGGTAGAATAGTTTATTAATTCGTGCACGCGCGCGTACTTCAGAAGTATATTTGAAATATTAAAATTTTTAAATAAAAATACTGCAATAAATGAAATATCACAGAAACTTACGTATGTCGGAATTTTTAACAAAGAAATTAACTAAAAATTTTGAATCACTTATTTGTAGACTACATTTGTTGTTTTGTTTATAACATTACCTGTTGTCACAAATAAAAACTTATTTTTTTCTTTTTTTACTTCTAACACGTGAAAGGCAAACTACTAACAAAATGACGATTTAGGCTCCATTGTATTTCCACTTATAAAGCCGAATTTTCGTACACCTTGCAAGTAAAAGAAAAAAAAATAATGACTCACATGTTAAATATTAAAAAATCAAGAATGGTTTCATGTTTTGAGTATAATATATTAACACTTCTTTTTAATGTTACTTTTGACTAACTACATACACTAATAATATAGTTTCACGACCATCAAGAACAACTATTTTTACATCTCTGAATTTAAATATTTAAACCATATTTTATAAAAGTTTTCGTACATCTTTCTAATAAGATTGAAAATATTTTAAAATGAATAACTAAACATTTTGAATAACATATTCAAGTTGACCACTCAGCTCATCACCATAATCTCTAAAAAAGTCACTTAGTTAAACAAAAAATTATCTACCCACTACTATTAATGGATAACAAAAAATTAAGAATATATTAATTTTATAAAAAGTGTCATATTACAATAAAATTTATACCAAAACGTAGATAAAAATGAGATGATCTTAAATATATAATATTTTTTTACTAAACAAAATATATCAAAAGTTAGTAAACATAATCTAAAAACAACCTATAATTAGTTATATTAATATACAATTTTATAAAACCCCTTCATATTTTCTTAAAAACCCTCAACTAATATGTTTTTTGTGTTTATGGTTATGTAAAGAAATAAACTAGAGATAACAATAAAGCTTAAAGAAAGAAGTGCATTCTTTCATCAATATGTTGACCGGCTATATATAGTCAATACATGTTTAAATAATAGTTGAGAAAAACCAGCTTACGTCCCCTCTTTTTAGCCATTACCATACACATGCTATACTCCCCACAATATTCACTACGGTTATCAAGTTAATAATTTGAGAGGTTGTACAAACTCGATTATATTATTAACAACTTCAATGCTATTTGGTACATATTTTTTGGCCAAAGTATTTGTATGTGAAACAAAAAATTAAGTTTTACACGATTAACTTTTTTATCTTAAAATTTAGCTTCAAAATTATCAACTAAATAATTTATCTTATTAACTTTTTATCCAATATAATTTAACTTTTCACCCAAAATAATCAAGTTTGATCTTGAGAAAATCAAAACCGAATTTCCAATCTAATAAATTGTGTATGAAACAAAAATGAAGAAACATGATAAGAAGAATTGAAGATGAGATTGAAAATGTCATGTCAAAAAATACAAAACAAAAATTCAACGGATAATAATAATTATATATATTATACGGCGGTCCTTTGACCATTCGCCGACCACCATCCCGGCGGGAGAATGCGACACCTACAGCTTACAACACACTAAATTCGCTCTCACTCGCCGACCGCCCAAGCAAAAAGGTGGTTTGTCAAAAGTTGGCTTATGTCGTCTCTTTCGATTTAATAGCAAGTGTGTACGTATAAATATTATTATTTTTTCATAATTTTCAAAAGTTCTTTTTTGAATTTTTCTTCACTCCCCTTTTGCTTTCTATATTATTTTCTAACCTTTTTTAAATATAACCCTTATCGATTATAAACCTTTTTCATCCTAATATTAAGAGGAGAGATGAGACCACCCGCATCGGACTCGCGAGGGACGTCGTGAAGGCTCCTCACGGATGTGAGGAGTATCGCCGGTCTTCGTGAAAGCCGGCTCACGGTCACACATGTGAGTAGAATCGCGAGCGTGAGTGGAGGGATGTGAGAGCCGATTAAACTTCTTTTTTTTTGTTTTTTTGTTTTTTTTGTGATGTGAGGCATGTAATGGATGCTGGGGTTGTGTGATGTAATGAGAAAATGGTGAGGAAATGATGTGGCTGTGTGAAGGGTGTGATGGATGCTGATGGTGACTCCCTCAATTTTCGTGATCGATGGGCTCATCAGCGTTTATAATAGTCACTATTAGAGGGAGGTAGTTATAGAGACTTAGTCATACCGATTAAATAGTCAATTTTACAGTTATGACAGGTCATCATATAAGTGCTTCAAAAGAGATTATAGTGGCCTCGTCATGGATTTCGTCATTAGAATATTGCACTTGTTTAGATGATTTTACTGCTTATATTATTATTGGTTCACAATGTTCTTAAAGTCTTAGGTTTGAATATGATTTTTGTATAGAGTCTAGTGAATTATTGGTAGGTATTAATGCACTTATGACATAAAATTCAAGATAGTTAATGGGGTTGAGTACTCGAGTAAGAGAGTATTCAAATATACGTCTTCAAAATGACAATTGATCGAGATCGAAGAATCAAAATAAGATAACAATTAATTATTTGATTAAAGTTGAAAATATTTAATTTTATTCAAATTAGATATGATAATTATAAAATAGAAAACTGAAAACCAAAAATCAAACTCGAGTGTTCGTTAAACACAACAAACATTATTTTGGCTTTAAGTCGTGAAACTCGTGTTTAGAACACTTTTTACTTTTCATTCGCTGATTTGCTTTTTTGAACTTTTTGATGATATTATTCCAGACATTTTCTTGTACGTTTTGATTAGTTTGAGATTTTCTTTTGGAATACAATTTCAAATTTTGCAATTTGTAGACATTAAAAGGTATTTGATATGATATGGTGTTTTGAATATATTTTCTTGCAAATGGGATATTGGAGAAGCAAGTATAGCTTGTTTTCGCAGAACACTTTTACAAATCGTCACTTTAAACATGAAACAAGTCCAAAAATCTCCTGTCATCATACTTTATAAGTCCATAAATTAATTATAAGCATCGTTAGTTAGTTATGTCTTGTTTTTTTTCCTCTTCATATTTACATGCCAAACATTTTCCTTTTTAAACGAAAACACTTTTAACAAACAACCATTATATATCATCATTTGTTAACTTAATTTTAATAGGTTATTAAGCTAGCTATAGGTGTTAATGGTTTTGGTCTTATCATATCTATGGGTGGATCGGTCAAATGGTATAATGATATAAGATTATAGTCACTTCAGATAAATTATCAAAATAACACTAATCTTTTTACTAAGGTACTAGTGAAATTATAGGTTCGGTGCTACCAGAGTCTCTCTCTCCCTCTCTCTCTCTCTCACACACACACACACACACTATTAAAATGAAAAATATGGGATAAATTTGAAAGGGTTGAAAAATTGAGTATTACATATAAAATAGTTGAAAAGTGAAAAAGAATATAGTGATGTGCTACAAACATTGTTTAAGAGAGAAAATGATGAATACATTTCACACTTTATGCTTAATCTATTTGATCCTAAACACATGTGTTCAATGATGATTCATCTATCACTCGTTAGTTTATCATGTACGTATGTTATCATCAAAACGACTTGAATCTCAAGACATCGATCATAGGACACATACCATGGTTACAGAGGATCTCGTGGCCCATCCTAATTAAAGTCATATTGCCCTTGAATCATATGATATTATTGTGATTAACTATAGCTAACTTTTTTCATCTTTTGCATGGTCATAAGTTTTAAGGAACACCCCTACAATGAAATAAATTTATTTATTTGAAGATTGAAGGGAAATGCATGTGACTGAAGAGGTATACCCTTGTTTTGCATGACTTACAAACTCATACATATGGATTAATTTATGTGTGTTTGGGATTGCTTATCTAAGTATATATAGGGTTGTCTTAAAGTACATATACAACCTTGAAACTAACCATTGAATCGGGGTTCATTAAATGTTTTCTGTTTAAGCTAATATGTTTATTTTCATAAAAGTTAACACCAAAAATACACCAACAATACCCAATCTCACTAACAGTGGGATATGGGGGAGGTAGATGGTAGACAATCATACCTCTATTCGTAGGTAGAGAGATTGTTTTTTGAGAAAGACCTCCGGCAACATTAAAGAAAAAGAAAAGAAATTTCAAAGGTATTAATAAAATAAATAATAATAATAATAATAATAAAACAATCAAAAGTACGAGCCAAAAACCTAAAAAGGAAATGGAAGAATTTTCATAAATTGGGCAAATATACACTATATATTCCAATTTCAATTTGTCAAATTACAGCATTTACAGCCTTTAAATTGAGCTAAAATACACTATATATTCCAATTTCATTAACTAACTAAAAATTCCAATTTTAAAAAGTAAAGAAGTTTTCTTCTGTTTTAACACTTTGATAGACAAACGAATGTGTTACTTCATAAACCCACAAAATCACCATCGGCGATACACTAACTGATTAGTTATAATTTGGATGTACAAAAAGAAGAACAAAAAGTCGTTGTAGTATAGTGGTAAGTATTCCCGCCTGTCACGCGGGTGACCCGGGTTCGATCCCCGGCAACGGCGATTTGTGTTTTTTTGTCCAAAATGATTCAAGGCTTTTAAGATTTACGCTTTCAGAAGACATATATAAAACCGACACAGTCATATAGTTTTTATTTATTTATCATAAGCAATTATTATTAAAGTGTTAATAAGTAGGCTAAAAATTTAAAACTCGTCATCTGCATTTTATATAAAACTCATTATCTATAATTTAACATTACATCCAAAAAGACAAAAAATAGAACCTATAATAGTTTTGGAAAAACACAACACTTAAATTAAATATTTAAATCTACTATATTATGAAAAGTTTATTCTACCTCATTTATAAAAATTTTATATTGTTCTAGAGTAAAACTAAATTGAACAGTATTTTGATAAATATGTTTTTCTATAAGTATGGGCTTTTGAAACCTATTGGAGTTTTAAGGCCCAGCCCGTTTCAAGTAATTGACTATTCGGCTTGTGAGAACAACTAAAGGTGACATAGATGATGATAGATCATTATTTGTGAGTTTGTGACCATTGATTGCAACTTGTAAAACATAAGTTCATTTAGAATCTTACACGAAATTAACTAATTGTATAAAATATACAATTTAAACGAAAATAGAACCATCAAAGTTCCATTCACACATCATTTGATTGGGCTAACTACATAAAAGAAATAATGATTGTTGGTTTAAGAATAATATATATCTAAAATTAACTTTGGAGGACGGGCATGAGTTACACACAACAAATTTAATCATGCATTATAATTATAACTGTTTTATGCCTACAAAGTTTTATATTTTTACCATCCACATGTTTAAGCACATTGTTGTACAATCAAATGTTATGTGTAAATCATATTTCTTGAAGGATCGTACATATTGAAATTATCTTAGGGTCGATATTTTTTTTTTAAATATTTTAATGTTCATAATGACAATAGTTAAGATAAGTTTATTGTATAGTCCAATATAGTCCATACTTATTGTATAGTCCTGAGGGACTCATCTTAGCCCTTGGATCAGCCCCATCAATGGTCCAGATTAAATTTTAAAAATTTGGGCGGAGTGACATTTTCGTAATTAACATGAAATGATTTTACCATCACATGTAATTGTATAGTGAATCACATGTGATTTTATATTGAATCACATGTGATTAAATATTAAAATTTAGGACTATGCTTTTTATATAGACTATATTGAACACAACTCTAAATAATTAATGTAAAAGTTAGGTCCGTTATTATTGCTATTATTATCATCCGAAACCATCAATAGATCAAACTATTTAAACTCTTGTCACTAAATAATATAAACAATTCAAAAGATTTAAACCTCAAGATCTGAAAACATTTGAATTGAAATTCAAGATCAAAAGTATAAACAAATCAAAACCCAAACATTCAAACCATAAACGAGATCATGTCACTTTTCTAGTAAAAGAAATCACAAAACCTAATTGTTTCATTACAGCTAGAACAATAGAATATCCCATTAACAATGAATAATCATGTACACATCAAAACAATATCAGATATCAAATTTTCAAAAACACTTAAGAAAAAAGAATGGAGGAAATCTAGAACTTACGTAAATCTTGAACCATTCATGGATAAACACACGTATAATTCTCAATATTCAAATCATTAACCATTAACAATCCCAACACTCATATCATGAATAAACGCCCACAATCACTAATATTAATGAATAAAATGGTTGCCGGTGTTTATAAACAGATCGGAAAAAGATGACTAGAGGGCGACAACAATGGTGGTCTATAAACAAAATTGGCAAAGGAAAGAGATACGGTCCTAAATCAATATTAATAATAACTAAAATAATATGGATTTTAGTTTTGCATTATTTTTAAAGATAGAAATTATGTCACTGCCATATTCGACGTGAGGTTACAACCTATTAAAAAATGGTTTTAGAATTTAGAAGATTAAAAGTTAAATTTTAATATTTAATCACATGTGATTCAATATAAAATCACATATGATTCACTATACAATCACATGTGATGGTAAAATCATTACATGTTAATTACGAAAATGTCACTCCGCCCAAATTTTTAAAATTCAATCTGGACCATTGATTAGACAGATCTAAGGGCTAAGATTAGTCTCTTAGAACTATGCAATAAGTATGGACTATATTTAACATTTCTAAAAAAATAATAATAAGTTAAAAGATTAGATAGTTGATTAACAAGTATGACGGTGCTTTTCATTAGAGGCCGAATTGGCAAATATTCAGACCAAATCGATCCCGAAAGGGTTTCCCTACGAACAACAAACAGAAACTCTTTCAAATTCAGCCCTGAATTCAATTGCCTTCTTTTTCTCCCAACTTCCTCCTCATTGCTTCAATCAAGAGGAGCTCTAATCATGATATGACTGATGCCCGACAACTAAGCTTGAACAGAATTTGTATTCAGATGATCAACGCGTGTCAAGGTTACGTTCGCCTTTGTAGAAAATGCTCACGCTTCAGCTCTTGCACAAATTAGCCTCGATTCGTACTCAAACTCCTCCATATCCTCGCTATGTCAAGGTTGTCTTTTGATTTTTGTGTTCAAATTTTCTAAATCTATGCTTCCATTTTGTTAAGGTCGTATATAATTGAAACAATTGTTGGTGGAATTTCGTGTTACGGAGCATTATACTGACTTCCGATTGGTGAATCTTTTATCCTTACTAGTATTTTAGGGTTTTTACATTAAGGATTCAATATAAGAAATGAAAGGTTCTTGGGAAGACACTACTCTCGACAGAATCAAAATATTACCAAATATCACAATGACTATCTTTTACTTAGGAATTAAGCTAGGGTTTCTGTTTATGCTTTTCTTAATGCAGATTTGGTTTAAGTCATTGTGAATCTTATGTGTACTTAGGTAGAAATTGCCACACTAAGCAGGGTGTTTGTTATGAACAGTTTAAAGAGTTAGTCAAGAACCATCATTTAGGGTGTGTTTGGGATCATGTTTGCTTTTGCATTTGCATTCTCAAACAGTAGATCACAACTTGTTTTATGGAAAACACAGATAACCACTGTTTTCAGATAGTTGGCAATTAGCCAAACGTTGTTTTGTGATTCAGATGATCTTCCTCAAAATGCAATCACCCTCTTAGGGTCAAACAAATGAGTTTAGGGGAATCATGTAAAAGGAGCTGCTATATGATAGCATTTTAAGGTTTGATACTTTGATTCCAGCTTGATCCATGAAAAAAGGAAGGGAAAAAAAAACTTTTATGGCATTACCTGCTACGATCAAACACTCCTTTTGAATTATAGTGAGCAATTTGAATGGATTATAATACTGTTACCTTGGGTACAACTGATCTGTTTATTATAATAAATACAGGCTCTTGGTGGTCAGAAATCTTAAAAGAATTGCGCAATCAATTCGAACAAACGGCCAGAGAATTCAGTCAGTGGACAGGAATCATGGGTCAGTTTATAAGATCGGTTTATATTCCTCCCCTAGAAATTATTCCATCATCCGAACCAGTGATAGAATAAGGCATCATGCTCAAATTGCTTGGAAAACAGTTTCCGAAAATTCATCTCACACTGTTAAAACTTTTCCATCCATAAGTAGGATTTCTCAAGCATTTAGTTTGGCAATAACCCGATCTTATTTTGTAATTCCGGGCATATCTGCATTTGTAAGCGGGAATTTGGCTTTTGCACAAACAGGGCAAAATTTTGATTATTTTCAGCCAAGAAACTCTCTTTATATGCACGCGGAAGATGGTCACGCATTCTTGATATCATCAATCCATTCGATATTCGAAGGTTTAATAATAGTAATTAGAGCTGTCTATTTGGCAATTCTATTCGCACCCAGTATAGCAACAGCCCCCTTCGCAGAATATTTCGGTAACTCATCAAGAAAAAACTGGCTACACCTCGTACGTCGTACATTAGAGATAGCAGGTCCTGCTTTCATAAAATGGGGTCAATGGGCAGCAACAAGACCCGATCTTTTTCCTCGAGATTTGTGCACTGAACTTTCTAAACTTCACACAAAAGCCCCTGAACATAGCTTTTCTTACACGAAAAAGACGGTTGAGAAGGCATTTGGACGTAAAATTTCTGAAATATTTGATGATTTTGAGGAGGTACCCGTGGCGTCAGGAAGTATTGCTCAAATTCATCGTGCCGTTTTGAGATATAAATATCGTGGTAAGCAGATCAAGCCTTTAGTAGTTGCTGTGAAAGTTAGACATCCGGGAGTAGGTGAATCGATTAGAAGAGACTTCGAGATCATTAATGTAGTAGCAAAGATTTCAAGATTCATTCCCACTTTAAAATGGTTGAGATTGGATGAAAGTGTACAACAATTTGCGGTTTTCATGATGTCTCAAGTGGATCTTGCTCGTGAAGCTGCTCACTTAAGTCGATTTATCTACAATTTTAGAAGATGGAGAGATGTTTCGTTCCCGAAACCTGTTTATCCACTTGTACATCCTGCTGTTTTGGTTGAAACTTTTGAGCAAGGAGAAAGTGTAGCACATTACGTTGATGAGCTTCAAGGACATGAAAGACTTAAGAGTTCTCTTGCTCATATTGGGACTCATGCACTTCTAAAGATGCTTCTGGTAACATTTTATAGGCCTCTTTGTTTACTTGGTTGTGATAATTAGTGATTTCATTGGACATGTGTGAAATTTTTTGAGTCAGTTGAATTAATAATTATATATTCTGATTTACTTAATGATCCATATACATGTTGTTACAGGTGGATAACTTCATTCATGCTGACATGCATCCTGGAAATATTCTTGTACGGAGCAAATCATCTCGTAAAGGGATATTCAGATCAAAACCTCATGTTGTATTCCTTGATGTAGGCATGACTGCTGAACTTTCAAATAGTGATAGAGTTAATTTGTTGAACTTTTTCAAGGCTGTTGCTCGTAGAGATGGTGCTACTGCAGCAAAGTGCACGTTGAAGCTCTCAAAGCAACAAAACTGTCCTAATCCTCAAGCCTTTATAAAAGTAATGCTCTTTATTTAATTTGAATTTGTAATTTTTTGTTTTCTATTGATGGTAGTGTAAATTTTATGTTAATGTAGGAAGTGAAAGAATCGTTTGATTTTTGGGGTACTCCAGAAGGGGACATAGTCCACCCTGCTGATGCAATGCATCAATTGCTGGAACAAGTGAGGCGACATCGAGTCAATGTGGATGGAAATGTATGCACCGTCATGGTTACCACTTTGGTTCTCGAGGTGATTATTCTCTTCTGGCAATTTTCATACAAAAAAAACCAAATTTAGAAATGGGATGGAAGGTTGGTATATTACTGACCCAACATGTTTCATCAGCGTCACATCTTTCTTTTGACCAGTTGTTCTTTTTGATCAGTTCATTTTGCCACATGTAGGCGTTACTTAACATGTTTCCAAAAGGGCAACATATCAAGTACAGTTGGTATTTAGTTTCATTATTTCTAGAAAGGTCAATACTTGAAATGACAGTTGAAAAACTTGAAAAGGGTTTGTTTTGTTTCAAAAACACATCTTTTAACTTGGTGTGATTATATTCTTGCAGGGTTGGCAAAGGAAGCTGGATCCAGATTACGATGTCATGCATACACTACAAACATTGCTACTCAAAGAAGACTGGGCAAAGTCATTAACGTATACAATCGAAGGACTCATGGCTCCGTAAACATAGTTATGATAATCAATCTCCCTGGGAGAAAGTTTTTGTTAAACCCGTGAGTGTTTATAGCTCAAAAACGAATTGATTCGTTTAATCTTTCTTACTATGCTTGCACATCCATCCAACAATTTTTGAACGAAAGATATAGTCAATAAACCTGCGAGTTTAAAAATCCAAAAATCAATCTATACGTCATCATTGAACTATTATGATAGGTTCAACCGGCCAGGTCAATCCGAGCTTTAAAATATTGTTCATTATTGTTGTTTCAATAGCAAGTAGCCAATCCAAAATTCGTTCCCGCTGTGTTTGAATCTTGAATTGATCATAGCAAATTAGCAAGCATCTTGTTTCAGATTAAAAAAGGTAAAGCTGACTAGGTTGTTTCACAAGGTTTTTTTCCCTCTTTGCCAATTTTCAAGTTTCAAGCATACCACTACTTTCTTCTAGCTAAATTTTAACTTACCTTCATTAATCGTTTCAGATAAAACAACAAAACATAAGATCACCTCTTTAATGGTTACAAAGAGCAGAAAACGTGAAAAACAAGCAATTACATGCAATATACATCTAAAATTTTATAAACAAAACTAACAAAGAACTAAGTTGACGATAATTGTAGACGAATATTACATCTAAAGATTCTGAACCAGGACCCTACAGTAACAATGGAGGATGAAAATGGTGTCTACAGTTGAACCAGTAACTGGTTCAGTTTCTTCGAGGGTTGTGTTGCAAATGAGATGCTCTATCATGTGATTATAACCGCATGTCCTCTCTAGTTGTGATCAAAGTTGAAAACGAGCATATGCCTAACAAGTAACATCATAAAGAATTTGTTACACCTGCAAATACCAAATTTATTACACACCCGTTACTTTGATCAATCCATGATGATCGAGACGAAAATAACACAAATCCAAGAGTGTGAATCTAAGCCTCACGACTGTTAAAGAGTAATAATGTAATTTCAACTACATATTTTCTTGAAAAATACCGGAACTAAGGGTGTTTATAGCTGTGTGTTTTGGAAGTGATTATCTGATATTATATAGTGAATATCAAATAATCAGAGTGTTCAGCAAATTAGATTAAACAGGGGTAAAAGGGAAGGACATAGAATAAAGTAGGTCAAAGTTCCCAAATTAGATTAAACAGGGGTAAAAGGGCGTTTATATTGACTCGTCATTTGAATAGATAGATTGATATTCTGAAGCAACAACTTCAAGTCGTAATAATCAGATAATCGGTTCCAGATTGTATATACAAACAACTGTGACGCATACCAGCACAAAATGCATGTGTACTTTTGGCAATATCTTAAAATATAAATGTCTATATATAATGAATATGATTGTAGCAAATACAAAGTTACACACTTCAAAGTTAAAGAACAAGAGTACCTTTTGGGCTGTATCTTTGCTATTTTTAAGCTTCATTCGCAGATCACCGACTTCATTTCATCCTGATTCAGAGTCCTCAAGAGCGCCTTTGACTCGAATACTCTTTTTAAGAAATATTACAAGCCAAAAACGCACTTCTGTAACTACATGTTGAAGTGTTTCCGACACTTGAAATCAAGAAGGGACAAGAATACACCTACAACAGAAAATTTTATTCTGATATAAATAAAACAGAAGATCCAGATAGAAGCAAGAGACACCCACATGCTAATCAAAACCATGACATGATTTACTGAATAAGAATATTCTAGAACCAACTTAGAAGTGGTGTGACACTAGAAACGACTATTATGATAGTAAGAAATCAAACATGACAAAACTATGTTTATATTAACAAACTAAAAAGAACGAACAAATATCTAATCTTCTACCACCGTCTTTAATTCTATCAAACATTCAAGAGACTGATCGCCATGATTCAAAACTTCATTCTGTTTAATTAAGCAATTAAAACATATATAAAAGTTTTCTTAATCCCTATTTATAGATTTACATAATACTAATGTGTATCCTACTAGAACAATTGTTATTTAATAAATAAAACAACCTGAATACATGTATCCTAAATAAGAATCTGCAGATCTAACAACTACCTTCAAATAGGGGAACATAAGTGGGTAACATGTCTGCTAAAGCTTCTGAAAATTCAAGGAAAAATCATTAAAGCCATGTCTACTTTTAACAAATTCAGATAAATTAGCAAAAGAGTTGAAAGCTCAACAATAAATGCAAGTAAGATGATTAGTATCTTGTTAGTGAGTACTTGATCAAATTAATTTCTATTCTACTTGTGATTGCTAGCAGTTCAGTACATTAAACTCTTGTCTTGCTCTAAACTGGACATCTCTAGTAACATAATAAATGCTTTTTATAGTGAAAAGAAAGAATATTTGCATATGTGGAGTATACTAAAATATCCATGCTTAAAAATGGATCATATCCTATTACAAATAAGGCAAGTGAAGGTAGACATATATTCTCTTGCAAATGACTAAGAAGTAAGAACTATAACTAGTTTAGAATAAGCAATATTTCCTCATGGAATATAACTTTATAATTCTTTGTTATTTTATTTAACTTGATTTACATAAAAGTCGCAGGAGGTGTTCTACAATAAGTATCCTGATTGGATTTGTGACTCAAACAAGTTAACCTTAAACTGCAAATGACTCGAGTCTCCTTAATTCTTCATTTAAAAGTGTACAAATATAAATCCATATAAGCAGTGTTCCATTCATGAACAAACCAAAATAATAAATAGAACAATATTGATAATGAAAACATCATATTGTTGTACAAAATTGTACCCCTTGGTCACAGAAGAGAAGTGTAGTAATTGACTGCACACAGGATTATATTGAGAGTGTAAAGCCAAATACAATATTAGAAAAAATTTGTACAATGACCATGGGGAAACAGTAATATTAGCTTAAAAATGACCAGAAAACAAAACGATGCGTATCACGGGACAATGTATGTGAGGCCACCCAAATATTCTATTTCAGGCCACCCATGTATATAAAAAATAATACCATATATGCCACCCACAGATGTCTCTTGTGGCATTGATACCAATTTTGAACACAAACATACCAGATGACAAATATACCCTTGAAGTTTCATGAAAAGACATCAATTTTAACTATAACGCATCAAACACCTCATCAAAGACACACCTGTTTTCTAAATTACTTTAAGGTCATTATTATCATTTGGCATAATTTTGGTTATAATTGGTATAAATGAAATAAGATACATACCCGGGTGGCTATACGGTAATTTTAATACTAAAAAGTCCACAATGAAAAGTTGAAAACTTAGGTGGCCTCCACATACATTATCCCTATTATCAAATAGCCAAATGGAAACTATTGGAAATTGCTTGGGACTAAGTGAGTATAAAAGAAGAGACTTATTTAGAGCAAGTAACTGTTTTATGTATTTACAATTCTATGGCTCACTAACATTAAAAATGGAGGAAATATCATATAGACATGGGCATCCATTAGTGGCCCTAAACTACAAAACCACTCAATATATTCTTTAAAAAAAACCAAAATCCCTGATAAAACATATATATCATATGCCACAATATTGTTCTGGATACCATGTTCGTATACTCAGCAGAATAGGTTGATTTAACACCGGATCGCGAACATTGAATATTATCCTCCCATTCTGTTATCTGTAAATTAGGGATTTTACAGGTTTTAAAATGAATTTTAAAAAAGAGTTTCCTAACAGACTCAAAAGTAACATGATTTCACTACTTACAGCAAGTGTCAAAATTTGATCATAAGCCAAATTCACTTGTAACTCTCGGTCTTTACTCCACGACTTTGTCACTGATTCTGAAGTTAACAGAAAGTACCACAGATTGAGATGATAATAATAAATATAGATTATTTATTCGAAATTTATACGTAAACTAATGAGGCCACCTTTTATGATTCTAGCGATAAAAGAAAACAAATACTTTAAAACTAAATTTATTAATAATGCTAGAAATGGCACATTGGATGGGGTTGGATACAGGTCAAAGAGGTTAGTTTCCAACATTGTTTGTCCATTTTTCAAAATTTCATACATAATTAATGCTTTAAATAGTTACAAAAGCAAACAATAAAAGTAAAAATCATTTTTTCCTGTAATAAAAGCGATCTAGGTTATTAGCATTTGAATACATATTAAGTGACTTCTGATGGTCTGACCTGTTCTCATTTATAGCCAAGTTTTTAGAAATTTACCCATTTAAACCATTGGAAATACAATGTAACCAAACCAATCCATTTTAAAGTAAATTGGGTCAAAAGTGCTGTTTACCAATGTTAAGAGACTTACTCAGCTTGTGAAACTTTTCGAATTTCTTCAACTGCGGCATTTACAGTATGAATAGTCATTTTCTTGACCTGAAAAACCATTCAGAACTTGTATAACACACTCTAGACGAATATGTAGAAAGAACTTTAAGCTAGAGTGTTAGAATATCTACATCAAGCATTTTTCCTTTTGCTTTGTGATTTATAGGAAGTTGACGGATTTCGTCACTCAACTTGAAGCCCATGGATGCACTTTCGGGCGAGACGCATTCAAGTACAACATTAACACATGACTGCATGAGGTCAGATTACAATAAAAGATCAATAATAGTTCCATAAAAATATACATAAAAAATACAATGTTTACATGATTCAACAATGTTCTTACAATCTTAAATACAAATTGCAATTCTTAGTACAACACACACATCAAAGAGAGATCGACTCCATATACTAGTTGGATCCCCTAAGCATGGGCCAACCTACATGTAAACCAGAATACACGTGCATACCTTAAAAAAAGCGTAGTGTAAAAGAAATAACCTTCTTTTTGGGTTGTCTCCAACTCTCCATGAAAACTGCAATTTTTCTCTTTTATAAAGACTATGAACATACCCTGAATTGGCTCATTTGACTAAAATGATTTTATAAAACATCAGTGTACAAGGCATAAAAGAATGTGTGGGCGTGTGGCAGGACTTTTTTGGATTAGACAGAACGTATTTGGCTTTAGGCTAAACCAAATGCATTCTAGACCAAGATTTTATAGATGTAAGTGCAAAAGGCATAAAATAGGTGTTGCGTGACTTTTTCCTGATTAGACTAGAAAGTATTTGGTTTAGAATAAACCAAATGTGTTCTAGTCCTTTATTAGATAAACATAAGTGTACAAGGTGTAACAAAAGAAAAGTGTTGCAGGACTTTTCTACTTTAGACAAAACCAAATGCATTCAGACAATATAAAGCAAAAAAGAAGAGCTATTTACACCATAAAGACATCATCACCCACACACTATATAGACAGCACATAATGAGTAATGAAACAAGCAAAATATATAATAACCAGGCTCGAGGTCAGATGTGTTCTAGTCCATGATTTGATGACATAAGTTTACAAAACATGACCAAAAAAAAGTGTTGCAGGACTTTCCTGGGTTAGACTAAACGTCTAAACCAAATGCATTCTACTCCACAACACTACATAGTCATTCATGCTATTGATATGGATCTAAAAAGATTCCTTGTCTTTTTTAAGAGTTATTTATGTGTTCGGAGAGACTTTTAACATTTTACCTACACTAAAATGCCAACCATGCAATTATCATGAGGCAAAGGTAGTACAAGTTATTCTGCTTATGAGCCAATAAATATAAGAAATCAAAAGAATGACATATGTATAGATGAACATGGCCAAAATAGCTTGTAACATGCTACCTTAATTTTCTTTACTTGATAGGGACATCCAGCTGGAATGATAACGGTTTCACCAATATGTTGCTCGAATGTCCATGGTTCCACATCTGTTTATAATAGTATTAATAATAAATAATAAAAGACCCTGTTTTATTAATCTTTTAGAAACTAATTTATAAGAAGGCGAGAGGATAATACTTACCGAATTCTTCCCTAAGATACTTCTTATGAAAGGCATCCAAGTAAAAGCTCTCATCAAGAATTGGATGAACAACCTATGGGACAATGCTAAGTAAGTGATCACGTTGCTAGTCGAAACAAAGGAGTGTTTGGATGTGCGTTTAACCAGTTCAGAGTGTTTGGCAAAACTTATTATGATTCTTTCAAGTCACAATAATCACTTTGAAAAAGCACACGCACTTAGCTTTAAGCTTTTATGTTGTTTAAAAAGATACCTTTTTGGGTGAGCAATGGGGTGAGTTAAGCTCGTCGGAATACTTTCTAAGAAACTCGACAAGTTTTGAAACATCTTCTCTACGAAAAACATCCCATCGGGCCCCGCAAGTGTCGAAAACCTTCCGTTGGTGACATCTTGAGCTTCCAAGCTCATCTTCACACAAATCTTCATCATCCGAGTCACCAATGCTTGAATCATCAGAAAAGACACATGGTTCCCTGTTATGTATTGGAGTGAGTTCTCCGTTTGTGTTATCCTCCAACTCAGATTGTTGAGTTATTTCACTACTAAATGATGATTTCCCACATTGTTCATCATTTTTGTTCTTAACTTCATTATTCCTCAAAGTCTCGCTATGATCTTGTGAACTGTATTTGTCTAACAAGATCTTGAATTTATTGAGCTTTCTCTCGGAAATTGGAGATTCAGTAGCATGCACAAGAACATTAACCTGAAACAAAAAGTTAGAATAAGATTTATAAAAAATCAATAGTTTAAGGATCACATATATGCTGTCATTGGATGTTTAGATTTGCATTTCTGGAACTGATTATGAAATCGCAATAAATAAATTTTCAATGTCTGGATAAACAAAATATTTAGGGGACTGATAATCAGCTATGGGTATTCAGGTTCATACCAACTGTAACAAATATGATGATCCAAGGGTAACGTAAAATGAATATTTATCCATTACTTTATCCTAATTTGAGACTTTTACTCCCATTTCACAAAACAGTCTCTTTTTCACCAAATGCCCTTTTTGGTCACTATCTCCTTACAGATTCAGAATTGGGCAACACTTATACATTTAACTATTACAGCCTTGAGTAGCAAAAGTACATACAAACACTATCTTCTATATGTTTTTTTCCAGCTAATTATCTGATACTGATCATTCAAGATCATATAACTGCTTTCAAATACAAATCCAAACACCCTCTTAGTGACTTAGCCTGAGAAAGGAAGGGCTAACAGGTGCAATCAACTTCCCTCAACTTTTTGTAGTCAATATTACTGTTTAAAAAACTTTAATATGAAGTCATAATATTCAAGAACTTTCTCCCCAACCCAAAAAAAGAACTAAGTAACTCATAAATATAGACGCAATCTCTTGTAATACAAAGAAAATGACTGCAGAAGTTATCTTAAAGCCATTAGATACGTACCATATCATAAGCATGATAGCATAACTTTGTTAAAAAATCACTCCCCATGAGATCTTCAGGTCTACCATATGAGATATAAACAAAAGGACCCAGGTCAACATTTTGACTTTCTGGTGGCATGTTCACCGCCAAATTTAAAACACCCGTTAATGGATTAAGATACTGTTGAATTGGCATAACATTCATCACAGCAGCATAATGACTTGGAAAATGTTCTTGAAAGAAACCAGAAGATAACCAAACTTTGAATTTCAATTTCTCGTTCCACACATTTGCATGTGTTTTCCCACCCATAAAAATCTGTTGCCTTCCCATTTCTACCTCACACCAATCCGAGCGGTTTTTCAATTTCACTTCTTTTTCATTCCGGGATTTTACACTTCTTTCAAGATACATGAAGAACATGTAAATTGGTTCCCAACTTAACTCTATATCACTCTTGATCACATCTTGAATAATCAAAGGGTGACCTTTGACCCAATGTTTTGTGAAATGTCCAAGACTTTTGTCACCAAGATCTTGTTTGATTGAAAAATACAAACCCTCATTCACACCTTCGTTTTTGCCATTTCCTTCACATAGTGCACAACTAGAAGAATCAAAATCGACAAATTTTGTAAATTTAGAGTTGCAAACTATTTCTTTTGCACTTTTTTCAATATCTTTAGTCCAATTAAAGGGGAGATGAGATTGTAAACCAAGAATACCGTCCCCACAACCACCTAAATTCTTTGGTGGACATTCTATACTTCCGTCTTCATTACTTTTCCAGTTCCATAATATTGTGCATAAAGATTTCTGTCCATTTGTTGTTGCATGTTTAAGATCTCGAAGTCCTCCATGTAAGTGTCCCTCCCGAAAATCCTGACAACAAGGTAAACAGAGAATATACGAGCAATTTCCACAGCTTCGGTGAACATCCACAATGCAAGCTTTGCAGAAACCGCTGCACTAGGTAAAAATGTATCAGTGATTCTACCGAATTATCAAAACAGTTTACATAAGTCAAATATTTACAATATCCTTTGAAAGTTGAAATAGACAATTTTTACCTACTGAGTAAAAAGAACTTAAATAAAATAAATAAATGAGTGGAACAGTTTTAGTTGCCAAAGTATTCAAGTTATTACAACCTACGTATTCTTTCATCAACAAAAACTGGACAATCCTCTGATAGTGATTTTTCTAATCATTTTTGACATATTAAACATTTCATGAGAAAAAAGTCCAAACCTGTCAGTAGGTCAGCATGACCCAGCCCATTCTAAATTTCTTCCCATTTTGACAAGGACCCCTTACCCAGCCAACCCCCGTCCATTGTGCCACACACGAAAAAAGAAGACAAAATAGGACAAGCTTAATGGACCAAAATCAATGCCTTCAATGTTTTCCAGTGATTGAAATGGAGCAAAGAGGCCATTTGGCTTGAAATTTCACACAAAAAACAGGTAACTGGAAAACATACCAGCACTGCTGCTTCGGGGAGCCTGTAGCCTCCTGTATCTGTAGCTCGCTGTGGTCTTTTCCTGAAATTCTCAAATATAATAATAAATTTGATTCTCATTTTTCAATTGTTATTTTTAAAACACAAACAACAAAACCAATACACTACCTTTAAGTTTAGCTTCGATATCCATCTCAATTTCCTTTTCTTGATTAATTTGTTCAAGAAGAGGAAGCAACAAATGAATCATGTAAAGAAGTTGTTGGCTCTTATCAAACTTCCATTCACCGCTAGAAACAAGAAGATCCTAAAAAGACACACACACAGAAGTAGAGTATATTATTACATGAAAACAACAATGGTGTGGCATAAGTGGGTCCATCCAAACCTTAGTTTTGTCTTCTTTAGATCTTCCCCTTACACAAACCCTACAGCTGCAAGTTTCACTGCAAACAGGGCACAGTTTCTTCACTTCTGCCTTATCATGATGCCTAAATCCATTCAAATAACCAGATTTAATTTCCAAAGAATTTAGATTTTCAAATTAAATAAACAAAATGCACCATGGGGGAAAAAAGTTACGAGCTTGAAAAGGCTATTGTAGAAAACTTTGTGGTTAAAGGTAAATTAAATGGTTGAGATATTTGCTTAACAAACAAAGAATAATTAGCACATATTGCGCTATTGAAATCGGAAATTATAATCTATTGTCTGACAAACAACATGATCAAATATGTTGCTAATGAACTGAAAAATACAAATTACTAATACAAACCTCTCACGGATACAATCTTCACAAAAGAAGTGTTTTTTGCAAGTCAAACACTTGACAAGAACACGATAGCTGCACATCCGACACCAGTGGCACTTCTTTGTTGACGCTTTTACATTAGCTTTTATATTTGGTAAAACCTAGACACAACAACAAAAATCAGTAAATAGCAGTGGCGGGATAATTCAAAGGAACTAATAAGAAATTAAACTCAAAGACGCAAAGATCAACAAGATGTGAAATGAAAACAATCTGCATTGTAGCTACAAGAACATTAAACATCCAAAACAACAAAACGAAACCTATCAAACATCCTGCATTGTCGCAGTTTCTTAACAAATTTGAGATTGATGTTATAAACAAGCATAATCATATACATTTATATACAATCAAACAAATTAGGTTTTAAAGAACAACCTGCATTGTGGCAATAGGGACCCGTTCAATGTTTTTTGATCTGAAAAACCTTGTAGGCACCGAAATGGAAGCAGGAATCCCAACTTTGACATTGTTGACTGTACTGGGTGATGATGATGGTGAAGATTGCGAAATTTCTAGTCTTCCATACTTCAATTCTTTCACTATATCTTCTTTCTGTGGCTGTTTCCCCTTTTTCTTCTCAACTTGTCGATTTAAACACCCTCTAATCAAGTCCAATTGCAAATCCCCCTTTTTCAAATTCATCTTCTTCAGCGCATCATCAAGATCCTCTGAAATATCCACCGATGATTTCAATTGCGCCTCTGTTTGGTTTCTTTTGCGCCGTTTTCGAGGCAGACTTGAAGAATTCTCACTTGGGTTTTTACCCCTTTTTCTGCGTAAATTGGAAGAACCCGTAGTACTCTCATTAACCCTAATTTCACACTTGTCAGTAGGGGTTTCTTGATTTTTTCGGGACTTTTGTCTCTCGAGCTTTAAATTCTCCGGCACCGGCTCCTTATTCTGCCGGAGACGCCCTTGAAGAAAATGCGCTTCACAAAGGGTCCTCCCCTCGAACACGGGCCGTCCGCAACGCCATTTGCGACCGTCGTTCCTTTTGCATCTCTGGTCATCTGGTAAGGAACCACCATCACCGTCGTTTTCTGCCATATTTTACACTCTCTTTTGTGGGTTTTGCTGAAATTAGAGAAAGATCAGAATGCTTTGAAGAAGGTAGAGGAAAGATTAAGAATTTGTTATCAGAAATTGTGGGTTTTGAAGGGGAAAAGGAACAAGGGTTTTGGTTGAAAGGGGGAAAGAGGATTATGTTAGCAAGTAGCGATGAAAGGGGGGAAGAGGTTACGCTTGTATTCGGTGGTGTAATGTAATGTAAACTGACAGAAAGTCCAAGGGTATCTTCGGATTTTGATATGTGTCACGGATTCTGTGTAGTGCTTATATCAGAGAGAGATTGATTCTACATCCTCTTCAAAATTAATAGATTTCGATATAAAAATCTACGAGTATCATGTGTTATATATATGGTAATTATGTTATCTTAACCAACTAATCTATTCATTTCCATAAATATGTATACAAATTTAATCATTTATAGATTATATAAAGTTTGGGAGTGGCTCGAGCTAATCTTGTATAAATTCAAGTTTGAATCGTTATATGTTTCAAACTTGTTTGTATGCTTAAATTTAAATTCAAACTCTATATAAACTTGACTCCAAACATATCTCGCGTGAGTGAGTCTTGAACAACTGCATAAAAGATTGACGCGTTTGCAGCTCAACTTTCTACATAAAACCAAAACCAGAATTGAAAAGTTTGTTTTTCGGAAAACCATATTCTAACGGTTAGGCATGTTGTTTCTCAGTGAGAAAATAAAAGCACGTCTACTATTAAAAAAAAGCCAAATATTATATTTCAAAGTAATTTTTATTAAAAAAAATAAAAACCAATATACTTTTATAAGAAATAAAAACAAGTTGTGCCAAAATAAAATAAAAGGAGTGAGGGATCGAACTTGAACCTAAGTAATAAATGTCATGTTGATAACTAGTTGATCTAGACAACAAATTTGATCAACTTTATAAAATTTAATATATATTATTATCCTGATGAATTTTAGAAAAATTTCAAGAAATGAACAGTAACATACGCAAATTAAGTTCGCCACCATTGTTATATATATAAATTTAAGGTTTTAAATGGTATTTTAAAATTAGATTCAACATATTAAGACAAATGAAAGTATGAAACTATAAAATTTAAACAATCATGGGCCCAACTTAAGCGTCAAATGATTTGATATTTTGATTAAGTAAACAACAACATAAATACATTGGCCCAACGTAGTCATTTTTTTAAGTTTTAACATTTGAAGCTTAGTAAGTTAAAAAAAATTCTATCTTAGATACACAACCAGCCCAATATAATATACAAAAACTAGATTTTAAGTACCCGCGCTTTGTAGCGGGTTAAACCACTCGCTCTTAATTTAAATTGCTTACTTTATAAATAAAAGAGTTTTTTTATCATCTTTATAACACATTTAATTATAGATATTACAATTTGAGCATGCGTTATATATAATGAAATCAAAAAGTACATATTTTTTTTAAATTACCAAAATCTGAAAAATAGAGGCTAAATAAAAATATTTTTTAATTTTTTTCCAAAAACTATATATAGAACCGGAAGTGAAATTTATAAAATGACTTCTTTGGATGGAAAATAAAAAATAAAAGAAAAACCACTTCATTGGATCTCAAATAAAAAAACTAACTATAGAGCCCATTAATTGGCATCTCATATTCGAATTGGACTTTGGTCTTTGGAGGTGGAGAAGACACTTTCAAAATCAAAACAAAAAAAGGCTATTTGTATCATAGCATGGATCGAACGTGGACCTCTCACCTCAAAAAAGAGGTATTTACCAGCTTGCCAAACAGACAATCAATGTTCTAAATAACGTAAGGCGTGGCGTAGTGGCGAGGTCAAGCCTCAAGTTTTAGGAGCCATGTCGAGTTATGGCGTTTTTAAGGCGACACTTAAGGCGACAATTTTATATATATTTTATAAATATTTATATCCAATTTATCAATATTTATTTACAAATTACACAAAGTTGCACAAATTAGGAGCAACGTAACATATACAAATTACAAAATACAAATTTATTGAAGTTCAATACACGCGATCGTAAAATTTATATAATAAAATTTAAAAAAATTAAAAAATATATTTTTTGCACGCCACGCTATAAAAAACTCGCCATTTGGCGCGTAAAGGCGCGCCTTATGCCGCCTTGTCTTACGCCACGCCTAACCCCGCCGCCAAGGACTGTTTCTTAACGTCGGAGTCGCGTCTCGCGCCTTGGCCCTGCCATAACGCCGCCATGGCGCGTTTTTTAGAACCCTGCAGACAGTTTATAATTGTTTTTGCATACATTATATTATATACTAGCTAAATTGCCCGTGTATTACACGGGTTACGAAAAACATTTACTATTAAATAACAAATAATTTTAAAAATATTAATAGGTACAATAAAATTGAAATCAATAATTATTAAATTAGAATTATTGAAATCATCAATAAAATTGAAAAAAATTAATAACAAATAATTTAAAAATATTAGTACGTACAATAATTTTGTGTCGCTAGATTTCAATTATTAATCATCAATTACGATTTTAAAATAGTTCGTAATCTGTTATTTTTTTTACATTTACTATATATTGTATAATAATTGGTTTTAATTTTTTTATATTTATCATGATTTGATTAACGGTTATCTTTATCTAATTCATATTAGTTTTGTAACATCCTCAAAATGGGCCTAGTAGTACCTAGTTGTACCCTATGCTCAAGTAGTTGTACCTTGACTTTAAATAAATATTTTAATGGTTGTTTTATGTCTTAGTTAATTAAAGTGGATATATGAGGTGTCATATGAAAGTTAAGATTAACAAGTAAAAGTGATAGAATGTTAAATGGTTTCGCGTAATGGTTCCATAGATATCCCCGTTGGTTGAAACGGGTTAGCGTGTGACAAGTTGTAAGTTGAAAAGAGGAACAAAATACTATCGTGGGGTATTAAATCCACTTAAGTCGGTTTGTGTGTGTGTGTGTGTGTCCTTATCCCCTGTTGAGTTGAAACCCAAACACAGTGTATACTCATACACTTTTACGTATTTGCAAACACACACACACTAGCTCTCTCGATTGTTGGAGAAGAAATCAAGAAACAAGTGAATTGCTTGTGATCCCAGTAGCAACTACACGTATTAATTGTTGTTCTTCAACTAAATTGTAAGTATTTTTCCATGTGGAAACCTAGTTTTGTCATATAAGGAAGGAATCACCATTTTGATGGTGTAAATTATGTTCTTGTGATGGGTTTTGATGTTTAAAGTGGTGGTAAGCTCCAAATGATGTTTAGTAATGTGTATGAGCAGTTAGAATCGAGTTTTAGATCGATTAAAGTGGTTAAAACGGGATTTTCAGAAGCTGTCGTAAAACAGGGTCGAAGAACACTGTAACTGGGGTCCATGCAGTCGCATGGCATGTGCATGCGGTCGCATGGGGGTACATGCGGTCGCATGGGGTTTCTGGTATCCATGCGGTCGCATGGGGTCCATGCGGTCGCATGGCATGTGCATGCGGTCGCATGGGTCGTCAGTAATTCTTGCGATCGCAGGGTAAGGCCCTTGCGACCGTAAGGATATGTTTTTAAGTGATGTTACCGCCTACGGGCGATGGAAATAAGGTTTGCGAGCGTAGGTACGTAACTTGCGATCGTAAACCAATACTAGAGTTATGTTTGCGACCAAAAGGGGTTCCCTTGCGATCGGAAGCAGTGGATATTGATAGATGACCTCTTGCGGCCGCAAGGTATTGACTTGCGACCGTAAGGGATGTTGTTAAGAACCCTTGCGACCGCAAGGCAAGTGCTTGCGACCGCAAGCAGGGGTTCAAGGCTGATAACTTGTGTTTTGACTTGCTGGTGCTGGGTGTAGTTGATAACAGAGCGTGTATATGTTGTGTTAGGTATACCTAAGGAACCGGAAGACACGAGTGGCGTATCCGCTTAGTAAGGACTCCAGGTGAGTACCGATTTCCCATGAGGCTCAGTAAGTGGTGCTAACCATTGTTTGTTTTAAACGTGTATTGGTGATCTTAAATATGTATGCAAAGGTATGTTATGATGTGATATCCCATGTTTATGACGAGTAGAAATGCTGTAAAAGTAAGAGAGTAATTATGATAGAAATCATGTAGTAAATATATGCTATGATAGAGTTGTACCCGCATGTTTGTTTATCAGTATGAAAGATATTAATTGGTGTGTTTATATGCGCGCATTAACGGGATCCTTACTGGATCAGCTATTTGTATTTGTTATTATGTCCGGACACTCGGGACTGTACAAACAGTTACCACCTAGAGTAAGGTCAGTCAGGTAGACGGGTGATAATATCTGGCTGGGTTCCTATGGTCCTTTGGGGCTATACGTTGGGGACTAATGGTACTCAGGAGTATACACCTGGGTAAGGTTCTGCAGACCACCGTTCCTTAATTTAACGGGGATCCTTGCTTAGGCATGAACCAGTATGATAGACAGAGTGTACCACGTGGATTGCTATTCGCTTTCCCACTGGTGCAATTGGTTGTAGTTGATTTCCCAGCTAGGATAGTTGAGCGGGGCTCGCTACCCTGCAATATACGACTCCTGCTGGTATGATCGGTGCGCCACAATGTGATAGGATAACCTTGTGTGCTTTCCTGGTTTTCGACTGCATGCTTATTGATACTTATGTGTAATCTGTACTCACTAGCTAGTGTAGCTAACCGGATCACGATTTACCCTTTTTACAGGTAATGATTAGGCAGCCTGGTGAGACGGGTGCTTGTGGGTAATTGTATTTAACTCTTCTGGAACACTCTGTTGTTATTTGTACTTGTGATCCGATGGTTGGTTTATAGTATGGTAATACCGGTTCGTTTTGAGACTTGGTTTTAATGTTTATGTTTGCCAAGTCGGATAGTAACACTTTTATAATTTTAATCAGTGTTTAGTTTCCGCTGTACTGTAACACCGGTTTTCACGCGCTTAAAATTAGGGAAAATTTAAGCTTTTTAAACTTATATAATAAAAGTCAGCAGCGGAAGTAACCACGTTTTACAAAAGATAATATTGTTTATCTGACTTGGTAATGTAAAAGTACAACACCAAAAACCAAGTCCCAAAAACTACCGCGTGTTACCCAACTAACCGACACTACCGACCATCGGATCACAAAATTTACAACGAGCAGTGTTCCGCAAAAGATATGTACAACAACTACCAACAAGTCCCGCCTCACCAGGCCAACTACTTCGCATCTGCAAAAAGGTAAATTTAGGCACCGTTAGCTACAACTAGCTAGTGAGTACAGATTAACACATAAGCATCAATAAGCAGGTTATCCCAACTACGGGACAGCACACAAGGCTATCCTAACATACAGTGTCGCGCCAACGAGTCCGTAGGAATCATATCTTGCAGGGAAGGGAACCCCGCTCAACGATTCAAACTGGGGACCATCAGCAACAACTATCCGCAATGGCGGGGGAGCGAAAAGCAGTCCACCAAACGCGTTACGAAGCTCGAAGCTCAACATCTTGGATCTCAACGAAAGTTAAGATCCCAACTCACGTTAAGGAGCGGCGGTTTGCAAGACCACCCCGGCGTGCTGCACACCGGGTACCGTTAATCCCCGTTATTCCATCAAAGGGATCCAGCCTTCGGAAAGAACGCTGACCTTAACCATGCCACATCGGTCCGGACCAGTACAACATACAACTACTACCCGTAATGGGTTCAACTATACGCATGCGATTCATAACCAACGTATAAAGCAACTTAGCATGGCAACAATGTATAACAACATGTATAACATACCTCATACGCACGTGTGCGACATCGACAACATATTTCAACAAACAATAGACAACGCTACTTACCGAGACTCATGGGAAAACCGGTACTCACCTCGAGGTTATAAGAGGCAGATATGAATTCGGGAATCCCAGGAGCACACGGAATCGTCCGAATCACCTAACACATCATGTGTAGGTTCAGTCAACGTGTAAAAGTACTATCATTGCTTCTACGTAAACGTACAACGAACAACAAGCAACAGGCAACCTGGAACAGCTCCTACGGCCGCAGTAGATGTGTCCTACGGCCGCAGGACACCTTCCAAACACCTCCTACAGCCGTAGGAATACATCCTACGCCCGCAAGAGTTCACTTCCAAAAAACCATACCCTACGGCCGAAGGGATCATACCCTACGCCCGTAGAAGTGATTCTTTGGGTACCAACGGTCGTAGGTTATGTACCTACGCCCGTAGGGTTCTTTCCTTCACCCGTAGGTGGTAAACCACATAAAATACACAAAATACCCTCCTACGGCCGTAGAAACCTTTTCCTACGGCCAAAGAAGGCTTAATTTTAATATTCCTGAAAAACACCCTCCTACGGCCGTAGGAACATTCTCCTACGGGGGTAGGAGCTAAATTTCTATAAATCTGAAAAACACCCCTCCTACGGCCGTAGGAACATTCTCCTACGGGGGTAGGAGGTTCCTGCACAGCAGGCCTTCGTCTCTGTTCGCGAAACAGGCCTGAAACTCGCGTTTTTCACCATTTTTATCGACTGAAACTTCATTTTAATTGTTCTTACACATTATTAAACTTCCCTACAACATCCTTACATGTTTCCTACCTCAATCCATCATCTAGCTACTTGATTTATACCCAAATTAGTATCATCCCTAACAAAACACATTAATTAGGTTCTCAAGTCAAGAACACTTACAAGGACAGCAATGAGATGATATTAATCAACCAAATCAACAGCCACAACCCCAAATCAGATTGTTCCTCCTTGATTCTTCTTCAAATCACCAAGTATGGGTGTGTGTATGGCTTAGTACGTACGTATGTATGTGTTACATGTTTTGTGTGCTTTGAAAGCTGAAGCAGGGGATAAGAAAGGCTACAAACCGACCCCAAGTGGGTATAATACCCCACGAGGGTATTTCGTTCTCCTATTCAACTTAAAACTCGACCTAGGTTTATCCGTTTCAACTAACGGAGATATTTTCGGAATCATTATTTGAAACCGTTCAACTTATTACCAACATTATCTATTTATGATATATTTCCATCTTTAGCTACATAACCACGTGTACCAACAAATAACAACAATTAATCAACAAAACAACTTAAACAACTTGGTTAAAGTCAAGGTACAACTATAAAAACACAATGTACAACAAGCTACTACTAGGCCCTAAATTAGGATGTTACAAATCTACCCTCCTTAAGAAGATTCCGTCCTCGGAATCTGATCGTCTACGAACAAGTGAGGGTATCTAGATCGCATGTCATCTTCGGTCTCCCAGGTCATATTCGAACCTAGGTTATGCTTCCACTTGACCAAAACCAGCTTTATCATTTTTCTGCGTAACTTCTTGATCTTTGAACCCAGTATTTCCATCGGTTCTTCAACTAGACGTTTTGAAGCGTCTACTCTCAACTCTTGCAGAGGCAGAATCTGGTTCTCCTCCACTTTGCATTTACGCAGATAACACACGTTGAACGTGTTATGGATTCCAGAAAGCTCTGGTGGCAACTCAAGCGATACCGTTTGGTCGTTAACCTTATGAAGAATTTTAAACGGACCAATATATCGTGGACTCAATTTGCCTTTCCGGCCAAATCGAATAACACCTTTCCAAGGAGAGACTTTTAAGAATACTCGATCACCCTCCTTGAATTCAACAGGTCTACGCTTTGGATCTGCGTATACCTTTTGTCTATCACGAGCAGCTTTCAATTTTTCACGAGCAACTTTCACTTTATCAGCTGTAATCTGAACAATTTCGGGTCCGGCAAACTGCTTCTCACCGGGCTCGAGCCAACATGTTGGTGTACGACAACGTCTCCCGTACAACATCTCATATGGAGGCATCCCAATACTGGAATGATACGAGTAATTGTAAGCGAACTCGATCAAAGGTAAGTGAGAATCCCACGCACCGCCATACTCGAGGACACATGCGCGAAGCATGTCCTCCAACGTTTGAATCGTTCTCTCCGACTGGCCATCGGTCTGTGGATGATACGCCGTGCTCAGGTGAACACGAGTACCAAGTTCGCTTTGCAAACTCTGCCAAAAATGGGAAGCAAATCGTGCATCCCGATCAGATACAATCGAACATGGCAAACCATGTCGTGATACCACTTCGTTCACATACAACTTGGCTAGCTTTTCCAATGGAGTAGACTCGCTGATAGCTAGAAAGTGAGCACTCTTGGTCAATCGGTCGACAATGACCCAAATTGCATCATGACCACGGAGGGTTTTCGGCAACTTCGTTACAAAGTCCATCGTAATGTGATCCCACTTCCACTCTGGAATCTCAAGTTGCTGCAGATTACCATAAGGTCTTTGGTGTTCCGTCTTGACTTGCGCGCAGATTTGACATTTCTCCACGAAAGAGGCAATGTCTCTTTTCAACGTAGGCCACCAATACAACGCTTTCAAGTCGTGATACATCTTTGTGCTGCCCGGATGAACCGACAGCCTAGATTTGTGAGCTTCCTGCAGTATCAAATCACGATTACCACCATGGAGTGGCACCCACACGCGAGACTGGAAAGTCTTTATTCCGCGAGTATCGTCAACGAGTTGGTCTTTCAGCTTTCTCATCAACTCAGCTTTCAGATTCTCATCTTGTAACGCCACTTGCTGTGCTTCCTTCAATCTGGCAATGATATCGGGAACCACAGTAAGTTTCATAAACTTTGCATCTACAGAAGAGCTTTTTCTACTCAAGGCATCCACCACCACATTGGCCTTACCAGGATGGTAGCGAATTTCACAATCATAGTCTTTTATCAACTCAAGCCATCTGCGTTGCCTCATATTGAGCTCTTTCTGCGTGAAGACATATTGGAGGCTTTTGTGATCTGTGCAGACCACACATTTGGTACCGTAAAGATAGTGTCTCCACAATTTCAACGCAAACACTACAGCGGCCAACTCCAGATCATGAGTCGGATAATTACCTTCATGAGGTTTCAATTGCCTTGAAGCATAGGCAATCACTTTATCACGCTGCATCAACACACACCCCAATCCGGAGTACGAAGCATCACAATAAACAACAAAATCTTCAGATCTGTCTGGTAACGAAAGAATTGGTGCTTCGCACAATAGCCGTTTCAGAGACTGAAACGCTTGTTCTTGAGCTTCCGCCCAAACAAATGCAACATCTTTGCGAGTTAGTTTAGTCAGAGGACCCGCAAGTTTAGAAAAGTCGCGGATAAACCGCCGATAATAACCAGCTAGGCCAAGAAAACTTCTAACTTCAGAAGGAGTTCGGGGAACTCCCCAATTCATCACCGCCTCAACCTTCGCTGGATCAACCTTCACGCCATCGCTGCAAATCACGTGACCAAGAAAATGGACTTCTCGCAACCAGAACTCACACTTCGAGAATTTAGCATAAAGCTTCTCTCGTTTAAGAGTTTCAAGGACTTGTCGCAGATGCAACTTGTGTTCAGCTTCGATTTTAGAATAAACGAGAATATCATCAATAAACACGATCACCGACTTATCAAGAAAAGGACGACAAACCCGGTTCATCAGGTCCATGAAAACAGCAGGAGCATTGGTTAAGCCAAAAGGCATCACCAAAAACTCGTAATGACCATAACGAGTACGGAAAGCCGTCTTTGGGACATCTTCGTCAGCAACTAACACTTGATGATACCCCGACCGCAGATCGATCTTTGAGAAGCATGTCGCTCCCTGCAGTTGATCAAACAAATCATCTATCCGCGGCAAAGGATACTTGTTCTTTACCGTTCGCTTATTCAGCTCCCGGTAATCTATACACATTCTCATCGTCCCATCTTTCTTCTTTACGAATAGTACAGGAGCGCCCCAAGGAGAAGAACCCGGGCGAATAAAGCCTTTGTCTAGCAACTCCTGAATCTGCGTCATCATCTCGCGAACCTCTGAAGGAGCAAGACGATATGGAGCTTTGGCAACAGGGGTAGCCCCCGGAACAAGATCGATGCGATATTCAACATCTCTAACTGGCGGCAACCCAGGCAACTCATCGGGAAACACTTCTGGATAATCGGTTACCACCGGAATATCACGAACAACACGTTTCTCCAATTTAGCATCAATCACATGTGCCAGATAACACTCGCAACCCTTTTGAAACTGCCTTTCTCGCTTTTATTAGAGAAATGATAGGAATATCCGATTTACGTCTTTCACCGCGAGCCACAGCATATGACCCGTCAGGTAGAGGGACTTTAATTAACTTCTTGGAACAGAAAATCTCAGCGTTCAACTTGCTAAGCCAATCCATCCCAATTACAACATCGAATCCCGCAATCGGCATAAGAAGAAAGGAAACAGAAAAACTACTCCCATCGATATCAATAACCGCTTGAGGGACATTATCAACAACTGGAACTACTTTACCACTAGCAGTCTCTACTCTTATTGGCTCAGATAGTACAGATACAGGCATGTGCAGTTTATCACAAAAAGAGACAGATACAAAAGAATACGTAGCTCCAGAATCAAACAATACACATGCTGGGGCAGAATTAACAAGAAATGTACCAGTTATCACGTCTCCAGCACCCTTAGCCTCCTCAGCTGTCATCTGAAATGCTCACCCTTTAGCTCGGGGAGCACCATTCTTTTTCTGCCCAGTGGCAGATCCACCAGCACCGGTACTTGGCTTTGACCGGTAGTCAGATATTCTGTGCCCTGGCTTGTGGCACTTGTAACAAACATCCTCCTTGAACTCACACTCGGCAACCACATGCCCCTTCTGCCCACACCGTAAGCATCGAGCAGTGGCTTTAGAACAGTCACCACTGTGATACGTACGGCAAGTTGCACACCACGGACGATCCACCCACGGCTTCTTCTGGGAATCAAACTTCCCACCAGCAACAGATTTTCCTTTAGAAGGACCCGGCTTCGAGGATTGTTGAAACTTCCTCTTATGACTTTCACCAGCTCGGTCATCCTTGCCCTGAGTACGATCATCTTCAATCTGTCGAGCCATTTCAAACGCTCGATCCAAACTCCCAGCCATTCTAACGATAGCACGATAATCAGCAGGCAACTTTCCCACAAACTTTCTCATCTTTGCAGCTTCATCATTCACCAAGCTAGGAATAAACCTCACTTTATCGATAAAGGTTTGAATCAAAACATCCACCGACTTATCTCCCTTACTAAGAGCGTTAAACTCTCTTTCCATCTTCTCCATGTCATAGTCTGTACAATACCGTCTGGTTACTTTCTCAGTAAACTGCTACCCACCAGAACAACGCGCTACCCTTCAACATCTGTGCCGCGTATTTGACACGAAGCTCCGCTTCACAATCACAAGAATCGAACACACCCTCGGTTACTCTAAGCCACCTCACGGCATCCGAAGGACCACCACCGCCCTCAAATTCTTTCGGACCGCAAGAACGGAATTTCTTAAACGAATACTTCTCTGGTCTACGCCCTTGCACAGCCGCTACTAACAGCTCACGTGTAAGTCGGAGCTCTTCCTCCAGACGTGCAATACGTGCTGCTTGTTCTGGATCTTGCCTTAGCGGCTAATAATTATGCGGAGCAGATCCCTCCTCAGCTTCAGGATGAACGCTTGAAGCTTCATCCTCCATACGTTTAAGAGCCTCTTAAGTATTAAGTCGTTGCTCAGCCATTCTATGTCAACTTACTACACATGGGAACAACGTTTAGTACTCTATTTAGTCAACAACTACTAACGCTACAAGTTAGTTTACACATGCAATTACCACATAATGCTCACACTCAACCCCAAATACCCAACTAGGAACACTTAACGATGGTCGGGCCCGAGCTTGAGATTGAATACTCCTACGAGTACCCAATTCCTCAAACTTAGGCTCTGATACCTACTTGTAACACCGGTTTTCACGCGCTTAAAATTAGGGAAAATTTAAGCTTTTTAAACTTATATAATAAAAGTCAGCAGCGGAAGTAACCACGTTTTACAAAAGATAATATTGTTTATCTGACTTGGTAATGTAAAAGTACAACACCAAAAACCAAGTCCCAAAAACTACCGCGTGTTACCCAACTAACCGACACTACCGACCATCGGATCACAAAATTTACAACGAGCAGTGTTCCGCAAAAGATATGTACAACAACTACCAACAAGTCCCGCCTCACCAGGCCAACTACTTCGCATCTGCAAAAAGGTAAATTTAGGCACCGTTAGCTACAACTAGCTAGTGAGTACAGATTAACACATAAGCATCAATAAGCAGGTTATCCCAACTACAGGACAGCACACAAGGCTATCCTAACATACAGTGTCGCGTCAACGAGTCAGTAGGAATCATATCTTGCAGGGAAGGGAACCCCGCTCAACGATTCAAACTGGGGACCATCAGCAACAACTATCCGCAATGGTGGGGGAGCGAAAAGCAGTCCACCAAACGCGTTACGAAGCTCGAAGCTCAACATCTTGGATCTCAACGAAAGTTAATATCCCAACTCACGTTAAGGAGCGGCGGTTTGCAAGACCACCCCGGCGTGCTGCACACCGGGTACCGTTAATCCCCGTTATTCCATCAAAGGGATCCAGCCTTCGGGAAGAAAGCTGACCTTAACCATGCCACATCGGTCCGGACCAGTACAACATACAACTACTACCCGTAATGGGTTCAACTATACGCATGCGATTCATAACCAACGTATAAAGTAACTTAGCATGGCAACAATGTATAACAACATGTATAACATACCTCATACGCACGTGTGCGACATCGACAACATATTTCAACAAACAATAGACAACGCTACTTACCGAGACTCATGGGAAAACCGGTACTCACCTCGAGGTTATAAGAGGCAGATATGAATTCGGGAATCCCAGGAGCACACGGAATCGTCCGAATCACCTAACACATCATGTGTAGGTTCAGTCAACGTCTAAAAGTACTATCATTGCTTCTACGTAAACGTACAACGAACAACAAGCAACAGGCAACCTGGAACAGCTCCTACGGCCGCAGTAGATGTGTCCTACGGCCGCAGGACACCTTCCAAACACCTCCTACAGCCGTAGGAATACATCCTACGCCCGCAAGAGTTCACTTCCAAGAAACCATACCCTACGGCCGAATGGACCATACCCTACGCCCGTAGAAGTGATTCTTTGGGTACCAACGGTCGTAGGTTATGTACCTACGCCCGTAGGGTTCTTTCCTTCACCCGTAGGTGGTAAACCACATAAAATACACAAAATACCCTCCTACGGCCGTAGAAACCTTTTCCTACGGCCAAAGAAGGCTTAATTTTAATATTCCTGAAAAACACCCTCCTACGGCCGTAGGAACATTCTCCTACGGGGGTAGGAGCTAAATTTCTATAAATCTGAAAAACACCCCTCCTACGGCCGTAGGAACATTCTCCTACGGGGGTAGGAGGTTCCTGCACAGCAGGCCTTCGTCTCTGTTCGCGAAACAGGCCTGAAACTCGCGTTTTTCACCATTTTTATCGACTGAAACTTCATTTTAATTGTTCTTACACATTATTAAACTTCCCTACAACATCCTTACATGTTTCCTACCTCAATCCATCATCTAGCTACTTGATTTATACCCAAATTAGTATCATCCCTAACAAAACACATTAATTAGGTTCTCAAGTCAAGAACACTTACAAGGACAGCAAGGAGATGATATTAATCAACCAAATCAACAGCCACAACCCCAAATCAGATTGTTCCTCCTTGATTCTTCTTCAAATCACCAAGTATGGGTGTGTGTATGGCTTAGTACGTACGTATGTATGTGTTAAATGTTTTGTGTGCTTTGAAAGCTGAAGCAGGGGATAAGAAAGGCTACAAACCGACCCCAAGTGGGTATAATACCCCACGAGGGTATTTCGTTCGCCTATTCAACTTAAAACTCGACCTAGGTTTATCCGTTTCAACTAACGGAGATATTTTCGGAATCATTATTTGAAACCGTTCAACTTATTACCAACATTATCTATTTATGATATATTTCCATCTTTAGCTACATAACCACGTGTACCAACAAATAACAACAATTAATCAACAAAACAACTTAAACAACTTGGTTAAAGTCAAGGTACAACTATAAAAACACAATGTACAACAAGCTACTACTAGGCCCTAAATTAGGATGTTACATGTACGTCTTTGTTAAGTTTATCTAAAAAGTTTAAAATTATTCCTAATTTTAAGCTCGTGAAACCCGGTGTTATAAGTTTGACTCTAAAAAGTAAAAATCAAAATTTTAGAATTAACAAAATTAACGGCTAAGATAAAATCTTTTATTAAATGAAGGGTCCAGATCCTATAATAATTTTTTCCAAATTAGTCTTTTATATATATTAGAAGATATCTAACATTTATGAGGTTACTGTTCATTAGTTCCTCATAAATATTAGTATATATAATTCTTAAAGTTTAGAAACATGAATATATAATAATGAAATCTTGTTTAACGTGTTAACCAAAACAAGAGTAAGTTTACGATGAGGAAGAAGTATATGTCGATTCTTTAAGTTGCAAGACGTGGTGTTGATAGCTTGTGATAAATTTTATTCCGTTGATTATTTTGAGGACGAAGTGATTTTAAGTGAGGGATTTGAAATAGCTGAATTCTAAAAGTTACTATAACTTATCATTGCTAAAATGGTAAAATGCAAAGTTAAGAGTAATTTACGTTAGAAGTAAAAAATGAGTAAGAGATTTTATAATATTTTCATGTAAGTGTATGGGTTCGTTAATTAAAAAGAAAGAAAATAAGAGGACTGAACATCAACTAGGTTTTGTTAGCCCGCACGTTGTTGCGGGATCTAACTATTCGTTATGATTATGGGCATGTTGGAAAACGGATTTATGAGAGATTATAGAGCCTTGGGATTCTGGTTTTTATAATCTCCGGCACTCAAGGCTCGTTCGGACCTAAAAATCTTGAGGGGAGTATTAAAAATATACTTCCTCGTAATCGTTAAAAATAAAAGCTTTTCCAGGTAGCTTATGGATTGAGCTAGTGATTGTAAATTAATTAGCTCCAACTCGAGCTCCAGCCTCAGTCCCGGCTTCAACACCAGTCTCAGCCTCAACTCCAACTAGTTTCGCCAAACACACCTTATTATATGATGACAACCCAATTGTATAGATATGCTAGGACACGTTAGGTTTTTCATTAAGATATGAAAAACCTAATGAATCTTAACTTATCTATATAATTGGGTTGAGCAATCATCTTTTAAATTTTAATATACATATCTCTAATAAGTTATAGATACGTCTGTAATCTATTTATTGTCTCCACATATATACACATCAAGATTCTGTTATTGTTTAAGTTAGATTTTATTATTTAGATATAGAAATGTTGTAGGTCTTAGAATTTATAAATTTTCATTAAATATGTATAAAACCTTAGAATAAAGTGATTCAGTTGGTGATAGTCACGTGCTTCTCATACCAAAAGGAGGACAATCAATATATCACGATAAAATGAAAATCAAGTGATCATGACTCAATGTCTAATTATGATCGGTTCGTTAAATGAATTGGTAATGAAATTGTGAGGTTATAGTTTTTGTAACTTTAATTTGAATATTTGATCATAAGCTATATATAATCATTGTAATACATTAAAGTTAATAATTTTAATTAGACTATCATTACAATTCTAATCTTTTGTGGATTTGGTGGAAGGAAAATATATATCCTTTTGCATATAAGATTTGAGTTGGAGGAGGTATGAATTCTTAACTTCTCTTATAATCAATTATACGAAAAATATGACATATTGGTTTTTAATTCTTATTATTATTTCGACGATGATACTTGTTTGAAAATTTGATATATGAAAATTTGTTTCTTTTGATGTGCTTCTTTTGTGGATTTATAAAGATATTATGATATTCAAACGTTATGTTTTCTTTGATTAGATATGTTTATGCTTTTTAAAAATATTTTGAGTAGGATTTTAACAATATATATTTTTTAAAACTTGTAGAAACAAAACTATATTTGAAATATATATTGTTTTTGGGTATTTTATGGTTTTTAGCATCGAGCTATTTAACCACCTATGGGGTACCATAGACACATTATCGGGGCGCCGGTGGTGTGAGACCTTTTGTTGCAGTGTGATCAGTCTGCAGCGTCTCCTCAGGTTTTGGCTCTGAGAGCTATTTTGTTTAGGATGCATATGGGTCAAACCTAGACTTGTAGGTTATGTTATGGTGGATGGTAGTGTGGTGTCCAACACCCATCTCACATTTGTAAGGTACATTTGGTTTGCAGGTCCAGTGTACAAATGTATGACATTTGTCATATTTGTATGTTAACGGTGTGCAAATGCATGTGTTTCTGGTATGAGCTAAATGTAATACGATATGTGATTTGATATGAATTATTGATATGTATGAATATGATATCTTTGCATTTACTACTGAAAAGCCTTTTTATTAAATGAATTATGATTCTGAAAGTATTTTAGTCTAAAAAAATTGATTTTGAAACCCCTGTGTTTGCTTCAACTATTGTTATTATTATCCGCACACTGGGCATTTAGCTCGGCCATAATTTTCTTTTCTTTTCTCCGTAACAGGAGGTGTTCAAGAGTAGTTTAAGAGGAGATCAAGAGTCACTCAAGTAGAAGCTTGTAAGATAGTACTTATTGAGAGGTATTTTCTTGGCCACGTTCTATTTATGCATTGTATGAGTATACGAACCGTAAAACCATAAAACTAATTGTGTGTTTTTTTGTTATGTTTACGGTTCTTTTAGTTTTTTTAGGTTCTATTAATAATATTGTTGTTACAAGATAGATAGACAAAAAGCTATACCATACTCAAGGTAATAGAGTATATTCATATAATTGACCTCAGCGTACCTTAGCACATAAATATTACTAGTTTTATCAAACTAAACTAAGCCTTTTAAACATAGTAAACATAATAGTCTTGAGTTTAATTGCTAAAAAATCAACAAAATGAACGTTAAATTCGTCATTTAGCACCGGTTTTGCTATTCTTGGTCCGTAATTCATCCACAATAAGAATACACACTATAAAAGCTTCCATTATTTATCATCCAAAGCCAATCAGGAGCAACACCTGAAAATATTCCACATAAAAGAACCAAATTTGATTCATAAACCAAAATTATAAAACATTCTAATCAAACCAATTATTTGTAGCTTTCACACAACTGATCGAGATTATGTATGTACAATTGATAATACACAAAATCAACACAGCAACATGAACAAAAGGTAGAATTTTTTCAGCTAAGGTGAAATCATCCGACATGAACGAACCGTAGAAGTTGTCGATATAGATGATGATGAGCGACTCTAAAATCAACTAACAAAAACGTATTCAGGAGAAAGTACCAACGTGTCGACTTTTTTCAGACTTTTCATATATATTTTCCTTTCATGCTAAATTTTCTACATAAATCTCACAACTGTTGATTAGATGAAATAACTTTTCTTCTATTAACTGCTTTTGATTATTTCCTGACAATTCATTAACTTCATGGGAAAGAAAGAAACATTATTGTGTCAAAATCATCGACACAATCATTTATCTTAGTACTAATTATTAATAACAATATATTCATATTCGTTTAAATAATTTCTATAAGATAGACCTTAAAAAGTTTTATTCAAGATTAATCTTACTTCATTATAAAACTTTTATAACTTTCAAAACTCTTAATTTTTAAGTAATTGAAAGTACTAAATTAACCACCCTCAAATCAAAGTAAATGAAAATTTATTAAATGAAGTAACTATTCAATAGATTTAATAAGATTCATATATATCATTTTAGTGAACAAATCTTCTATCATAAGAAAATATTTAAAACATCAAGTAAATGTCAATTAACTAAATTATTACAAAATATTTTAACAATTAAACATTTCATTAATTATAAATATTATATCAAATAATAAATAGTTGAACTTAATTATTAGAAAATGTGTATAAAGAGACTCGTGAATTTAAATAACCTATAACCTAAATTTATAAACATTTATGGAATTTAAATGACTAAATAATTAAAAAGGACAAGTTGCTAAACAAAACTTTTCGTCACCGTTACATTGACGCGGGTACTATGCTAGTATATTAGTAATTGAGTAGCTTCAAATGTTTAACCAATGCCAACATAATATATCTTACATAAAATAAAATTATTTTTATAAAACACACACATATGTATATAGATCAACAACGTACACGCTTCCTTCTTAAAAATACAAAACATTACCAATTCGTTATATCACGAAAATTAATGAAGACTTTTTCATAATCGTTAATTCTTTTTCTCAACTCATATAAAAATGTAATAAAAAATAATGCTTTAATTTTAAACATGCGCATGGTTAGTTTTAATTAATTAGCTATCATTTTGAACCTTAAATACATATTTTGGATTTTTTTTCTCATATATGTTATGTAATCGTACGTCTTTTTCTCTAAGCCAATGACGATATCTTAACTCTTGATATACTTGATATATATGATTAGCAAAAAAGTTAACACAAGTCGATAAAAACATTATTGATCGATGTAACGTTATATAGTCATATCATTTGTCTCCATACGCAATAAATATTCAAAGGGGTTTACGTGGTTAACAATCCTACAAGAAATTCTTAATTTTAAGATGTTTGATTGCAAATATCCAAAAGAGAAAACATTAATCAATATAAATCAAACAACTTCTTTGGCCACGGGTATATACACTATGTCTTTGAACTACACTACTACAAAAAACACATTCAGACCCCCGGTTTTAGACCCGGTTTTTTAAAAAATCATCAAAAACCGGGCTTAAAAGGCCAGACGCGCGTTTTTAGAGATTCAGGCCCGGTTATTTACTACACAACCGGGTCTGAATGTCTGGAAAACATTCTGGCCCGGTTTTTTCCAAGAAACCGGGTCTAAATATTGTACTATCAGCGCCATTTTAAGTTGTGAACACATTCAGACCCGGTTTTTTATTAACGAACCGGGTCTAAAAATTCAAAATCCATCAGACCCTAATTTTTTATTAAAAATCGAGTCTAAATGATAGCATTTTTTATCAGACCCCATATTCCATCTGATATTCATTTGTGTGCCCTAATTCCTAATCGCCTAAAAGCAACTCCCAAGTGCCACCATCGACTTCCACGAGACCACCGATTCACCAAAGCGGCGAAGCGACGCATAGTTATGCCCTAATCCCTAATCCCGCCGGCTGTTTGTTCTACCATTTCACGATTTCCACGAGACCTAAGACCACCGAAGGCTGACGCAGTGAGCCGTTGACTCACAGTTGTTCCGCGACTCTCAAGACCACCGAACTCCGAAGCCCAACGCAGTGACGAACAGTTCGCCGGCCTGTTAAGGATTTGGAAAGACGTCGGCTGTTTTGGTGCTCGGTTTCGTCGACAGCGCTGGAGATGGTGAACCCATCCAACTAACTAGGTAAATCTTACCTTTAAATTGATAAACGGATCTGTAGGATTGTTTGATTCAAGAACTCTAATTGCTGAGCATAATTTTCAGTAATTAAACCTGTTAAATTGAAGTTTGACAACTCTCTGTTTTGTTTAAATAAAGTCGATGGGTGAAGCTAGAATCAGGTTGCAATTCTGCCATTTAAGTTGAATGAATCAACTGGTGATTCTGTTGAAAAGTTTCTGCAATTTCTGTTTATGTTGACATTTACGATTTTATGGAGGATGAATGAATTTGCAATTTGTGGCTTTTCCCGAACTCAATGGTGTATGGTGGTCTAGAAGGGTGCAGATCACAGGATGTCATCTCCTGTTTGCATGACTAATACTAGGCTGGACTAGACATGGGCAAAATCGGTCCTGGACCGGTCCTGGACCACAGCCGGTCCGGTCCGGTCCGGACCTAGTCGGTCCTGAGCCGGTCCGGTCCTCGGCGGACCGGTCTTCGCGTAAGACCATTTCGATAAATTCGGTCTTCGGGCGGTCCTAGACCACTTCCGGACCGGTCCAAGTCCGGACCGGTCCGACTTCGGTCCTGGACCGGTCCGTTTTTCGTTCGGGTATTTTTCCGGTTCGGTTTAGATATTTCCGGGTTTTTTTTAGTTTCGGTTTAAAATTTTCCGGTTTTCGATTCGTTTTTTTGTTTGAAAAAAAAGTGACTTGTTAATTTAAAAAAATTGCAAGTTATAAACTATAAAATATAAACATATATAATTGCAAGTTAATAAAAACATATAAATAACATTGCGATACAATTACAAAATAAAATTACATATTGTTGAAACTTAATTTATTTTTTTAACAAGAAAAGGGAACTCTAGCAATGGAGCTTCGGCATTGCCATCACCCCAAGTTAGAGACCCGAAAAATACATATTGTTCGAAAGAAATAACGTCACAAAATATAAAGAGACAACTACTAAAATGGATAGTCGGAATTGAAATTCCAATAGTTGTAACTATCGTCGGTATATGGCACATGCCCATAATAGGCGACTTCGTTCGAGTGGACGTTGGATGATGAACCCGCGTTCATTCTATTTTGAGTGTCGTCAACGTATTCTTCGCTGGGTTCGGGTTCTTCAGTTTCAGCTTCAGTGTTAGTGTTTGATGTTCCTGATGCGAAGTCCCTGTTGTAATCGTCTTCCATAATCGCTTCCTCCAAATTAGTTAAGCCTTCTTCGAGATCTGCATCGTTTTGACATCTTTCCATAGAATCATAGTAGTCCTTAAGCATCACGGCCATTTGCATCGACTCGGCCTTCAACATACACCGTCGTGCACTTAAAATCCTGCCACTAAGAGAAAAACAACATTCCGAAGCTACGCTACTAGCTTGGACGGTTAGTACGTCCCTAGCCATACGGGCTAGGATCTTAAATTGACCAACGTTTTCTCTTTCTTGCCACCATTTTAATACATCAAATTGTGTAAAATCTTCGGTGCCAATATAACTACTGTAATCAGTTTCTTTATAAATGGAAAGTTCGTCTAAAGACGATTGAACTCGTGTACGTTTTGATTGAGATACATTTTGAAGCCAAGACGATCCAATGCTAAAAGTAGTGTTTGGCCGAGAAGCCGATGCTTGTGAAGTCGAAGACCTCGGGGTGGAAGCAAGTTGTCCCCGTGGTGCACATTCATTATCATAAATCATATATAATTGTTTAACACTATTTTCAAATTTGGATATACTTATCGTAATCTCATCTGGAGATTGACCCAATGCTTCCCCGATTGTAGTTAAAGATTCCGTTACACCCTTAAAATTAACAAGAGGGTTTAATGCCGAAGCAATCAAAAAAATTGTTGGAAACTCTTTAAAATATTTTATAAGACTTTCACACATTTCGTTGGTAATCATATCCCACCTTTGATCCAAAGAACCAAAAGCCTTTAATGTTCTTAAAATTTCACAAACACCTATCATAGCGGAGTGAGATGATGGAAAATATGTTTGTGATAGCATTATTGTGGCTTGATACAAAACTCCCAAACCGATGTGTAATTCTTCTAAAATAATCCAATCAGTTTCCGTAAGTACTTCATATAATTGGGGTAGGTGTTCTCGATGATATTCGGTAAGTAAATCCTTATTTTGTATCAAACGCCCTATCATTTTATAAGTCGAGTTCCATCTCACGGGCATATCTATGAGAGGTCTCAAACATCTTCTTCTTTTTGTTTTACAAAAATGTTCATATTTTTCGAACGCGACTGGTCCGCTTTTAAAAATTGTCTCATTTAATCTTCTAAATTTCAAAAGACAAGTTTCCATAGCCCCCAAACCTTTTTGGACCGCGAGGTTGAAAATATGACAACAACAACGTACATGCAAAAATTCCCCGTCACATATTGGGTTTAAAACCCGTTTCAATCGTCCCATAGCGTTTGTATTGTTGCTAGCATTATCTAGGGTGATTGAAAGTATTTTTTCTTTTATTCCAAAACCGTTAAAAATCCTTAATAAAATATCGTAAATTTGTTCACCTCCATGCGGGTGAGGAAAGTTTTCAAAAGCAATAATACGTTTTTGCATAAGCCATGTATTAGGGTCTACCCAATGTATCGTAACACAAATAAATGAATAATGGGTTGTATGTGGAGCGGTCCAAATATCGGTGGTTATAGAAACTCTACCATCGAATCTAGTAAAGAATTCCTTTAAGTCTTGATATATTATTTTCCATTTTGTCATAGCTCTACGTTTAAGAGTTCTTCGACTTACAGAGGAATAATGAGGTTGTAAAGCTTTTTTGATAAAAGTTGTGACTCTTGGGCGGGAGAAGAAGTCAAATGGTAATGCTTCTTGTATTGTTAACTGCATGCTTAATTCCTGAGCTAAAGCGGCATCGAAACGCCATGTTTGACCATCAACTTGAGTTTGACTCTCAACCTCAGCGGCTTGTCGCACCAAGCATTTAGTCTAATTTTTTAAAGTTTATATTAGAATAAACTAAGTTCAAGTAATGTAAACTATATTTAACTAAGGTCATGTATTTAATTCAAGTACTAAACTATATTTAACCAAGTTCATGTATTTAATTCAAGTATTAAACTATAGTTATTGATTCTAAAGTAATACGTTTGACTACCAAGCAAAGAGTGGCCAGGCAGGTCAGTCGGGTGGCAGGATCCTTTCGGTTTAAAACCTTTCGGAAAATCCAACAACCACAAGCCGATCGTGACTATTCTAGACACCACTCTCCGGGTTATATCTACTAGTATTACGATTAGAATGAATAACTAAGTTATGAATAACTAGAACTACATCAAATTGTTTTAGGCTCATGAATTCCTATAATTTCAATTTCATGAATTCCTATATTTTCAATTTCATAAATTCCTATAATTTTAAATTCACAAATATAATAAGTTGTCCACCAATATTTTCAATTTCATAAATTCCTATATTTTCAATTTCATGAATTCCTATAATTTTAAATTCACAAATATAATAAGTATTTAAATAAACTAAACTTAAATATAAAAAAACTAGTATTTAAATAAACTAAACTTAAATATAAAAAAACTAGTATTTAAATAAACTAAACTTAAATATAAAAAAGAATACTTACTAAATGCCGAGCGAGAGAAGAATTAGAGCCGTATAATATTCCTCCACAATGCGTACACTTCGTATATTTTTTGTTATTTTGTTTGAGTTGCACAAAATCCTTCCAAATTTCCGCAACTCGATTTGTTTTTGGAACTTCTTCGTACGGGAGATTTATATTGAAATCACTTCGACCCGCGTTCAAATTGCTAGATCCTTCACCCGCCATTTTTTATAATCTTGATTCTTGAAGCAAATCAAAAAATTATAAGCAAATCCTTGATTCTTGAAGCAAATTATAAACAAATCCTTGAATTGGAAAAATTGCAAATTATAAGCAAATCTTGAGAGAAAGAAGAAAGAATGAGAGAATAAGTGGTTTAGAGAAGGTGTAGGAGAAAAATGGCAACCAAATGGGGGGTATTTATAGGAAGAATTGAAAAAAAAAAAAATCGGAAACTAGCCGTTGGGGACCGGTTTGGACCGAAAAAAGAGCCGTTGCATTTTGAACTTCGACCGTTGGGCATTGGACCGGTCTTGGACCGGTTTGGACCGAGTTTGGACCGGTTCGGTCTTGGACCGTTTTGGACCGGTTCGGATCTTGGACCGGTTCGGACCGCTTACGTCATTTTCGGTCTCGGTCCGGTCTTGGACCGGTTCGGTTCAGGCGGTCTTTCTTGGACCGGTCCGGTCGGTCCTCAGGGCCCATGTCTGGGCTGGACTAGTCAATGGTGATATTACTTTGGGCTGCAATTTACGATCTGCACCTAACAAGTAAAGTGATGATTGAATGAATTAGTTTATTTTTTTAGGTGTAATAATTGGGATTTAAGTTGATTCTAATTAAAGACTTGGGTCAAATTTATGTGAATTACGATTTGGTTGCAGTGTTTGCAGTGAATCCCCCTAGGTAGATGATGTTTGTCAAATTTGATCGACATTCTATTATATAAGTAACTCTAATGATTTTTCTGCAATGAGTAGTTTTTTGGACAGTCAATTGTACCTTGGTTTTGTGTGGTTTGGTGTATGATGATACAATTAAAATGATGTAAACTTCTCCACCACCTACTTTTATATATGATATTGTGTGCGTCTCTCTCTATGTGAATTAACTTCAGATAATTGCTAACTGTGGTGTGTTTTGTTGCTACGTGTAATCAAGGGCAGAGTCAAGTTTACTGAAGGAACATGCTGAAGCTCAAGCTAAGGAACTTCTTCAAAGTAAACAAAAAGTAAAGGAACTTGAAGAAAAAGAGAGTGTGGCAAATGAAAATGTAAGTCACAATTGCTATCAAAAACAATTTTAACTTAGAAGTTATGTCCCAAAAGATAATGCTACAGTTTTTTTTATTAAACCTAATATAAAATTTTGTTCACGGGCAAAGCTCATTCCAAAATAATATATATATCATACTTCCGTGTGGTGTAGGTTGAAGGGCTTATGATGGATATTGCTGCAGCTGAAGAGGAGATCACAAGATGGAAAGTGGCAGCACAACAAGAGGCTGCAGCAGGCAAAGCTGTGGAACAAGACTATTTAAAAAATAGTGGCAGTATACCCGAATTGAACAATTCTTCCGAATTGCTTGAATTCTACTAATGGGGTACGAAATAGTGGGTACAAAATGTTGTTTAGACATATGGTGTTAAACATAGTTTGGTTCATTGAACAATCCTTCCGAATTGCTTCAATTCAACTAATGTGAATTGTTATTATGTTCGGTTAACCAATTTGACTCAATTAGTTTTTATTTATTAGTTAATAGTTGTTTATTATCATTGTGATGTTACATGGGTTGTATATTATTAGCTGGTAAAAGCAGGAAAAAATATAAAAATAAAAATATTTTTTTTAAAAGTTTAATAGATTCAGACCCGGTTTTTTAATATAAAACAGGGCTTAAAAAGTGAACATTTAAACCTTAAAAAAGAAGAATCAGACCCGGTTTTTTACCATAAAACCGGGCTTGAAAGTAACATCCAGACCCGGTTTTTTAACCGGGCCTGAATCTCTGACTTTCAGGCTCCCCCCCTTTCAGGCCCCCCTCAAAACCGGGTCTAAAGGTCTAAAAAAACCGGGCCTAAATGTCATTTTTGTAGTAGTGTTATGTGAATTGTAAGATCGAAACAGAAATCTTTTATAAGTTAAATATATAGGAATAAAGTCAAGTATGGATGATGATGTGATGCTGATGTTGCACGAAGTATGAATATAATAAACATGTACACCTTATGTCCTTATAATCTTATCTCGTTTTGACGTATCAAATGAAATAAATAATATTTAAGAGAATGTTTATATATGTTATAACTTATAATGCCATCAACAACTTTCGCCTTTTTAGTTTATTTTCTTCTATCATATCAATATCATATTCTTTTTATTTTATATTGCTCAGAGCTTGCAATATCTTCACCTTATTTTTTAAATAGGGTAAATTACGCGAAAATACAATAAACTATATCGAAATTGCCATTGTATACAACCAACTTTATTTTTTATCAAAAAATACAAAAAACTTACACTTTTAATTCATTGTATACATTTAACTTGTGATATCAGATTACCAACCGGTTTCTCCCTTATTTTTTTTATTTTTTAAATTAATGTAATTAAAAAATAATTATTGTTCTTCAACTTGAATTCTTCTTTCAGATTCAAACAAAAATCCCATGGTTTTTCAGATTCAAACAAAAAAACAAATCGTAATTAATGGTGCTTTCATATTCTCACAAAAACCCTAATCACAAGGTTGTGTTTGTTTGAAGTGGCTGCATTAATTGAACCAAAAACCGGTAGGGGTTCTCGAAGCTGATGGTGGTTGAAGCGACAACGTTGTTTGAAGCGGCAGAGGTTTGAAGCGACGACGTTGTTGGAAGTGGTGGTGTTGTTGGAAGCGGGGGGCATTGTTTGAAGACTACACAAAACCCTAACTTCATCTGCGTTTCAAATCTGGGTTTGTTTGAACCTTGGATGACGGGTATTGACCAAATCGATTGATGAAGAATAAAAATCCTTCAAAGTTTAGTTGATATTATCGTTCAGCATCTTCCATGCCTAATAGTTCATGTGAAACAACTGTCGATTGGGGTTTGTGTTTTCGTGTTCTCCATTCAAATTCAAATCGGCATGCCTGAGCTTCGCAGGGGTTAAAAATTTACATATCTAGTTCAATTGATTGATTTGAAACTAGATCATTTCAAGGTTTCTTCACTTGGAGATCGATTGTTTGGGCTAGATTTATTCCAAATCGGAGTTCTTAGATCCATTTGGGGCTCGATCTGTTTCAAGGTTCTTCGTCTTGTTCAACATCCTCCTTTAAAGTTCAACTTAGATCTGTTTTTGTTTGGCATATCTGGAGCGCATGATTTTTTAATGTATAAATACACATCTGATCTTGTTCATAGTCATTTGATTAAGTCTGATTTTTCATGTTTAGATAAGATCTTATTCATTTTAATTATGGTTAGATGGATTCCTGTTGTGGTCTTCTTTTGTTTTTGAACACATGAAGATATCTAAGAAGATGAAGAACATCGAATAATGATAATATAGAAGAACATAAAATTAAAAAAGTGACCTGCAACCTGTAAATCAGGTCATCAATTGCATACAATGAATAAATTTAGAAAGTTGGTTGTATTTTTTGATAAAAATGAAGTTGGTTGCATACAATGACAATTTCGATATAGTTTGTTGTATTTTCGCACAATTTGCCCTTTTAAACATTTTATACCCATACATGCGTATGAAAAATAAAAAACATCATCACTGGGTGTAAACCCGCTCATGCTCCTTGAGTGTACTAGGCATGAAGAAGGTACATGCAACATGCAGGACGAGTGAATTATTCAATTTCAAATGCAAAAAGTATTAGGATGCTCGCAGCCGATCAAATCATTTTTTCGGCACAGGACAAAGTTTTGAAAAAGCGTTCAAAAATAATATAAAAAAATTATAGTCAATTAAATAAGATCCACGTATAATGTTAATCGTTAATAGAACTTTGTTGCATCATTGTTGTTAAGGTTGAGTTTTAAGAACTTCTTAGAGTGGCCGGGCCCTAACTAACTCATAAATGTTCAATTGAAGTGGATATAAAGTATTAGACCATGGAGATATGTGTCTATGAGAAAAGTGGGTCTCTTTGAGTTTATAGGCTTTTGCAAGCCTTATAAACCAACCTTAAAGATGACATTTGGTCTAAACTTGAAAATCACACCTTATAAGCCGGTACACAATACATGTTTTATGTCCTCAAACAAACACAATTTTCCTTTTGTAATACGTTCTAAAAATAATATATGATAATCAAATAGGTAAAACGATATATGCGAATAACAACATATATAATAAGGGTGTTTGTGGTTGAGAGTTTTAAATTGTATGAATGAGAATGGTAAAAATTAATATTGGTTGGTTATGTGAAATATAATCATTTATTACCCATTAATGGGTAATGAACCATTTTCAAGCAGATTTGAGGTAATAGATTCAGGATAATAGATTCAAGTATGTGTATCTCCCCACCGACCACCACTACCTCTCTAACCACCACCAATATGACTACCATCACCCTCTAGCAGCCACTGCCACCACCACCGGCCGAAACCACCACACCATCGTAACTAGTCCCACCTACTATCCCCGGCCACCACCACCATTCGGTCACTATCATCACTATCATCAACCAATGTTTGACACCATCCATTCTCATTGATTGTTGACTCCACCGACAACACCATCTTCACCACCATCACCATTGACCATAACCACCATGGATTCAAGTATGTATTGGTCCACCGACCACCACCATACTCTACCATCATCATAGACCGCCGTTGTCGCTACCAACAACCTCCATAGCGCCGATCGTCGTCACTACCACCGCCTACACTTCTTGTCGCCATCTCTACCGACTACCACAACCACCGTTGTTGTCAACCACCATTCGTGACCACTAATTTTCATTAACCATTATCTCAATCAACATCACTCCTAATCATCACCTTTAATGGTTGTTGCCACCATCATCAACCACAACCACAAGTCCACAACAAACTATTGTCACCAAAAACTACCATCTACTCCGTTGTGATACTGACCGTTATCCCTAAATATTGTTATGCTAACTAACACTTAAATAAATAAATATTAAAATTATTAATAATCCGATAATACGGTAACGGTAGAAACATACTTATCCGGTTATCCCCTTCAAACAATAATAATAAGTTTACTAATTTTAGAATGAAAGGGCCTTCCCAAATTATTGTATGCCTTTTGTACCAACCACGTCACACACCTTTGCAACAGTGCCTTTGCTTACCGGGCAGGAAAGCTTGAAACGACACATACACAAACGACCCTACTACTAAATTTATTTATTTTTATTTTTATTCATTATTGGAGTAACGCCATTTTGCATATCAGGTTATAACTTTCTATGTCATTTCTCATCTGGTAATTATATATAAAAGATTCTATATAAAAGAAGGTTATATGAAAGTTCACAAAAGAATATGACCATTAATCGATTCTTAAAGGCATTTTTTCGCTCATTATTACTTTCAATTACTTTTACTAATTAATATTATAAACTCAATAATTACATGTTTAGATTTAAAGTCTCAAAGATGGCTTTCGAAAAAAGGTGATTCATCTTTCTTTCTTGGGATAACGCACTGTATTTTTGGATTATAACTTAATGGACAAGCATTAATTAGCACCACTTATTATTTGGTTTATAAAAGCAACGTCGTACCCTTATTTTATATTTCATGTCTTTAATTAACCCAAACAATATACTACAATAAACCATTATAAATAACTCGATCGTTTACACCATGAATTACATATATAGCACTAGGATTCTCAAAAAGAGCTAGAACACGAGTATTTGTATTAAGGACAACACTTTTGAAACGATTAGGATTCGATGTTTTAGAAAACTGTATTTCAATTCAATCGAGTGTCTGTCTAGAGAAATAAGAAATCGGCCATGTACGTTTTGAGATAACACATAACAACACTTGAGTTTCATAAATCACAATATCATACTGACTAATGTTTTTGTTTGTTGGGCCTCATGACTGAATTCCTTCCCTTTATTTATAAGCATCCAAACATTAGCGATATGGCCGGGTGTCTTTGAGAGAGTGTGAAAGGTGCATCGTACAGAGCCCACATTTTAGAGGGGGTATGAATATTTATATAAATATATTATGTATAGATATAGATATAATGTTATAATTTTTCAAAGTTTATTTAATAAAATAGAAATAATAGAAAACTTATATATAAAAGGGTAATCTTCTTTAATGTGTGTTTAACTTTACACGTTTTGTTATTATGGGTACCGAACTTTGAAATATTCTGTTGTGTATATCAAACTTTTTTAATTTGTTGCTTATGTATGCACTTTCATTAGAAAAAATGAATAAGGTTAGTACATATAATAGTAAGTTTAATATAAAACACATAATATCGACAAATTAAAAGTTCGATACACACAATATAACTTTTCAAAGTTCGATAATAGCAAGATGTGTAAAATTGGATACATTTCAAATAATTTACCCTATTCAATATACTTATTATATAAGCTCTAAATATAGATATTAGGGATTTGATTATATAGATCTTAAATAACGTTGTGGTCGTGTTGGAGCCGTACTTAAGTATTGACGATTAGATCTTGATTCAAATGAATATTATGTGGAGTGGAAGTTGTTTCACACATATTTACCCAGTGAATCTATGAAACCCTAATGATGTGTTATAATATCTTAAACAAATCGATTACTTTCCTAATGCAATCATTGCATATAGAGTTTTGTTGACTATTTGAATAACGTTGATATCTGCATAAATAAGTTTTTTGAAAACTTAAGTAGTTGTCATCTTACTTATTGTCCAAAATGTCACAAGAAAGACTTAGTGGATCGAAAACGATAGTTTTATTAAGAGGAACGAATTGATAATGAAGAGTTACTTAATAACTTTGTTTCTACTAATGCTAGGAGAACTTCATAATTACTATAGCTATGCAAGATAAAGTATTTACACTATCGTTTTTTGTTTTAGTTATTGATCTAACAACTATCGTAGTTTCAGTAAAAAAAACATTCGTATACATGTTTGTGTAAAATGGGTCCATTTTTCCTCTTTGCACAAGGCCTAAAAAAATTCATGAGACGTCCGTGATTAGCAACTATTAGCAAACATGTGTTAGACACTTGTTGTAGCGGAATTTTGACAGTATTTGATGTGTAATTTAGGCAAATTCCTTGATGAGAAAAATTTATTGCCAATTAATATGCCTTCTAGGTGCCACAATGGCTCGATCTGCCCCCTTAACCCGTGCTACTCCTTGAGTTAATTTGGATTCATGTCAGCTTATACAAGTATTTAGTATTCTATCTACACCTCCTACCCTCTAACAAAACTTGATTTGAATTTCATCAAATGTTAGGTAAATCTCACTTGCAAAAAAGGTTCATGTCACATATATTATCAACAAAAATAGTTTCTTTGTTAAGTCTTACTCCGGAGCGGACCTAGTAGATAATCCAGATATAAAGTCTGAACAATTCCTCAAATTTTTACGCACAATGTTACAGTTTTTTTGGACATGTTCTTTTTATGTATGCGATCTTCCATTACCCATGACTATTGCTATGTTCTCGAGCTACTTTTTAAAGGAACGGAGGAGGAATCCATTAGGTTTGTATGTTCTTAAGTATCTTTAAAGAGGGGAATGAAAAGAAAAGAAAGGGAAGAGAGAGGTTATTTTGTTTAAAAGTTATCTTTCCGAATATGGGAATATTCGGAAGGAAACAAGTTTCCCCCTAGTTCATGTCATTCAATTTCTTTTCTACTAAATAACATAACTTAATCATTCTTATTAATTACATACATATGGTGATTTTGTTGGTAGTTTGTTTGATTTGTGTGTGGTAGCCTATTAGAGGGTTCGTATCCTGCAATAGTGGGATGAAGAGGAGCCTTCACGTCGTGATATCGTAACATTTTCAGCGTGATTGTCTCACTGTGAGTTTGTTCACATTAGTGAAAGGCAAGTTGCTTTTATTTGTGGTTCTGACGGTGTTATGAATTATAGATCTAATGTGATTGACATGTCATAGAAAAGAGTCTAAAAGTTAACATGATATAATGTAATAGAATTATGAGATACCTTGATCATACACATAGACAATATGATTATGTAAATGACACATGTTTAATTCATAACAATGCACGCAAACTGATTAAATCAAATTATGGATGTACAAAAAATAAATAATAAAAAAAACCCCTCTAAGTTTAACACACTTCAAAGACACCCGTTGTTTCAAATAGCATTTGGTTAGAGAAAAATAAAAATAGGGTCGGATTTCTATCATGTATTTAACTAATAGCCGATTTAATTTCTAGTGATCAACCAAGTAACATACACATTCGCAATCACATGTTTAGAAGTATTATAGTCTAAACATACAAATTTTTTATTTTATATAATAAAAAATATAATGTACAAATCATCTTCTTTCTAAAAACACAATCTAATTCATGAAATACTAACATACATATACTGTCGGCTTGAAAAAGAAAAAAAAATAGTTTTATCAAATACATAGCTTGTGAGTGTAAGTAATATGCATATCGATCTACACTTAATTAAGAATGCACATTCATTTAATCATTTTGCAACCAGACAACATGATTATCTTTAATTTAGCTGATTTCATTTTCTATGGCATAATGATTAATTTTTTTATCTATCATGCGTGTTTCTTTCATTACAAATTAACTATTCTATCAAAGCGTAATTAAGCTATAATATTGAATCGGTGTTGCCTTCCTAGCAATAGTACAAGTCCTTATTAATTATTGTGGACAGTGTGTTCTTCTTGAATGAGCTTCATACTGATAATATGTTATGAATATGAAGAAAACCTATATATTACATATTAAATAATCCTTTATTTAGATGTATACAATTGATAATCTTTATGAAACAAAACTCTTATTTAATACATATTTCTGTTAACAATTATATGTATACCATAACTAAAAGAAGTTATTCTTAAGATTGTAAAAATGATTGGTGCTCACGTACATTTAATTATTTAAATAAATCATCTAGAGAATGATACTATCTGCTAAAATTGTGCCGCCCCTTAATAAAATATTTATAAAGTTGTAATCATATCATCATTTACCTTTAAAAAGAAAATACTCTCACATCAAGTGACGAGATTATATTAAGTCCAACTAATAATTGGAAAATTTGTTGTATTTGTTAACAATTATTCTTAGTTTTACCAATACATGTTGGTTGTTTTTTTTACTTTTACTCGATTTTCAATGTTTAATGAATTTAGACATGTAACTTGTTTTTCTTTGACTAGTCATCATTTATTTTAATATAAAAATATTTATTATTATATGATAATTGGTCAACGCATCCTATTTCTATTTTCTACCCATATTAGATTATCTTCTATTTTTTTTTTGGTAAATTTGTATGTTCTTTTGTAGTTAGGCTTTTAGTTTATAATAATATATTTAACTCTATATTTTTTGTTATTTTAAAACTTACTGTTTAATGTATTTAATTTAAAAATCAGATACGAATAGTAACAACATTATAAAATTATATACGTAAAGTTTGAAGGTTAGTAAAAGGTAAGTTCTTGAAGCTTAATACATAGAAAGATAACTTTAAAAATTAAATAAACTATAATAAAATATATATAGTTAAAATATATTATAGGGTTATCTGTACTGAAATGTAACGAAGTATGCGCGGTTTAATATTGTATGTAACAAACTAATTTTTTTTTGCAAATAATACAATGAACTACCATTTTTTTACATTGTATGCAATTTTGACCTGCAAACCAGGTAAACGCTTACGTGGAGCAGGTAACATATTAATTTATTCTTTTCTTTTCTAAAAATGCTGACATGTCTTTATTATTATTATTTATTATATTATTAATAGCATTATTTTATATGTTTATCATTTGTATTATTATTATTATTATTATTATTATTATTTGTTAATTTCAAAACATCTTCAATGAAGATACCTAGTAATATGTTTATTATTTGTACTTGATTTTCATAATACCACCACCACCTTCTAGCTTCAAGCTACCACCACCGCCATCATCACCACAACCACCGTCGGCGCCGCACCATCGCCGCCGCACCATACATCGAACCAGTTAACCACCATCAAAAATCGACCAAAGAAAACCCTAGAAGCAGTGAACCGTCTAACAAAGATCATTGATACATCAAAATGTTGCAGATCTGACCATCTAACTCAGGACTTCTCATCGGTCAAAACCCTAGGAGCAGATCCAAACCCCAGAAACTCTAATCCAAAAACCAGAAACGAAACCCCAATCACAGATTTGAAACTAAAACGAAACCCTAATACCCAAATCGATGAAAACCCTAAAACATAGATCGTCGACGGTTGGGTTGAAATAGATCGATAGATGAAAACCCTAATACCCAAACTCAAAAAAGAAAAAAGATCTGAAAGGAAAATCTAAAAACCCTAAGAAACCTGGTGTCGGCGATGGCGGCGGCGGTGGATGAAGACGTTGTAGATGGCGGCGAGAGGGTTATCTCCGAGTTACGGTTTTGGTTGAAGTTAGGAACACCAAACAAAATCCAGATCTGTGACTTCAACAGATCTAAAATGGGTGGCGGCGGTTGTTGAAGATGAAGGTGGTGCTGGTGTTGAAGATGAACTTGGCGTTGGTTTTCTTCGAGTTAGGGTTTTCATCGCTGATTCTCTCTCTCATACACACATGGAATGTGGCGTTGGTGTTGAAGATGAAGGTGGTGTTGGTGGTTGATGCACTACAACAAACATGGCGATTTCCGACGGTAAAATCCGTCGGAAAACAGCGTTACCGACGGATTTCCGACGGAATACGACCACCTGAAAAATGGGCCTCGCTAATCGACTTCCGACGGATTTCCGACGGATTTTTTCGATGGATTAGCGACGGATCATGTTCCGACGGGTTTCCAACGGATATCCGACGGACCATTTCCCGACGGATTTATGAGGGACACCATTTCAAACGGATTTCCGACGGACATGTTTCAGACGGATTTCCGACGGACACGATTTCCGACTGATTTCTGACGGACACGTTTCAGACGGATTTCCGATGGATCCTTTCAGACGGATTTCCGACGGACCCGTTATAGACGGATTTGCGGACTTCTTTCAGACGAATTTAAAACGTATGCCCTGAAAAATTTAACTTCACTTGGAAGCCATTGGGATATACATTGAAATTACTTCCTCAAAATTACAATTAGCTTTCAACCAAACTTTTAAATTTATATTCATTGAATTTGTACTTTCTGCAAACTCTCCACTTTCATTTCCATATACATCTGTGAACAAGATTACAAGATTTGAAACTATTCTTATATACAAACTAGTTTATTGACCCGTGCACGCACGGGTATTTCGTAAGTATATTTGAGATATTGGAAATTTCAAATAAAAATAATGTAATAAATAAAATATCACCGAAAACTTACATATGTCATAATTTTTAACAAAATAAATATCTAGAACAACTAAAAATATATATCTTCTTTTAATGCTACGTTTTTTAAACCATGTTTCATTAAGGTTTCATAAATCTTTCTAATAAAATTAAAAATGTTTTAAAATCAATAACTAAACACTTTGAATATATTCAAAGTGACCACTTAGCTCATCACCATAATCCCAAAAAAAACCCACTCAACTAAACAAAAAATTATCTACCCATTACAATTAATTGAACACAAAAAATTTAAGAATATACTAATTTCAAAAAAGTGTCATATTATAATACAATTTATACCAAAACGTTGATAAAAATGAGATGATCGTAAATATATAATTATTTTTCTATAAACAAAATATATCACAAGTTACTAAACATAATTTATAAACAGCTTATAATTAATTAAATTAATATAGAACTTTTATAAAACCCCTCATATTTTCTTAAAAGCCCCTCACATGTTTTGTAAAACCCTTTAAAAATTTTCATCCAGCTCTCTCCAAATTGATTTAAAATTGAAATTCTTCATTCCACGTGTTTAATCTTTTTAAACTTGTTTTTGAGAATTGAATAATTTTAAAACTGGAGGTTGTGATTGGTTGATTAAGGCTCAATTTATGATTATTTTAGAAAAAATGGTAATATATATATTGAATGACACTAATAAAATAGTTTCAAGACGATCAAGAACAACTATCTTTACATATCTGTATTTAGATTTTTAAATACATAATATATCATCTTTTAATGATACATTTTATTTTAAACTTTATAAAATGTTTCATACATCTTTATAATAAGAGTGAAAATGTTTTAAAATTAATAACTAATAACTTGGAATAGCATATTCAATTTGACCACTCAGCTCATCACCATAATCCGACTCAGCTAAACAAAAAGTTACCTACCCACTCTATTGATGGATAACAAATAAATTAATAATATACAAATTTTAAAAAAGTGTCATATTACAATAAAATTTATACAAAAACGTAGAAAAAAATGAGACGGTCACAATTATATAATTATTTTTTCTCTAATCAAAAGTTACTAAACATAATTTATAAAAAACTATAATTAATTACATTAATATATATTTTTTATTAATCCACTAATATTTTCTTAAAAGTCCCTCACAAGTTTCATAAAACCCCCTAATAATTTTCATCCAACCCCTCTTGATTTGAAATTAGAATTCGATTTAGGAGGAGAATATTTCTAAAATTGTTTTGTAAAATTGATAGATTTTGAAATTGAAGGTTTTGATTGGTTAATAGAATTTGATTTATTAGATAAAAATAGAAATAAGGTAAACCTCTTTTATATATATATATATATATATATATATAAAAAGCAATATCAAAAATTATATCACACTAAATAAAATCCACAACAAACACATTATTAGAACCGTACTAAGGCAACCCTCCTCCAAATCGACAAAAAAATTTATTTGTCTCACAAATCCAAAGCACCACTGTCGCAAAGAAGCCGTGTTAGAGAGAGAGATGAACTTAGATCTGATTACAAAGGGGTTTCCATTAGAGAGAGCAGAGATTGTACGGATGGTTGGGCTATCATAGGCGGTGGCGACATCAAGGCGCTTCGTAGTAGGAGAGGGGATGAGCTTACGTATGGATACGTTGTAGGTGGTTGCGGTGTTGTAAGCGGTGGCTTAATAGTCGGTAGGTGGTGGCATCGTTGGCGGTGAGGCTTCGTAGGTGGTGGCGGCAGCACCACCGTGGCGAGGTGTGGGGAGAGCAGAGAGTAAAAAACCGTCCTCGCAAGTCGCAACTATTAATCAATTCTTCTGTGTTTTTTTTTCTTTTATGTGGAGTGATGAATCTGTGTGATTGAATTTGATTGGTTAGGAAATAATGGCTAGGATTGATTTTAGATAAATAAAGGGCTCTGATTTGTTCTAAATGTAACTTACTTTTATATATTTAACTATTTTAACTTGTCTTTCATATTTGATTTGTTATATATTTGTAAACTTACTTTTATATATTTAACTAATTTAAGTCTACAATGTGTCTCTCGTATGCAATATATATATATATAAATGAATTCGTATATGTACATATATATTTTATATGCATGTATATATCGACAATCATACGTAAAAAAGCTTCTATTTTGAGTTTATTGGCAAAAAAAACGATCATCACTATACGTATATAGTTATATATATAACTTAGCGGCACATATTATATGTGTATGTATATAATGAGTCAAAAATTGACATTTATAAGAAAAAACACTTCTATCATCTTTATACGTTTACACATACATATATACAAAAGGTCGTGACACGTGGTATACATATATGCATATCATGATGCAAAAATGATATTTATAAGTAAGAACACTCATTTTATGAGAATATGTATAAATATATCGCAAAAAACGATCATAATTTTGAATATCTTTGAAAATTAGAACCGTCCGTCGGAAATCCGTCAGAAATTTCCGACGGATTTGCGACAGATTACCGACAGTGTTTCTTTAAAATCATTTATATTGATAGTTTTCTTCGTATACAATCGTACATATACACATATATACACAAGTACATGTATTACATTTAAATATGTACTTAAATCTAAAGTTTCATACTCATAAACACACGAACATGTATGTATCTTTATACGTTTACACATACATATATACAAAAAGTCGTGACACGTGGTATACATATATGCATATCATGATCCAAAAATGATATTTATAAGTAAGAACACTCATTTTATGAGAATATGTATAAATATATCGCAAAAAACGATCATAATTTTGAATATCTTTGAAAATTAGAACCGTCCGTCGGAAATCCGTCAGAAATTTTCGACGGATTTGCGACAGATTACCGACAGTATTTCTTTAAAATCATTTATATTGATAGATTTCTTCGTATACAATCGTACATATACACATATTGTCACACCCCGCCAAGGCGGAAACACGAAGTGTGAGGAAAAGGATCGTCATAACACATTGATACAATAGTAGAGAAATTACTAATATGCAATTTAAACCAACGTGTCACGACGTTCCCCGACACAAGAGGGGACTTATGCCGCGTTAAGTCGGTATTCACGACACCAAAGACCAATGTATAAAACACATAGAAGTAGAACCCGCAACCCGGGTCAAGTTTACGGGACAACACGCCCAACAATAAATTCTAAAATAATACTAAATATTCATCGCAAAAACGAGTAATTAAATAATCTTGTAATTGTCAAGTACGGCTAAAGTTCAACTATGAGACGTCTAGACTCCTTAAGCATTAATATTTGCATTACCTGTAAATAGACACTCGAAAACGTCAACATAATGTTGGTGAGCTCGCAGGTTTATAGAAATAACATAGTTGCCGTGTAAAATGTTTAAGTAGGACAAATTTACACGTATAACATGTTAAGCGTGTGGACATTTGTATCCAACATCTGAACCACAAGGTTCAATAGGGGGTGAGATCGGCCGTATGAGGGTATAAGGGGGAGGTGAGGGTTTGTTTAAGTATTTATATAGGATAAAGGTTAAAGGTTTGACTCAAATTCAAATTATCATATAATACTTATCTAATACTCATAATTATCTAAAGTTTAAAAAAAATCAAAATCTATTTTATAGGTATATATATAAATCCGAAAATTTTAAAATAAATATAGATATATATTATTATTATTATTATTATTATTATTAAAACAATACAAGTTGGTAAAGATGTGGCTTTCTAGTGAAGTTATCTAAAAGGATGTCTAACTAAACCCTAAAATAACTTAGGCTAAACCTAATTTTCTATGATTTATAATACTACTAATATACTATAAATGCTATATATAACCTAAAATATAACCGAGCAAAATTTAAGAATTAAAAACGTGCGGTTTAAAGGACTAACCGAAATTTCGGTGACGGATGTCACAGTATCCCCCACTTGAGAGAATTTCGTCCCGAAATTCAGCTTGTACAGCTATTAAAGTGAACCAAGTGTTCGGGCTGACAATTAGGCTTATGACTAGATTGACTCGAAAAGGAATGTACTAAACTTTAAGTGTGGTCAGGATGGGAATGAGTCTTTGAATTGATTATTTGCTTACTTGTTTATTTATGATTGGTAGTTCTACATCTTTCGGTAAGTGCTTACCTAAAGTTAGGTAACTGGGTTTCTTGGAAAAAAAATTTTTGATGGTTGTCGTACTTGTTCTTTTTAACCGTTAGCACAAAATGATTCTGAAACAAATTTGAGGGACGTGAGTAGATTATGGCACGATGATATTAGAATGGTTTAGTTTTAGTCGTATAAGAAAGCTTCATACAACCACTTAAGAAATCGGTGTAATCCCCTAAGATTATGGTACGATGGATGTCCTGGTTGGTGGTAGACGTTCACGAGTATACTAACTAGCTTGGTATTAGGTTAACCCAAAAGGATTCTATTCGTGATGTCGTTAATGATGCTGGTGTCAAGAATGAACCTTAAGGTGGAAAAGAAATGGAAAATGAATTCTATAGCTACAAGGATAGCAAGGAAGAATGATTAGAAAGGTTTGATGGTTCAAAACATCACTGATCTGGTAGTGATGATGAAGATGGACCTGTGAAATCTCGTGTAATTTTTTTTTTCTAAGTCTATCTGATGATGAAGGTGCGCCTAAGGAGTATGTTTCAAGCTGTTGAGATTTTTTTTTCTTTAGCTATGGATCCGATTGAAAATACTGCAAGGGACTGATGTTGTTTTGATCGCAGCAGGTAAATACAAAATCAGTGAGGCATTTGGTTGCTAAATAAAGCTATACAAGTCTTTTTCTGAGGTTAGGTAGTGCTCTAGTGACAGAGAAACCTATGCATTAATAGTTGTAATAGATCAATTTCAGTTCGATTGATATTTATTCAAGATAGTGTCAATGACACTTAACGGTTAAATCATCCCAAAACTATTGATTAGAAACGATTCCTATACAAATTTCTGGAGAGTGATTTAAGTAATTGTGACTGTAAGTATATAATATTACATTAGTGATCTTAGAGATGAACAGACGAAACTCACTGATCTGCTAGAGATAGCAAGACTATTTACGTTGGAAAGCATATGAAAGGATGCATGTGGAACATGCTATTATGTTCATTATTATAAAAGTTGGATGAGTAATCAAATTTAATCCTAAGAATGGACGGAATTCCAAATGAAATATTTAAGAAAAGGATGAAAAAGAAGTTAGATTTGGAGTCTTAGTGGTAAAACCATTACTTGCGAATGCGTTATTAGTTTCTTTTTAGTTTAAATTTAGTGATTAATTGTGGTCTACTTTCCCCCTAGGATTATTGACTGCTGTATGGGTACGCGAGACAATGGTGTGATGTTGCTAATAAGATAGATAAAGATTCATGTCTAGTTATAACTAAAGTGTATGATTTTGTAGAATTTTAGTTGAAATGGTAGATTAGATTCTAAGGAAGGAATCTTTTCAATTGAAGATGAATTGTGACATTCTTATTTTTTTGTAGAAGGTGGATAACTACCAATAAAGATTAATAAGGAAGTAAAATTATAGGAAGTTTTTGATAAACCTGATGTGATTGTATTATTAAGCATCAATGTTCGTTGAATATGTTCGAGTTTTACTAATTGTCTTATATATAATTATAACGGAAGGAAAAAAAGGACAAAAGGAGAAAAAAATGGACTTTAGGAGTTAAGCAGTGTTCAAAATAGTGGAGCGTGTGTGCATTGTAATCAGATTGACTAGGAAAGAAGAACAAGAGATCGAGTTCTAAAGTTATGAGTCTAAGTCTCTTGAGCCTACTAGGTATGAGTTTGAACTATATAACGTTTTATAAGTCTTTGAGTACTATTGCTGGTGTGGGTACTAATGTCCTTCATGGATGAAATTATGATCTCAAGAGTATATGAGTATTTGTAACTTGTTGTACAAATTGAAGATATGATATTTCTATTTGAAAGTATATTTAACTAGGATTTTATAATTGGAGGTCTTCAATGTTTTGTGACTTCTTGTAAACTACGAAAAATCAAATGTGGTCTGGAGTTGTCCACCACGGGACTAATATTGTTGAGATTTCTAAAAGCTATACGCGTAGTACATTCTCATGTTTATTGGTGATCTTAAAATCAATTTAAGAGGAAATTGGGTCATTTAGTAGTTTTATGATATTGATGTAAACCATCAGTGTTTAGCAAAAACTCATGTTGAAATTTGATTGAATATAATCGACTATGCATTGTAGTGAAGAATGTTGTCAGTATGTACGCTAGGAGTTATGCGCAGAGAAAAAAAAATGTACACTATGATCACATAGAATTGTAAGGATTAATTAGTAGTTCTTTTAAATTTTCTGATGTACCATGATATGTTTTATGGTAGTCTTCAAGAGAATATTCTTAATCATGTGGGCGTTTGAGAAAATTACATGTGGTGAATAAGCTTGATGTAGATTTGTTTTATTTATTATTTTACTATATTTTAATTTTATAAATTTAATATGAAATCAATGAGTGAGGTGGGTGTGCATGAGCTCATTAGTAATAATTTTTTTTTTGGTGTGTTATGGGCGATTATTGACAAAAGTCTTTGAGAGTATATGGTGGTTATTTAGTTCTACCGAGTCATTGTAATATCATAATGAATTCGGTCTCGCAAAAGCATAACCGGTGTTTGGCCAATTACGTCGGGTTTGGGATTAATGGCCCGTATGTTGACCATGTGTTTAATAATATGTTATAGATTGTTGTGATTTTATTCTTACTTGGATTCTTGGGTTACTTCTAGCTTTCTGGGACACTATGTGAGTTCATCAGGTTTTCAAAACCGAGTACTAAGACATATGGTATTCTTATAAAGATGTAAGAGTAATCTACTTAGTTTGCTTAACATGTGTGTAAGTGATAGAATTGATGTCCGACATCGTTATATGGATTATAGTTGTTCATTACACTTGACTTGGTTTGATCGATTAATTGAATCTCACAGGCAACCTATTCCTACCTACAACCTTAGCTTGTTTCACAGGATGCTTCATAATACTTTAAGCGTCCTTGTGCTAGGTATGTGTGCATGGCGGTGATCAGGCGCAATGCATCCATACTTATCACAACTTCCCTTAAAGCACCATTGTTCATCTCGACCCAACAACTTATGCTGGTCGGTAGACCTACTATCATAAATTACTACACTACTTCCTATAGGGTTAGGTAGTTATGAACACTTAGTATGCATGATACGGAACCATATAGTCATTCGAATTACCGACCCTACTCTAACGCAACAATCAAACAAGAACATGCAATAAAGCTAGATCGGAATTCTAAGTCTATATGATTGTAACCACACGCATTATAAACATTCACAAAAACCCTTCCCTCTACCTAATATACTACATATAACATGGAAATATGAACAAGTAGTCATTCAAGGGATTCACGTATGACTGGCATGCCCAACAAGGGGTGTCACCAAATAATTTAAAGCTTCTGTGGTTCACCCATAGGGGTATACAAATAGTATGTATTGTATTTCATAGGAATAAGTCATTGTATCAACATATGACATTCCAACTCGAAAGTGATTCTTGAAAATAACACCACTTTACTTATAGGTTAATACTTTTGCCACATACAAGAGGCTTCCACACATGCTTGATTTTGTATAGAAATGTGTAATCAAGTAAAGCGTGTTGTATAACACTAGGTATAAGTACACGATGTAGTTAGTAATCCGATCATAGCCTTCTATTCATGTATCAAGTTTTAAAGGATTCATGCCGAGAAATGAAATAATTCACCAAAGAAATAACTACTAGTAAAAACAAAATATAATACAACTAGTTTAATGCCCGTGTAAACACACGGGTAGCTATAATTAGAATTATAATTTTATATTGACTTAGTTAAATATATGATTGTTTTATATGAAAGAAAAACGGAATATGCGTATTTCTAAAAATTAAAAGAATTTATATAAATTTTAGCCATCATTTAAAATCAAATTATCTCAAGTTTATGAACGATATAAAACAAGTGTGAGTCTTTGGGTTAGTGGGAAGATGTTGCAATAGTAGAAGAACTTGAAAAACTCGCTTGAATAATATATCACGATATAAACTTAAATTACTGAAATACCCCTTAAATTCTCATGATAAATTGGCAAAACATGTTGCAAATTGATATATAGTATAATAGAAATTTCTAATTAAATTGATGAAAGTTAATATTTTATTATATTGAAAGATATAAGAGAAAAAAATTTTGTTTCATAAAAATAAATAAACGATTAATAAGTAGCAAAATTTAAAAAAATAATTCATAAAGGCAATTTTCTTAACAAAAGTATATGTAGATTATCAACTTAATATTTGAAACAAGAACAAAAAAAAAAAAAACTATTAGATTGCATATCATACACATATTATTTGAACTTAAGTTCAATTTTATTTCGAAATTTAAATAATAGTTTATTTATCTTACTTTATCTCATATTAAAATTGAATTTAAATAAACTTTATTGATTTAAAGTTAAAATTAAGTTATAAGTTTGACCAAGTAAAGTCAAAATTAAATTTCAATTTGGATCAAAATAAACGATTTTGGCGTCTACAGGTAAGCCGAAGCGTATGATTTGCGTGAGATTGAATGCACACATAGTTCCTATTATGCAACTATATGGGGTACTTAGGTTATAGTCTAGGTCAATCCACCTAATTCTCTATAACCAATGGCTCTGATACCAATCTGTCACACCCCGCCAAGGCGGAAACGCGAAGTGTGACGGAAAGGATCGTCATAACACATTGATACAATAGTAGAGAAATTACTAATATGCAATTTAAACCAACGTGTCACGACGTTCCCCGACACAAGAGGGGACTTATGCCGCGTTAAGTCGGTATTCACGACACCAAAGACCAATGTATAAAACACATAGAAGTAGAACCCACAACCCGGGTCAAGTTTACGGGACAACACGCCCAACAATAAATTCTAAAATAATACTAAATATTCATCGCAAAAACGAGTAATTAAATAATCTTGTAATTGTCAAGTACGGCTAAAGTTCAACTATGAGACGTCTAGACTCCTTAAGCATTAATATTTGCATTACCTGAAAATAGACACTCGAAAACGTCAACATAATGTTGGTGAGCTCGCAGGTTTATAGAAATAACATAGTTGCCGTGTAAAATGTTTAAGTAGGACAAATTTACACGTATAACATGTTAAGCGTGTGGACATTTGTATCCAACATCTGAACCACAAGGTTCAATAGGAATCAATAGGAATCAAATCATAGTCTTCCAAGCAGTTATTATCGCATACCCAGCTGGAGCATAAACCGTTGGCTCATAGGAATATAGGAATCAATAGTCATCAACCAACAAGAAGTAGTCTTTGCATATACGTCACATAAGTTGTCCAAAGAAATAAGAAATTATCATCACGGCATAAAAGTTTTAAAAGAGAGTTGAGTGTCATTTTCCCCCGAGAAAACATAGTAAAAAGGGGCCACGAGTACTCACCTTAGTCTCAAACGAAATTAACCTCGCAGGGAATGGGTACGGGATCTACAACAAATATATATTGCACATAAGTATTGTATCTAAGTATTTGAACTCCCTAATGTAGCCTAAAGGCTTGTGAAGTGCTTTTATGTAACCCTAACGCCACAAAACAGGATTCTGATTTTGTTATACCTACTTTAGTAATTTCAAAACAATTCAAACGTCCAAAATAAAATCCCAAATTAATCATGCTGAAAGTTTAATGCTTTGACTAGTTTCTGGAATTTTTCCAAAATTTAATAACTTAACTAACTATTTTTAAAAATTAAGAGAAATCAATACTGACAAAAATTCCGCTTCACATGCGCAACAGAAGGTTTGATTTTTGTAAAAATACTAAATGTTATTCAAAAATTACGAAAATTTTATAGAAAACACTAAACTCATCGAACATGCTACTGTAAAATCTTCAATCTAAAAATCCAATTTTTGATCAGGTTTAAAAAATCGAAACCTTTGACCCTAAACTTACCGAATGTACTGACAGTTTGCGCACTTAAACGGTAAAATTCATTTGAATGACCAAATAACCTTCAAAATTTACAAAACTTGGTTTTTATGAAACTAGACTCAAATATCTACAATCGAGACCCAAAAACAGAAAGAAATCTCTAAAAATTGGCTCGGTTATGACCTATCAAACGTAACCCTAATCACTGCCCAGAATCTGTTTTAAAAAGAAACAATCTTTTATTATAAAAATCCAAACTTTAACATACAAAATCCTTTTACCACTTCATAAAAACGTTTTTGAGACATCATGTGGTGATCAAAACATGTTTTTTTTTGGATTCAAGAGTGAGATGGACTAAGAACAAGATGAAGAACATATGAGGAACACAAGATAAAAAGAAATAGATGCTTACCTTGATTCCCAAAAACACAAACCCTTGAAAGATTGAAGCTTGATTTTTGAGTTCTTGAGCCTTGATGTGGAAAAACGACAAAGAGGTGACGAGTTTTGTGAAGTCGACGATTAGGAGGGTATGGGGGGTGAGATCGGCCGTATGAGGGTATAAGGGGGAGGTTAGGGTTTGTTTAAGTATTTATATAGGATAAAGGTTAAAGGTTTGACTCAAATTCAAATTATCATATAATACTTATCTATTACTCATAATTATCTAAAGTTTAAAAAAAATCAAAATCTATTTTATAGGTATATATATAAATCCGAAAATTTTAAAATAAATATAGATATATATTATTATTATTATTATTATTATTATTATTATTATTAAAACAATACAAGTTGGTAAAGATGTGGCTTTCTAGTGAAGTTATCTAAAAGGATGTCTAACTAAACCCTAAAATAACTTAGGCTAAACCTAATTTTCTATGATTTATAATACTACTAATATACTATAAATGCTATATATAACCTAAAATATAACCGAGCAAAATTTAAGAATTAAAAACGTGCGGTTTAAATGACTAACCGAAATTTCGGTGACGGATGTCACACATATATACACAAGTACATGTATTACATTTAAAATATGTACTTAAATCTAAAGTTTCATACTCATAAACACACGAACATGTATGTATCTTTATACGTTTACACATACATATATACAAAAAGTCGTGACACGTGGTATACATATATGCATATCATGATCCAAAAATGATATTTATAAGTAAGAACACTCATTTTATGAGAATATGTATAAATATATCGCAAAAAACGATCATAATTTTGAATATCTTTGAAAATTAGAACCGTCCGTCTGAAATCCGTCAGAAATTTCCGACGGATTTGCGACAGATTACCTACAGTTTTTCTTTTAAATCATTTATATTGATAGTTTTCTTCATATACAATCGTACATATACACATATATACACAAGTACATGTATTACATTTAAAATATGTACTTAAATCTAAAGTTTCATACTCATAAACACACGAACATGTATGTATCTTTATACGTTTACACATACATATATACAAAAAGTCGTGACACGTGGTATACATATATGCATATCATGAGCCAAAAAATGATATTTATAAGTAAAAACACTTCTTATATGAGAATATGTATAAAGATATCGCAAAAAACGATCATAACTTTGATTATCTTTGAAAATTATAAACGTCCGTTGGAAATCCGTCGGAAATTTCCAAAGGATTTGCGACAGATTACCGACAGTGTTTCTTTAAAATCATTTATATTGATAGTTTTCTTCGTATACAATTTTACATATACACATATATACACAAGTACATGTATTACATTTAAAATATGTACTTAAATGGAAAGTTGCATACTCATAAACACACGTACATTTATGTATCTTTAAAGTTTCACACATGTATGTATCGCTATACGTGTATACTTGTATAGATAAAAGCTAGCGGCATGAAGTATATGTGTGTGTGTGTATATAACACTTCTATTATCATAAAATGTGTAAATATATACAAAATACGATCATAACTCTTAAAAAATACGAAAACTAGAAACGTTCATCGGAAATCCATCGGAAATTCTATCGTAAATTTCTGACGGATTTGCGATGGATGCATTTCTAACTAATTTGTGACGGATTTCCGACAGAATTTTCCTACGGATTTCCGACGACATTCTTTTCTCGCAGATTTGCGACGGATATACGATGGATGGATTTGCGACGGATATACGATGGATGGATTTGCGACGGATTTGCGACAGAATTTTCCGACGGATTTCTAGCGGATTTACTTTGCGACGGATTTCCGACAGAATTTTCCGACGGATTTCCGACAACATTCTTTCATCGCAAATCTGTCGCTGATCCATCGGTAATTTCAATGGTTTCCAACGGATTTCCGACTAACTGTTATCCGTCGGAAATCCGTCGGAAACCTGGTCCGTCTGTAAACCGTCGCTAATCTCTTAGACAATTTCCGACGGATTTTTTCCGTCGGAAAATCCGTCAGTATTTGGTGATTTTCTAGTAGTGATGGAGGTAGCGAAGGTGGTGGTTGAAGATGGAAGTGGTGGCGATGGTGGATGAAGCAGGTGGCGGTGGTGGATGACACAATTGGTTTAGGGTATATGAAGAAGAATGTTGATCTTCAAAATAATAATAATAATAATAATAATAAACTTTATCTATGTGGCGTCCTATGTGGAGTGTCACGGAAGCATTAAAAAAAAAGAATGCCAATTGTGTATAAGGGTAACCGGCAACAGGCAATTGAAGGTCAAAGTTGCATATAATGTAAAAAAATGGTAGTTTATTGTATTATTTGTAAGAAAAATTAGTTTGTTACATACAATGTTAACTCGCGCATAGTTCATTACATTTCCGTGCATTAAACCCTATATTATAACAAAATAGTTGGCGAATGTCTTTAAGAAGTTATAGCTGTTTGATAATTCACATACATTGGTGTATAGCTTTGGTTTTGAGTAAATAATTATATTATATAAATTAGGTAGAAAATATTAACAGTAATTATGTTTATAGTCTTATATAATCTAAAGGTTAACCATACTTTTTATTTGGTCCAGTGGTGAAATGCATGAGCTTTTCCCTTTAGCCTTGAGTTCGAAACACAACAAACATATATTTGTTTATTTTTTACGCTGTCCTCCATATTTAATATTTCTTGTAGGCCATTAACAACAACCCTTCAGAGTTACTCTCCCAAATTTATTGACACATCAATATCCACATTATCCCTACCCCCAACAATCTCTAACCCTCAAACCACCACATCCAACTCATATTTACCCTCTTAATATTTTATTACAAAATGCCAATGGGTTTTAGCCCATCTGGTAAGGCGCCCCCCTTCCTTACAAGAGGTTGGGAGATCAAATCCTGCTGCATGCAGTGGGTTGGGGGTTTTTCCCTTAGGGGTTTCCTCCATGGAGTGAAGGCGTGGTGCTCGAAACTTGGTTAAAGCCAAATAACGAGAGGTTGTTGAAAACCCGCCACCAAGCAATTCGAGCCCACACTGGAGAGGCGGGGAAGTGTCCACAATTGCCGGTCAAAAAAAAAAATTTATTACAAAATATATATGTATGAGAGAGAGAAAAAAAAAGGATTAAAGGATGAAAAAGGAAGGAATTGAAAAAAAATCAAACCCTAAACCGGTTCATGATGGCGCCTACTTTGGAAACCCGCCTCTACCCTTGGCTGGGCAATGGTGTGCTGGCCAGGGTCAGCCCCAACCCGTCACTACCCTGAGACCGATGCACATAGTATTAGGGTTGTGGTTAAGAATATAAATGGTAATTTAACTTTTTTAAAATGAAAATCACAACTCATGTTTTTATAAATAACTTTTCATATATTTAATATATACCTTTTAATTGGTTTTCAACTTTCCATACATGAAACAAGATTACCATTCTTAAAAACAAAAAGTTAATTTATTTTATTATTATTCACAACTCTTAGGGTTGTGGTTATCAAAATCCTTAATTTTATTATATAATTTTAATATATAATCTTCGGTGATATATTCTAATTTATATTTTAAACAACTCAGTTTTATCTAAATGATTTAATTTTGAATGAAACATAAAAAGAAAACTTAAGTTGATTTGAATAAAAACCAAATTACGTATTATATTTGTAAATATTTAAGCTTTTTTATGCTTTATTTTAAACATTCATTATTCAATGTTATATATAGTGTGATTACAATAAAAAAATTAAAAACATAGATCGATCACCATATATAGGAGTCTAAGGTGTCTCTTCCTCTTAGAGGTTGAAGATTCAAGTCCTGTATAGAATATAAGGTGTGAATTATATGAATGGGCAGGTGTGTTTGCCGTTAAAAAAAACTAATCTCTTTGAAACTTAAAAGGCTAGCTATCTAATATATATAAAAGACTAATTTGAAAAAAATTATTATATGATCTGGACCCTTCATTTAATAAAAGATTAAATCTTAGCCGTTAATTTTTTTAATTTTAAAATTTTGATTTTGACTTTTTAAAGTCAAACTAATGTGTTAGATAAAGATAATCCTTTATGATAAATATCAAAAAATTATAACCAATTAACATACTAAATGTCAAAAAATTTCAATAGATTAGGAACTATTTCAAAATCGTAATAAATGATAAATAATTTGATGATCAATAATTTGAAATCTAGCGACACAAAAATTATTGTACGTACTAATATGTTTTAAAAATTAGTTGTTATTTAATAGTACATATTTTTCAATTTTATTCATGATTTCAATTATTTTAACAGTTGATGATTTTATTTTTATTTTATGTATTTTTATTTTTTAAAATTATTTATTATTTAATAGTAAATATTTTTTTGTAATCCGTGTAATACACGGGTAATTTAACTATAATTATTATAAATGTATTTCATTTTATATGCTATTGTTTGTGTTAAATTTTTAAATTTTTTATTATATGTATAAGTCATTTAGTTTGTTGTAGTCGTACGTGTGCATCAAAGTATGGTGCATGTATTAGTCATACATATCATTTTTCTTTCTTATGTGAACAAAAGGTATATAAAATACCAACAAATTAAATATTTAATACGTACACAGAATAATAATCTTTGAAGTTTAAAATATATAATAGCAAAATATGTAAAATTAACTACATTTGATGAATATTACAGAAACTTAACAACCTATAAACACATGTTGATTACAAACATTGAAACAACTTGGCAAATTAATTTGATAATGCTGAAAATAAGTTTGGCAAATTTTTAAAAACCTTGTAAATACTGTATTAGTTTATAAAAACTATTAGGAACACAAAACAAAAATCATGAAGTTTGTCAAATTAATCTTCATTGCATAAATCTGAATTTTTCTGAAAGTTTGCATCTAGCAATATCAAGATCACTTATAGTATGATAGTATCCATAGCTAGTGGGAATATAGGCTAGGGTAGCACCAAATATTTCGGAAAAAATTAACACTATAAATAAAAAAGTTAAGAGGTAAGACAGGTTGATGACACTCGTAAGTATTCCCTAACTCCGTTCTCATACATAAGAGTTAAAAAATAGATCGACCACCATATATATAGTGTGATTACAATAAAAAAAAGTTGATTTATTTTTTTAAAATTTCGGTTATGAAGTATGAAAGTTTTACAAGTGATGGAATCGGTGTAGTGGATTTTGTGGAGAAAGTTAGTTTGTAGTGTGGATAGGGTGTAAGAGAGCCGAGACAGCTCGAGGAGTTTGAGCTACTCGAGTAGGGTTTCGAGCCGAGTTCAAACTTTGAGATACTCAGCTCGTCAAACTAGCGAGCGTAATCGAGCTTGCGTATACCCTTAGTAGTTAGCTGTTAATTGTTGTTCGAAAATGTGAAATTTGAATCCGGAATGTATATAACATTTGCTGATACAAAAAAATTTTAAATTAATTTTAGTCGAGTTGAGTCGAACTCAAGAGTGTTGATTACTTACTCGAGTCGAGTTTTAAGTCACGAGTTGGAACCAAATCAAGCTCGAGCATGACACTGTGTCGACTATGCTTGTCTCAATTACACTAGGTGTGGATACGGTTGAGGAGATAACTAACATAGAATGATTGGTAAGAAAGAAAAAAACAAATATTAGTAATTAACCCGGGCGTTGTTTATCTACGGCCACAAAAATATTATGGATGGTCCCATGTCCTGTGTTTGGACGGTGCCAACTTGTATTAAGTTATGCTTGTCAAAGCCGTTGACGACATCATCCAACGCCTCTATCGCCTTCCACTACTTTCCAATAACTAATTTATTAACAATTTAATTTTATTTAATGAAATGGAGTAACTTTTTCTTATATGTATATTATTTTTCCTTTTTATAACTTTAATTAGCGTCACATTAATATTACTTCTAATAACTAATAGCCTTTGTCAGTACATAACTTGTTAGATTGAATTATTTAATGTTTCTGATCGATATTGTTCAAATATATACTGCGTCTTTACTGTAACATATGCTTTTTCAGGAAAAAAAAACATGTAGCAGTGGTCAATCTTGAAATTAAATGGTTGAGTTTTCTTCAAATTTCGGTCAAACCAAACAAAAAACGTATCACTTTATGGTGTATCTCCTAATTACGATTTATTCAGGCCTTAATTTGAATATTCAATAATAATACTACGAATTGAAGAAACATATATAGGTTGGGTGATTAATTTGGAGATGGTCGGCTTTTTAATAAGTTAATACTTTGATGACGATGATGACAGGAGACGAAGAAGTAGGTAGTTGTATTAAAGATTTAAAGTTATAACCTTCACTTTGTAAATTAAATCTTAGGTAAGAAGACAGAATCACAGAAGTATGTATAGAGTTGAGTCATCTCTAAAAGTTAAAAATAAAATAAAAATAAGTTCCTCAAAGCTCAAATAAAGGAAAGTGAATGCCGTGTTTTCGAGTTATTTTTGAAATGATAGGAAGTGGAAGGGAAATAAACTATTAGGTTCTGTTTGTTTTACTATAATGTGAAGAAATGTAAAGAAATTGAAATCAAATTCCGTTGTATATTACGTTTGATAACATTACTTGGAAAACAATTAAATTATTTAATGTATTTATATTCCTTGAAGAAGGGGAATGCATTATATAACTAACATGGATGAAATTAAAATCATTTCTATTTCTTCGTATTACAGTGAAACAAACGAGGCCTTAGTGTTGTGCGTTCTCAAGTTTTTTTAAGGAGAGAAAAAGAAGTAATAGAAGGGCTATTTGGTTTAAAAAATTATCCTCTTAAATATGAGATGATTTAGAAGGAAAGTGTTTTTATACCTTTCCTTTCAACTTAAAAATACAACCTAATTATTTCTTTTCTTTCTATTTTCCCTTCACTTTTTTTTCCTCCTCTTTCTTTCTTAATAAATTCAAGAACGAAGCATAAAGCATGGGGTTCGAGTTGAGTATGTTGTGAAATAAAAACTCATTATAAGACGTGTGAGTAGAAAATATCTAAAAAAGTAAGTAAATTATAATGAATTAAAATAGCGTTATCAATATTTTATAACTAATAATAAATTAACCAACTTCAGAGTAAAAGGTTTATCCAAGCATGTAGTCTTATGATCAATAACTGATATGTTTTGTTAGACAGAAGACAATAAAATGATTGGGACGACGTATGGTGGCTTAATTAAAGCGAAGGAATGAAATGTCCTTTTCCTTTTGATCGTTTGCTCTATAAGGCCATGAGTAGCGCTCGGGTAAACCCAAACCAACCCAAAGCCATATTAGCTTTTCTTCTTAACACAAACTCAACTCAAAATACTAGTAGCATACAACCTTCAACACAAATCAACTCAAAATATTTTCTCTTTCCTTATTCCCTCACAAAATAAAACAAAAAGCTTTCGGTTTGTTCGGTTTCACCAAACTGGAGGAGAGAAATGGCATCAACCCAAAGCAGCGTATGGCATTTGGGTAGGGAAGCCAAAGCAGCCCGAGGCCAGCCAGAGGGGCGCTACTCATGGCCTAATGATATATGGATCTCTAGCTAGGCGTAGATATTTATGTAGTTAGGATGCCCTTAAGATATATAAAATGGTCAAGTCGTCTCGCACCGAAGCTGATCCGTCTCCCATGATCCAGTCGTGCACCCCACTCACCATCCCGCAGTTTCAGCATCACTGGAAGTCCTTTCTGACAGCTCGATCATACCTACCTTGGTTTTCCCTCTCTTTCTTACACTCTTTTTTTTTTATCTCTTTCACATATACACACATATTTTTAATATACAAAAAATAAGATAAAATATAGACATTTTATTCGTTGAAAGATGATAAAAGGATGCGAAAGAAAAAGTGATAATGACACTAACATAACAAAACCATGAGAGGTAGAATAAACATATCATATTCTCTTAAGAATGACAAAAAGAAAGACTTATAAACAAAATTAATTAAGCAATGCATACATTTATACAAAAAATAATTATGTTAAAAATTATGAAAAAAATATATTGTTTTTTATATTGTTAGATACACATAATAGTGACATATTTTGTACCAATTCCCATTTTAGACAATACATTATTTATTACATATGAAAAAACTTGTTTCATATGTGTATAGTAGACATCATACGTTTATCTTATATAAATAAAAAAGAACACCGTAAACTATTAAAATGAATAAACGAAAACTATACTACCTAAAATAATTATATAATTTAATCATATACCAAGTTTAAGTTTAACCACTTTTAACAAGTTGTGAGGTAGACCTTCAAGCACCAGGGCCCCACACCACTTCAATTCCTTGCATTTTATCTTTATATATATAACCCATGGAATCTAATACCACATCAGCGTTTGCTCACAGCAATGGCCACCACCCACTACACGGCGGAGCAAGTCTCTGCCGCCACTCTCGACTCGGTGGTTTCCTCACCACGATCAGATCACCTGCAGCCGGTATATGATGACACCACCGCACAAGCACGTGTCCGGTTTATGTGCAGTTTCGGAGGAAAGATATTACCACGCCCTCATGACAACCAACTCCGGTATGTTGGTGGCGACACCCGTATAGTCACCGTACTCCGCCACAACACCACCTTCTCCTCCTTGCTCAACAAACTATCCAAGCTTTCTGGTAAACACTATTAATTAATTGTTTTTCATTCTTCAAAAGTTAATTTACCTTTACCATTAATGTTTTAGATTAGTATTAATAAGTAACAACAAAAATTAAAAAGATCAAATGAGGTTGTATATTGAAAATAACTAATTCGTATATGATTACACCAATTATTTTCCCCCTTATCAGTTAAAAGCCATGAAATCATACAAGAGTTATGAACAAACATGTCTCTAGCTATAGATGCATTATATGAATAATAATTAATAATTAATTCAATCTTTTCATTTATTCATTTCATAAAAATATATACAATATTGGATTATAGCAAAGTAATATATAGACTTAGACGCCTGTTATCAAATAGTTTGAATTATATGAAACCATAAATATAAGTTAATGGCTAAACGGTATTGTAGATTTTTCATTTGATAATAAGGATATGTTCGACAACGGGTTTATAATAAACCTTCAAAATAAAAAAGTTTTTTCAAATAGCTTATAACTTAAGCTTGAGATTATCAATTAGTCAGTCTCATCCCAGCTAATTTCGTTAACCACACCCTAAAATAATTTTTAAAAGGCTAATTAAACTGGATGAAAGGAAAACTTTGTTGAATTATTTCTATTAATCTTTCTATATAGGAAATAATTTCTGCTGCTAGCAACATCAAATTTGAGTGTAGCAACACATACAAACCATTTAAAGCACCAATTAAACTGTTAAATGATATAAATACTCTTTCTGTAAATGGTTTGTGAGTACATAAACACAAATTAATTTTAAATCTTTTTAAATCTCAACAACTAAATGATAAAATGTAAAAAAAATATTAGTTATCTTTTCTTGTATGTCTTTTGATTTTAAAAAAGGTATTTAACAGATTCAAGTAAAAGGTATTTAAATAGGAACTTAAAAGAAAGGTATAGTAATACTATAAAAAAAAAAAAAAAAAAAAAAAAAAAAAACATGTCCAATACTCACTAATTACAAAGTTTTTCTTCTCTTCTTTTTAAGAATTAAAATCAGCTAATTATTACAGTAACTTCATTTATCTTTAAAAATAATAAGCTTCGTTAAGCTATATTCAAACACTACAAGTAGTAGTTAGATCAAAGACCAAATGCAGAATTGTTTTAATTAATATGATGATGATTGCAACATTTTTTATCATATAAATTTAGAGTTGTTTTCAATATAGTACATATAAAAAATATACTCCTAAATTTTAATATTTAATCACATGTGATTCAATATAAAATCACATGTGATTCACTATACAATCATATGTGATGGTAAAATTATTACATGTTAATTACGAAAATACCACTCCGTCCAAATTTTTAAAATTCAATCTGGATCATTGATGTGACTGATCCAAGAACTAAGATTAGTCCATCGGACTATGCAATAAGTATGGACTATATTGAACATTTCTTTATAAATTTAATAGTACCAAATAAGTCTATTCTCTCACAATATAATAACATTAATGATGATCAAGCCAGTTAATTTTTTTTATTATTATTACATAAGTTTTTAACAAAATTAATATACCGGTATTAGAAAACGTCAACAATTTAATCATTTACTAGCTCCTTATAACTATATCTTAAGGTATATTAACTTAAATAAATGACAGGTACAACTGATATATGTGTAAAGTACCAGCTACCAAACGAAGACTTGGACGCGTTAATTACAGTCACCAGCGATGAAGACGTGGAAAACATGATGGATGAGTACGACCGCTTGGCTCACAATCACAAAACGGCTCGGCTCCGCCTCTTCCTTTTCCAAACAGACCTCTCACTCTCACGAGCCAGCAGTATCAGCTCGCTCCTCGACGGCTCCATTAAACGCGAGCACTGGTTCCTTGACGCACTTAACGGCGGCGCCAGCTTGGAGCGTGGCCGATCCGAAGTCTCATCAATCGTCTCCGAAGTACCCGACTACTTATTCGGGTTGGACCATCCTGATGACCCGAAACCCAAATCCAAACTTTTGGTTAATGATAATGTTTCCGTTTCGGATCCCGGGTCGCCCGCTCCGCGGATATCTTCTCCATATTGCTCGACTTCGTCGTCGTTGGGGCCCACGATGGCTCCACCAGTCCCCAACCTTCGACCCGTTAAGACCAAACTCGATAGCCCGGCCGGTCCAGTAGTTAGTGAACCGAAAGAAACGGTTCCCGAACATTTTGCAGAGTCTAATGAGCCGATAATTCTGAAGCAAACAGATTATACGGGTCAACCCGTGTATTATATACGTCGGACTTCCTCACCTGCGCCGGCGCCGGAGATGCCGGTGTATTACATGCATCCCCCAGGCTCAATGCCACAAGAAAATGTTCCGGTTCAATCCGTACCCATTCGTGGTCAATATGGTCAACAGTTTATGGCTCCCCCGGGTCAAATGATTCACCCGAATATGGGTCCAGTCTACACAGGAATGAGGCCCGTTTCGGGTGGGGAATCATACGATATGTCAGGTAGAACCGGGGGTGGACCGGGCCAGCCCGTTTATTATGGTCCGAGGTATGTTGGAGTTCCGGGCTATCCGGGTATGGTTTTGTCTGGTCCGGAAGAAATAAAGCAGCCCGGATCTGAAGCAAAAATGGGCCGGGCTCCTCAATGATTTGAATAATGTTGAATAACTACTACAAAATGGGATACAAAGACCCGTGTCTGATATGTTTATTTATGGTTTTGATTAATTTGTTTATATATTTTCTTTGTTGACTTTGTGTAGGCCAAAATTCATGGAGTTGCTTCCTTCATGAGCTATATATATTTGATGCGAGTTGTAAGACAGTTATTTTTAAGAGGCCTATGTTGAAGTTTCCTAAATACAAAACCTTACCTATTGTTATTATAATTTTGAGATTGTAATTAATTTCCGAGTAATCTGATAAAATATTAGGTCCTGTTTGTTTCACCGTAATGCAAAAGAATGTAAATGATTTTAATTCCATCCCTGTTAGTTACGTAATGACATTCCTCTACCTAAAGTAATATTAACACTTCGAATAACTTAATTCCTTTCAAAATAATGTTACCAAACGCAATATACAACGAAATTTGATTTCAATTCCATTACATTCCTTCACATTACGGTGAAACAAACTGGACCTTAGAACTTGGATTTAGTTCCTGATTTGATGATACTATCTTGCGTGCTTTCACATGCGACTCGATTATACTAAGATTTGCTAACTGTTTCATCCTCATCATCTAAGTGGTTTTACTGGCAACCCAACCAACAAGACCGACGACAGCTAACCACCCTAAACCTTTCGTTTCACTTCATCTTTAACCAAAGCACCATGGATTTTGTTGAGAGTATGTGTGTTTTATTTGCAACTAGAAGTAATATGTGTCTTGATCTAATTAATTTAAGGCTTCATCAGAAGTATGATGCTAGTTTTGAATTTATCTTAATTAAGCTAAGTAGTATCTTTTTATAAGTTGTACATGACAAAAGTTTAAAAGAACAACAATATGTTGTTCCTTTGTTTTTGAAAAGCACGATAAGTTTTTCTTTGTATATGTTTTGTATGATACAAAAGTAAGCAATAATAATAATCTGTGAGTTGTGTTCAATATAGTTCATATAAAAAGCATAGTCCTAAATTTAATATTTAATCACATGTGATTCAATATAAAATCACATGTGATTCAGTATACAATCACATGTGATGGTAAAATCATTACATGTTAATTACAAAAATGCCACTCCGTCCAAATTTTTAAAATTTAATCTGGACCATTGATGGGGCTAATCCAAGGGCTAAGATTAGTCCCTTGGGACTATACAATAAGTATGAACTATATTGAACATTTCTCAATAATCTGTATATAAAAAAGGAATAAAGAAAAGACCGGAATGTAAAGTGTAAAATGGTCAAGGGTCGGCAAAAAGCCCAACATCAATAAAGTAATAGTGTCGTCTTAAGTATTTTTGAGATTCAAGACAAAATTTAAAAGGATCCTCTAAAATATTAAAATATATAGAAACAATCTAAAATATATAAAAACATTGAGAAATAAATTAAAAAATTAATATACGAACACCAATCAACCAATGTTTCTAGTCAAACTATTGAGCTAGTAAAACAAACTAATAACAAATATCAATTAGTTACCGGCTAACAATTAAACAAAATAAAACACATAGAAGTAAGGAGTTAAAATGTAAACAATTAATAAGAACTAAACTAGGAATCAAGAAACAGTGACTAAAGAAAAGGTTGCTGCGGTTTGATAAGTTAGAAAGATTTCAAGTCTCAAATTTGTCTTAAATTTTTTTTGTTCTATCTTATAATAACGGTTCGTTAATTCTCGTACTGCAGTAAAATCCTTAATCAACTCCATATTCACAACCAATGACCTTCAATGGCAACTTTGCTGATTTAGTTTCTTATTGCCAAACAATTAAAGTTTATGATTTCTTCCCAAATAGCTAAATGGTAAAACATGTTTTCTTTGCAAAGTCACAAACTTGCAAGCGATTTTTGATGAATTCTTAGTTTCTTTTTCCAAGAAACCAAACAATATTGACAATGAAATATTTTTGTTTGGATTCTTTGTTCCATTATTGAGTTGTCGTATATCAGACTTCGGTGTCCTATCTTGTGAATTTTGTGTCTACTGTGACCCCTATTTTTTCTTCCTTCTAAGTTTTATGCTAAACAAATGTGCTTTTATATACAATATATAAAGCATATCTTAAAATTTAGCCGCTACCAGATATGGGCTCGGAGTGGTTGTCTATGTTGCACGCCCTATAAGACGACCATATGAAGTAAACAAAGTTAAAAACGAATCTTCATCTACTTATAAGTGAGTGTCAGTATACCAAGTATAAAACACACAGAAATCTTGGATAAAAGCGTAAAAATGACTAAACAAGGAGAAATCTTTGTTTAAACACAACATATTGAAATTTGATTTATTCAACGATTTTGGGTATAAATCTTAAGCAAGCTTCATCTTCTATATGCCAAAATCTTCATATTTGTGTCATTTGTTCAGAGCTAGTCCATGTAGGTCTAAAATCACATTTATATGTAAAAAATAGAGGTGTATTGTAAGCTTTGTGAATATAACACAACCCTTCATTTCATACATAAACACATTAGTCAAACTCTCACATATACAATACATGCATATTTCACACTAATATAATGAGCAAACTAGTGTAACTAACTTAACTACAACCCGGTCAGCAATTCCGAGTTTAGTTATACTCTCTGATTGTAAGATTTTTTATTGTCATTGTGCCCATACAGTTTTCGATTCAATATAAGGAAGGAGTACAACTTACAATTCTTACACAAACCTTGGTTCACGATTGATTACCATATACATTAGTCTTTGATCTGAGTTAATCATACTCAGGGTTTACAATTCAACATGAGTCTTATGACTTTTCGATTCAACACTAGCAATTGGTTTACGATCCTAATCATATCACGAGTTTACGATTGGCATACATGTTAGTCTACGATGTGTTGTTTACGATTTTCATGCTTTACAATTTCAATTTGCGATTTGGTTTTTGATTTTACATGGTTCTCGATTACTCAGCAACTCTTATTGGTTTTCGATTGCCAACCTCTCATGATTTTTGATTTGGGAATCTCTTACAAGGATTCAACCCAATTGTTTACAATTTACTTATATTATCATTTATGATTCATAGAACCTCAAGAGCATTTTTTATTCAACCTAAAAATACAATCGATTCTTATTCAAATCAGACCCAACCAAAACTTGATCAAATTACATAACTTTTGTAATAGTGAACCCAAACCTCTTTTAAACAAACCCCTATGAATTAATTACATTCTTTACAAGTTTTAGTGATTTAAAATTTCATATTAGTTATCAGTTTTCTCACACTTACGAACTTAGATCAAAACTCAATGATTCCTAAGTCAAAAACCACAAAATCGACACGTAAATGATCAAAATGTTACGAGGAAGCTTACCCGATGGTTCTCCCAAATTTTACAGTCAATTTGATAAGGATGTGGTGGGATTATTCCATTCTTCCTCTCGGTCTAAACACACACAACACACACACACAAACACACCTTTTCGATTCTATAAAGAAGCTACGGTATTCAATTTTTCGATCTTTTGCCTTAATTTAGGTATAAATACCCTTCTCTACTTTGTTTGTTGTCGTTTTTACTCCCCCTAGCTTTAGAAATAAGAAAGTTACCCACTACTTATACTTAAATACTAAATTCTTATATTAAGAATTTTGGAATATTACATTGGGAAAAACAGATTTTACAAATTAACTTTCAAAAACATGATAAATGAAAAGAAAATTAATATGGAAATTAGAATGTGAAAGAAAGAAAGAGACGGAGGAAAAGAGGCGGGCCCACATTTATCATCTCCTTTACCACTGCTTGTGTGGTTCTTGCCATGCCAAAGACCCATCACGCTGTTATGGAGTGGTAGCACCTTTGATCGTAATGTAATATTACCTCTTCCACAGCAAAAGCACTACCCACTTGTTGCTCTTTTTTTTAAACGACTAAACACACCTCTAAGTTAATCTTAAAATTTCAACGTTTTAGTCTATAATAAGATTTGAACCCACAGTTTTATTAAACATTTAAACAAATAGATACCGTTAAACTATAAGTTAGTTGATGCTTTCTAAAGGTCATTAATTCTTTACTATTGAACTAATTAAGTTGAACTAATTATAATTTAAGATGACGCGATCTCTATTCAAATTCATGTTCATTTTCCAAAAACTTGCCATCAATTGTAGTTAATAATTTGAAACTATTATTTAGAAAAGGAACCAAATTTCTTTATAGAAGAAAAAAGAAGTGTGACCAGTAAAACCAAGCCATCAAGGTTGACGGATTCGGCTTGAAGACAATCTATTCCGTTATGAAAGCTAAAACGGCCAAGGAGAGCTGACTAAATATAACCACCCCCACCACCCACCCCTCACACCCCAACCCACACATATTGTCGAAGATTGCGATAACACAATTTTAATTAATCTGTGAGGCTTTTAATTTTAAACATCTCTCGTTAATAAGTCATTCACTATAGAAAATATTGATATTTCGTACTTTCTAGTAATTTTTACACTTTAAAATATAAAGAATTATAAACAAATGTTAGAAAAGTGTGAATTAATAGTATATAATCAAATTTCTAAATGTGAAATTGTAAACATCTTTATGCAATCACTATTCGTTATTATCTTTACAAACTTAAAAGTATGAACTTTTTAAAACTAATTTTATATATTTAAAGTGTGAGTTGTTTTGTTGCTTTTATCTAAATTGGGTTTAAACTATTCTACACATTTTTAAATGCGACAGTCAATTTATTTTCTACACCTGGCCTTTTCATAAAGTGCAAAAAAATAAGATATTTTTGTAGTGAGTAATGAGCGTATTAATGACTCATTGATGAGTCGTTACCATTAATAGTCATGGATTTATGAGAGGTTCAAATGAGAAGGGAAATCTAGGTGAGAAGGAGATACATAAACATGACAATTTCATTTGATTAAATCAGATGATTCACATTTGGTCTTTTATCAATTATCAAACCATGAATTACCAAGAGATCTAATAGATCAACATATATCTAAATGATTGCTAGGATTTGTTAGCTATTATAATTAAATATTCATTCCCACAAATATCAACGAATACGGTGATGAATAAGACGGCGTAAGTCGTACGTACAAGTAGCTAGCTCAAAAGTGTTACAACTACATAATTTGATGAGTACGTAGGATCACGTAATGAAATAAGTATACAAGACAATTTAAGCTTCAATATATTCTTCCCTACTATTTATATACATCCCATATATATAAAATGCATGTGAGACAAATTATCGGAGCATATATATAGTTCTATAAATTTATTCTAGAGTATATATAACCAAGTGAATTAAAAGAGTACTACTCTAAAATTAGTTGAAGAAGGAGGTCAAAACAAGAACCCACACGATCAAACTGATCATCTTCTTATATATATGGTTCATATTGAGGTACGTATGATCATCATGCTCTTTAATTCTAATTCTGCAACAATTTTAATGCTAGATTAAGATAATAGTACGTAGCATGCATGAATATATAATGTTGTGTTTTATTTTATCACAAAAGAATGAAGAAAAATGAAAGAAAAAGAAAACGTACCGTACGACGAGCTTGAAACACGATAAATAGTAAAATTGAAGATTGATCTTGGGCAAGTAAACGTACGTACGTGTTTTATATAGCTTGCGGCTTATGCAAATTAGACCATGAGTGAACATTATCGGTTGGTCGTAGCATCTTTACGTACGTACTCGTCGAATGAACATCTTCCACCCCTTTTCTTTAATTTTAATTTTCTGCACAAACTATATATCTACTGCGCGCAGCACCTTGCACATGATGAAAATTTCCCCTCACGTACATATTCTATATCTCTTTCACTTTCACACACATATATATATATACGCTCGCTGTAGGGCTGTAAATGAACAGAACGTTCCTAAACCGTTTGTGAAATTGTTCGGCGGGAAGTTCGTTTATTTTCGTTTGTTTAATAAACGAACGAACATGAACAGTATTTTCCGTTCGTTTAATTAAACGAACGAACACGAACAGAGCTCTCGTTCGTTCATTTATGTTCGTGAACGTTCGGTTATCCGTTTGTTTATGTTCGTTTATATTTAATAAAAATATATACATTTATATTATATGTGTGTGTTTAAATATAGTGTTTATTTGTGTTTAATAATATTGGTTTTGTATTTTAGTGTGTGTTCATACGTTTACGTTTGTTTATCACTTAAATGAACGAACAAAAATGTACACGAACTAATAAATTCTTAAACAATCGAAAACACATGTCCGTTCGTATATCGTTCGTGTTTGTTTATTTGTTCGACTAAAGTTAAACGAACGAACATGAACACAGATTTCCGTTCGTTTATCCGTTCGTGTTCGTTTATTTGTTCGGCTAAAGTTAAACGAACGAACACGAACAAGCCCCGTTAATGTTTGTTTGGTTCGTTTACAGTCCTGGCTGACAAAGTATTAAAAAAATAAATAAAGGTAAATAATGGATAGAAAGATAGGTATTTCATTATTAGAAAAATAGAATAGGGAGCTTACGTGGTGGCAGTACGTAAAATAGTGCAAAGAAAGATGAGAAAAGAGGAGTTCACCACTTGATGTTATGTGCATTTCTGGGGAAAGACGTAAGCCGGTAACGAATAGATAACAAGTGATTTGTTTCTTCTGAATTTAATAATGTTATGTTATCAACTCTTTTATCTAGAGAGTTACCGTAACTGAACTACTCTTTATAATCTGGATAAATGATTGTATGACATGTATTAACATTTGTAATTAAGTGATTTATATTTATGGAATGTGAGAGGAGATGAGCCAAATACCTTACACATATTGTCGTCTTTTACTTAGGGTGATTATATTATCATCTAAATGACCCCTTTAATGTGATATATATGAGTAAAAAAAAACTACATTGAAAATTATATATGGGTGATTTGACATATGGGTATGTATGTGAGAGGAGGAAGACTATATAGTAGCATTACTTATTAAGGATCCATATAACGAGCTTTTGTAATTTTAACTTAATTTCTTTATATCTATTTCAATTAATATTTAAAATTTCGACCAATTCGGTTCTACAAATCTAATCTATTATATACTATTTACTATAGATTTTCATATTAGTACGTAATATTACTATTTACTATTTATTTTTCATATTGGTATTTAATATTATCAAATGCCTTGTAGTTCAGTGATATCTGATGTTATGGATTAATGTCCTCTTTGAAGCCGGTTGTTGGTTAAGTCCTGGTGTGGACAATGATGTAGATTAAGAGTAGACTTAATGAGTGTATGTGTTTGCCATTAAAAAATTATTTTTCATATTCAGTAAATTAGAATTCCATACTTATACAATTAATGTACGATTATAATAATCACATTCAACAGAAAAAGAAAATATCACATTCTTATACAATTAATGTACTCTAGATATATAGATGTACGTACACCCCCTGTTTATCTAGATTAAAAAAAGAAAAAGAAAAGACAACTCAAAAACTCTATGCCAAACATTACCTTAACCGGAAAGAAAAAACATCCCTTTAAAGTCTTAAGAAAATTTGAGGGTTCTTCTTATTTATGTTGGAAAGATGGATTCCTATAAATCTAGACTTTTGATTACAATTATCTAAGCACGTACATGATTACGTTTGATGTGTTGGAATATTTGGAATTAGGGAGAACTAAGATTCAGTTTTAGAGAATTCTACGTTGGTTCACCATTTATAGAATAGGATTAGAATCCATTGCACCTAAGCCTTCAATTCATTCAATTGAGGGAATTCAAATAATCAAATGCTTTTCCATCCTCTAAAAAATTGAGATTCCTCTGAACCACCAGACCTCTATTAATCTGTTCATCCAATCAATTCCACTAGGGGTGTTAATCGGATCAATTCGATCGGATTTAATAAAAAAAAAAAAAAAAAAAAGCCTTCACCTGTAACTCAAACCTATAACACTTCAATGGTGGGTCAACTATATTTCGGGTTTACAAAGTTAGGTTACAACTCAATCCAAATAACCCGGCCACTTCCTTCACAAATTACAATTTAATTAGATTTACAAGAAATTACTATAAAAAAAAGTCATATGTAACAGAGTTAATAACTTTATGAATCTCAAGATGGATCTCATGTCAACTTACACATATACAAATTGGCAACGGAAGTTTCTTTAAACGTTATTATGCGACACTTTCGCACATTTATTTTCAGAAGACATGGTTTATCATAGACTAATTAATTTACGTAACTCAACATCATGTTTAATAAAATTAAATTAGAGAAGTCTTTGTCTTTAGGAAAATTGGGTAAGGTACCATCGGCAAGCTCTATAACAATATCTACATATACGGGAGGGTTTAAATGAGAACGGTTTTTTATACGATAATCGCGGGAACCAATGGCATTGATAATTGATTAAAATAAATCAATGGCTAATAATTTTTGTGCCTAATGATTGACTAATTAATGACAAATTAATTCTTAGTTGTACTTTGGGTATATAAAAGTTTCACATATTAATGACGGTCTATCCAGACACAATTCACGGTTAGAAAATATATATATATATATATATATATATGACCAAAATGCCCTACTAAAGATGTCACAAACAGGCCTCGCAGTTCTGTACGAAATATCCTTAATTAGTTTCTTAGTGCTATTTATAACACCAACGATCGATATCACATGTGCATGTTAGGTGTTCTTTAAGACTGTGGGTTAAAGTCATGTGGTGAACAATGATGTAGATTTATGAGTATGATTAAAGAGTGTGTGCTTTAAAAGAAAAAAAAAACTTAATTAGATTAATTAGAATATATATTAACCTTGCTTTTTGACGTTTTAAGAACCTTGAATAATGTTCTATATAATTCCTGTTTTCACGGTAGATTTAATGCTTTAAAACACATATGGTTCAGGCGATCTCCACTTGGTCTTCCAAAATTTGTCTTGTATTCACTCAATAGATCGAAGACGTACGTACTATATTATATTAGTAAACAGAAATTAAATGAATAATTAATGGCTTAGAATATTGATGCATATATCGCTTCAAGACATTTATTTGTTTAACCAAAATTTTCAAACTTTTAGATATTGATATGTCTATCATATAGCTTTCAATTCACATACATCAATTGTATATCCCATATATATTTCATTACTTAACTTCTTATATCTCTATTCTTGAAGTTTGTGGTTCTTGATATAGCACTGGACCATCGCTGCCACATATATATGTGTAGGGTACCATGCCATGCAGATGGCACCCTCAAATGATTTTGTAAAATGGACAATCTTTTGTGCATGTGGTACAAGTTATATATTGTGCATTCCATAACTTTGTATTACTCATATATATATATATATATATATATATATGATGTAATGACACATGCACCACCAAAAGATGGAGGGAAAGATTTTAGAGTATCTGATCCTCTTCTTGTATAATATTTTTCTGAATTTACTAGGTTATGTACAGAGATACCATTGGAAGGACAAGAGCTTGAAGTCTATGAAATATGAATGCATGGCAGATAAGCAGCACACATCAGAAGAGTTAAGGAACACTACTCTTGTGTTTGAAGTGGAAGGAGGGTTATTAAGGTCAACTTCCCTCTTTCCTTACTTCATGCTTGTGGCTTTTGAAGGAGGTGGTGTGTTGAGAGGTTTAGTGTTGTTCCTACTTTACCCTTTGGTTTGTTTGGTTAGCAAGGAAATGGCCTTAAAGATTATGGTGTTTATATGCTTCTTTGGGGTGAAAAAAGATAAGTTTCTAATTGGAACGACTGTTTTGCCAAGATTCTTCATGGAGGATTTAGCTGTTGAAGGGTTTGAGGTGGTGATGAGATGTGGGAGAAAGGTGGGGTTGAGTGAGTTGCCTAGGGTTATGGTTGAAGGGTTTCTGAAAGATTATTTGGGTGTTGACTGTGTTTATGGGAAGGATTTGAAAGTGGTTTGTGGGTATTATGTGGGTTTGATGGAGGATGATACAACAAGATTAAGTATCTTGATGAATGATCTGTTTGGACAGAGGAAAAGTGACTGCAATCTCATTGGTTTTGGTTGCTCTCAAAAGACACTTGATCACAAACTTTTCTCTTTTTGCAAGGTTTGAAATTAATCTCTCAATCTCTCTCTCTCTCTCTCTCTCTATATATATATATATATATATGTATATTTTATCAATGAAGAATTAAAAGAACTAATTATTTCATTAGATAAAACCATACTGTATATGTGTGTATATACACACACACAATTTTAGTCACATGATAAAGTGTATATATAAAGCTAACTGCGTGCATATTATTATAAGTTAGTTTTATTTTATGCTGGTTTATATATGTATGGTGTAATTAAAGTAGACTTGGAAGATATAACATAGATTTCATTCTTAATTTTCATCAGGAGATATACATCGTAAGTGAAGCAGAGAAGAAGAAATGGAGAGCCCTCTCAAGAGACAAGTACCCAAAACCATTGATTTTCCATGATGGAAGAATCGCATTCATGCCAACTTTTGCAGCAACATTAGCGACGATCATGTGGGTTCCATCTGGTTTATGTCTCTGCCTCTTCAGGATCATAATCGTCATATCCTTTCCATACTCTCTCTCCATCCCCATCTTATCCTTCACCGGGATGGGAGGCCGAGTCTATACAAAATCCGATGTCACTAAAAACAATTTCAACAAGCATTCCGTGAAAGGAAGGGGAGGAATGTTATACGTGTGCAATCATAGAACTCTGCTTGATCCACTCTATATTTCAATGGCGATTATGAAACCTGTAACTGCTGTCACGTATAGCTTGAGCCGATTCTCGGAGTTTTTATCGCCATTAAAGACTTCCCATTTGAGTAGGAGTAAAGAAAAAGACTCAAAGATGATGGATATGTTACTTAGCCAGGATGATCTTGTGGTTTGCCCCGAAGGGACTACTTGTCGTGAACCCTATGTGCTCCGGTTTAGCCCTTTGTTTGCGGAAATTAGCAACGACTTTGTCCCTGTGGCTATCGATGCTAAAGTCAATATGTTTTATGGGACAACTGCAAGTGGTTTTAAATTTTTGGATCCTTTGTTCTTTGCCTTGAATCCGATCGGGATTTACCATGTCAAGATTCTTGAGAAGTTACCCGATACAGATAAGCGATCAAGCATCGAGATTGCTAATGAAGTTCAGAAGCAGATTGCTGAAGCATTAGGGTTTGAGTGCACGAATCTAACAAGAAGAGATAAGTATATGATCTTGGCAGGAAATGAAGGTGTTGTTTAAAAGGGCATTATGAATTAATGCATCAGAAAAATAAAGCTAGAATCTTTTTCTTGATATAATGGATAGATGAAATATGTTAGATATAACTGTAAAAAAATACGTGTTTATGTATTCAGACGGTTCTTAAGGTAATTGATATTTACACTGTATACATTTGTTATAAATCATATCCAATTAAGAAGCCAAATTAAAATAAATGATTCATAAAGAAAGGTATCTATCTCAACTTAAAATGATGAATTACAAGCAACTTCACAAATTCTAACACATAATAATTTATGGTTTCTAGTTGAGATAGATAGATAAAAGATGTAGAATTAAAAATATGTGTTTTATTGTGTACACGATATAAAGACAATGGATGGCTATTGGTGAAAGAATTAGAGGCTGTTTGTGTTGTATAAGTAATGATTAATGCCGTTGAGTTAGTTAAATGGTGGTTGGTCATATTAGTCTTGATCGTGGTTAATACAGGTTAACTGTAGTTAGCTGAAAGTTTGTTACAAATTAGTTAATACAATGTAGCTATAAATAGAGTGTATTACATTGTAATTTCGTGTATTCAATTTCTGATTCATTCGTTTGATAATAAAGCTATTCACGTTATCATCTCAATTACTTCTTCGTGTACTCTGAACTTGTTGTTGATCATATCAACAATTGGTATCAGAGCCATAGGTGGCGAATTGCGTGAGTTCAGATCTAGATTCGAAGGGAAAACACACTGTTGCAGGGAAGAATGGGATCTACGAGATTCGATCTTGAAAATTTTGATGGCAAGAATGATTTCGGTCTCTGGAGAGTCAAGATGCGAGCACTACTCGTTCAACAGGGCACAGTAGCAGCCTTGGAAGGTGAAGAACGACTACCAGCAACATTATCTGACAAAGAGAAGAAAGAAATCATGGAAAAGGCTCACAGTGCTATCATACTAAATTTGGGAGATCGAGTTCTTCGTGAAGTCACAAAGGAAACGACAGTAGCAGGGGTTTGGTCAAAATTGGAAGGACTGTACATGACTAAATCTCTAGCAAATAGGCTGTACTTGAAGAAAAGATTATACACTTTTCAAATGTCTTCTGGAAGTAAGGTAGAAGACCATATAGACGAGTTTAACAAATTAGTGCTTGATTTGGAGAACATTGACGTAACCCTTGATGATGAAGATCAAGCAATCATTTTCTTGACTTCTTTACCAGAATCTTATGAGCATTTCATTGAGACTCTCATGTACGGCAGAGAAAGCCTCACAATGGAAGAAGTGTTGGCAGCTCTTAATTCAAAGGAACTAAAGAAGAGGAGTGACACTAAAGAGGAATTCAGTGAAGGCTTGTACGTTAAGGGGAAACATGACAGGAAGGAAGGAAAATCAAAGAGCCCTTTCAAGACCAAAACTAAATTCAAGAGGAAGTGCTTTATTTGCCATTCAGAAGACCATTTAAAGAAAGATTGTCCTGAGAAGAAGAAAACAAAGCCCTACTCAAATTGGAAAAGGAAGGAACCAAGCACTACATAAGCTTACTCTGATGGCTATGACAGTGCAGAGGTACTTGTAGTTTCTGTTTTGAAAAATAGTCATGAATAGGTATTGGATTCTGGTCGATCTTATCATATGACCCCATGTAAAGCATACTTACATGACTTTCATAAAATTGATGGTGGTTTAGTGTTGCTAGGAGACAATAAACCATGTCAAGTAGTAGGTGAAGGTACTGTATATTTTAAAATGGTTGATGGGAGAGAAATAAAGATATACAAAGTAAGATTTGTACCAGAATAAAGAAGAAACTTATTATCCCTTGGTGTTCTTGACAAACAAGGATATAAGGTTCTTATGTATGATGGAAAACTAAAGGTGTTAAAGCAACAAGAATTGTTGTTAGATGGAGTGCAAAGTCAAAGCAACAATCTGTACTTGTTAAATGGAAAAGCTATGATAAAGATTGCAGCAGTGATTGAAAGAGGTGAAAGCACAAACTGGGCAGAGTTATGGCATACAAGGCTAAGCCACATAAGTGAAAGAGGTCTAAAGGAGCTTTGTAAAGAAAATGTGCTAAGTGGAAAAAAGATCCAAGACTTAACTTCTGTGAACATTGCATTTATGGCAAGGCTCATAGAGTAAAGTTCAGTGTAGGTAGACATAATACACCTAAAAGAATTGATTACATACACTTTGACCTATGAGGGCCTGCAAGAGTTCAGTCTCTAGGTGGAGCTAGATATTTTATGTCCATTATGGATGATTTTTCAAGAAGGGTATGTGTTATGATATTACACTCAAAGAGTGATGCTTTTGAAAGCTTAAAGAATGGAAAGTACTGATTGAAAATCAGACTAATAAGAAGGTTAAGAAATTGAGAACTGGCAATGGCTTAGAGTTTTGTGATAACAGGTTCAATGAATTTTGTAAGCAAAATGGGATAGTCGGGCATAGAACTGTGGTGGGAACCCCTCAACAAAATGGACTGGCAGAAAGAATGAATATGACCTTATTGAACAAGGTAAGGTGTATGCTGTCTCAATCAGGGTTGCCAAGTAAGTTTTGGGCTGAAGCAGTGACAACAACAAGTTATTTGATAAACTTGTCACCTTCATCAGCCATTGAATTTAAAACCCTATGGAGAAATGGTCAGGTAGTGTGATGAGCTATGATCACTTGAGAGTGTTTGGTTGTATAGCTTATGCTCATGTGAACCAAGGAAAGCTGGAACCCAGGGCTCAGAAGTGTGTTTTTCTAGGGTATCCTGAGGGTGTAAAGGGCTATAAGCTTTGGAGGTTGAATGAAGAGAAACCAAGACTGATCATTAGTAGGGATGTGATATTCAATGAAGGCATGATGTATATGGATGTACTTAAAGGTAAAGGTGTGTGTACTGAAACTGATGAGACTGGAGTCCAGTTTAAGGTGGAGCAGGGAGTTCAAGGTTCAGGTTCAAGTTCAACTGGTGAGTCAAGTGCAGGGTCTTCATCTGGAAGTAACAGGTCAAACTTATCTGATTACATGTTGGCCAAAGATAGAACAAGAAGACAAGTAAGAGCACCAACAAGGTTTGGGCATGCTGATGTGATCACTGAAATAGACTGGAGTGAAAACGAGCTAGCATATGTTTTTACAGCTGCTGGAGAGTTGAATGATGATGAGCCTGTGTCCTTTAAGGAAGTAATGAACTCTAAGGACAGAGACAAGTAGCTTTGTGCCATGAAAGAGGAAATGGAGTCTTTGTTGAAGAATGAAACCTGGGAATTGGTAGATAGGCCTGATGGACAGAAGCTAGTGAGTTGTAAGTGGTTATATAAACTCAAGGAAGGTATTTCAGGAGATTGACCAAGGTTTAAGGCCAGGTTGGTGGCAAGAGGGTTTACACAAAGAGTTGGGATAGACTATAATGAGGTGTTCTCACCTGTAGTTAAGCACAATTCAATTAGGATCATGGCTGCAGTAGTAGCTCAATTTGATCTTGAGTTGGAACAGCTTGATGTGAAAACTGCTTTCTTGCATGGGGATTTAGAAGAACAAATATATATGTGTCAACCAGAAGGCTTTGAGGTTGGAAATCCAAAGGAAAAGGTGTGTCTACTTAAAAGATCACTATATGGATTGAAACAGTCACCACGCCAATGGTATAAGAGGTTTGATGCACATATGATACAACATGGATTCAAAAGAAGTGACTATGATAGCTGTGTTTATGTAAGACAGTATAAACCAAGTTGTTACATCTATTTGCTCCTGTATGTAGATGACAAGTTGTTAGCTTGCAAAGACAAAGAAGAAATTAAGCAAGTGAAAGAAATGTTATCTTCTGCTTTTGAAATGAAGGAGTTGGGTGAAGCAAAGAAGATTTTGGGTGTTGAGATTATGAGGAACAGAAAAGAAGGGACTATGGTGTTGTCTCAGAAGGGGTACATTGAAAAATTATTGTGTAAGTACAATATGAGTTATGCTAAGTGTGTGTCAACACCCCTAGCTCAACATTTCAAGTTGTCTATGAATGATAATCCCAAAACAGATGAAGAAAGACATATGATGAACAAGATTCCCTATGCAAATGTGGTGGGAAGTTTGATGTACCTAATGGTCTGTACTAGACCTGACATTGCTTATGGTGTTGGTTTGGTCAGTAGATATGTTTCCAATGCAGGTCAGAATCACTGGAAGGCTGTAAAGTGGATTCTGAGATATCTAGTAGGCACTACTGAAGTTGGACTGGTGTATAAACGGATGGATTGTCATGTATTGAGGAATGATCCATTGGTTAGTGGTTACACAGATGCAAATTTTGCTAGGGATATGGATAAAGGAAGATCTTTGACTGGATATGTATTTCAAGTGTTGGGTTGTACTGTGAGCTGGAAGTCAACATTGCAGAGAGTTGTGGCTTTGTCTTCAACTGAATCAGAATATATAGCCTTAGGTGAAGGAGTTAAAGAGGCTATATGGGTCAAAGGGTTGATGTCTGAGTTGGGGTTTGATGTTCAGGAACCTGTTGTTGTGTGGTGTGATAATCAGAGTGCTTTGCATTTATCAAATAATCAAGTATTTAATGATAGAACAAAGCATATTAATGTTCGACTGCATTTTATTAGAGAAGTTGTTGAGTCTGGTGTAGTGGTAGTCAAGAAAATTCATAGTGATGACAATTGGGCAGACATGTTAACAAAACCTTTGTCATTTCCAAAGTTTTCAAAGTGCTTGGAGGGCTTGCAGATTATTGATAACTCTTGTTGTCATTAATCAAGGTGGAGATTGTTGTATAAGTAATGATTAATGCCGTTGAGTTAGTTAAATGGTGGTTGGTCATATTAGTCTTGATCGTGGTTAATACAGGTTAACTGTAGTTAGCTGAAAGTTTGTTACAAATTAGTTAATACACTGTAGCTATAAATAGAGTGTATTACATTGTAATTTCGTGTATTCAATTTCGGATTCATTCGTTTGATAATAAAGCTATTCACGTTATCATCTCAATTACTTCTTCGTGTACTGTGAACTTCTTGTTGATCATATCAACAGTTTGATTATAGCTGAATAGTGAATATATATGTTAATAGTAAGTGTGTTGGATTTCCATATATAGATGAAGATTTTGTTGAATGAGAATAAAATCGTTTATTTTATCTTCAAACTCATACTGAATTATTAAACACCTTTGTTATTGCAAAATTTTATGTGCTAACATGTCAACAACCATACCTTTGTTAAGCAATAAATTATTATAAAAGATAAAAAGAAAAATAAACCCTTTAAAAATTAATTTAGAATTCTTACAAAAAAATATATATTACATTCATAATTAATTCCAACACCTTATTCATGTTTGGTTATTGTGTGACCTTATTCATATTTGGTTATTGTGTAGCTGAATAAATCCCGTATGTTGGAGGTTATTAGTTTTCTGTGTTTAAATATTCTTCTGATATAATTATACGTATCTAACACACACACACACACACACAAGAAGGGAGGAGCCATAGAAGAGAAATGTTCGGTGTTCTTTTTTGTTTTTCATAAATTTTCATAGCCCTTTTAACCTTGCGAACTATACATATTAATCACATACATTTTTCCCTGCGCGCATTTTCATAAACACTTGGAGAGCAATGGCGAAGTTCTTGAATCTTGGTCAGCAGCAACAACAAGGTCAAGGGGCTCCCATGCTTGTAAAACTTTTTACCTTCTTCATGAAAAAAACCCGTTTCGCATGCATGCGGCTTAATTAAGTTAAGGTTTAGGAGAGTCGATTGAAATGGTTAGTGGGGGGATTAGCTCAAAGGCCTTGACACCTTCAACATATGTTCCTATACACACGGTGTCACCTCGACCATGCCACATCCCGTCATGAACATTGTTCATTTCCAGGGTCCTTGACTCCTGCTCCATCAACATTATCACAAATTAACATTCACAAACTTTATATACTCCATTTAACACTTTCAGTTTCTTCCTTCTTCTTTTTTCTTTTTTTATATATGATTAGTTAGTTGGGTATGGGAGAATCCTACAACTTTGTGTGGTGAGAAGTGATCACGCCGTTGTTGAGTGATGAGAGTAGAAAACTGATATGATGGGAGTGGCCATTACAAATACTCTTAAACTGAGTAAATTAAATAGGACCCTGAGAGAGAATGAATGCAAGAGGATTTAAGACAAACCTGAGCCAAGGTGCAACAAGGGCAGACGAGATGGGATACACAATCGTCCATAAAACTATCACTACCCTGAAGAAACCCAATAACATAAGTAAGAATAACTTGATTTCTCATGCCTTATTTGAAAAAGGCATTGACCTATGAAGTCAAAGTGTGTCTCATATTGTCTTAGAACATATGCACACAGAGTCATTACAAACATGATAATCATCTGATAATTCAATGAATACTACATGGAGGAAAAATCTTTACCTTGATATTGAACTTGTTTCTCATCTTGGTCCGGTGAAAGCCCAAATATGTTCCAAGGGAGAGTGCAAAAGCAACCCCGAGATACAAGAAACACTGTTTCTTTGTCACAATAAACGCTACCAAGTTGCAGACAGCAATTGCAGCTAGAATTATGTAAACAGATCCCTGTGGATCACCCATATATTGCAAAAACAAACATGTTACAAATTTGATATTAAAAAAAAAAAAAAAACAGATTAATTATTGTAGAAATGAAGTTATGTGTGTACCTGAAGAATACAAGACCCGAAACCAGCTAGTCTCATGTTCACCCCAAATCTGTAACAAGGGCAACTGCAAATTCAAACATGCATAGATTTGAGTCGATGATCTTGGATATTTGAGTTCAAAACACTACCATTTACGCTCAGAAAGTGATTTGGTCACACAAAGATTTGTGTTATTGCGTATATGTATATATAACTACAAATTAAAATTCAATAAAATTACGAGATTTTCCATGTAAGGTTTCTTGCAGAAATCTTCTATTAACTATTATCAAACTAAGACAGAAAACCAACACCACCCAAACAACCGATATCTATTAATTAACATTATAAATACAGATTCCATTAACATCACATTAAACTATTTAGTGGCACATAATCAGTTAATTTGGCAACAAAAACAACTACCTAAATTGAATTTTATCCAACTATAGCAACGCCAGGCCATCCAAAGCTCTTATAATTAAGGGGAATGATTCCCTAAGTTGAATTTTTAAGGGCTTGTTAATTTAACTTTATCAACTTTTCAAACTCTTTTTCTTAATCAAGTTCATGGTGACTTTCAAACACCCCCAGAAATGAAAAATGACAGAAGTAAAAGAAAGAAACTTACAATGAAGATTGAAGAACCAAACGACGATCATCAAAACAATCAAGAAGATCACCTTCCCACATCCTGAAAATACCACCTCCCAATTCTCCATCATCTTCATCTTCATCTTCATCTTCTTTATCGTAAATATAGTTGTCTTCTAATTTATTCCATTTCCCCTGATTCGTCTTCGTCGCCACCGTTGAACACAACACATCGAAATCCAACACCGCCACCCCCTCAATCAATCTCTCTTTCTCCTCCTCTGCCACCGTCCCCGTCCCGGAATCCGCCATCAATCTCCCTCTGTATATACAAATCTTCAAGATTTTTGTCTAATTCCAAAAACCCTTTATCTGTATATACAATTTGCAGAGAGAGATTGAGTGGATAATTGATTGATTCTGTGTTTGTTTATGGAAATGATTTGGGTTTGCTCGTGGATTAAATGGAAGAAAGGTTGTGGGGACGGGTGATAAGGATTGGATACAGCTGGTGACACGTATGAATGAATGGTTGTTATCAGGGTCCAATCAGTGGCAAACTGGTTTTACATAATACTAGCCTTCCATTTCTTTATGTTAAAATTTGCAACTTTTATAGGGTTCTTGGACCGCTGTCAATGGCAAGAGTGTTTAATCGTTGACCTAACTAGTATCCCCTTTTCTTGATTTTGACCATTTTCTTGTACGTTAAAAACTTTTAACGACGGCAAGAACACACTTTTATTGTGCCAACCAATTCTTTGACCATTAAATAGGAGTTACTTTATTAACTAGCTTTAGATACAAAGGAAAACTATTTTTTTATAAAAAGTATAAAAGGAGAAAATTAATAACAAAAATGATATATTTTTTTATTTTTTCCTTCTAATTCATTCTCATACTTAATATAATATAACATGTGAACTTTACCAATTCTCTTTCTACGTCTCATCTATTGATTTTGACACTTGTATTAATTTTAGGAGTAAACAGATAAATACACCTCTAAAATAATAATAATTAGTTTTTCAGGTTTACAAGTTTTTATTTTATGTTTTTGTATGGAAGAGAAAGAAAAAACACAAGTTATATTATAATAATACACTTATTTTCTAAAATTATTAGTTATTATTAGAGCTAATTTAGTCACAAAATGGTTATCGATTATGATTTTTGGATTTGATTTTTTGGGATCCATATCCATGTTTGTTGATTTGGTAATCGATTATAGTTAACTGTGTTCCGAACAACTAATTAGTGTAAAAGGTTCAACTCGATTGCAAATAGTCGATTCCTGATCTACCCATTCATATTCTGAATTTGTTCCAGAAATAGGTTTGGTTTTCTTGTTCAAACAACCATATATGAAATTGAATCCATATCAAATTTGAGCTTTAAAAGGTAGGATTTGGTTTGTGTTATAGTTTTGTTCTCTTTTGTTTGGAAATCAGAGTGAACTTTATATTTTGTTCAATTTCACTAGTGTTACAACTTCGATTTCCAACGACTTCTATTTGAATTTTGTTTGTCTGCGTGGTTAAACATTCAAAAACCTTCTAAAACATGAACCTTGTGAAGAATATGTGAATAAAATAATTTAAAAAGATCAAACTTGAAGAAGGATAAATAATAGGTAACCTATGAATAAAGTTTATTACATGATCTTTGAAAAAAATTGATTATATTTTAATTTACTTTACCCTATTATTATTATAGTTTAGATTTTTTTACTAAGAATTGACCATTTTATTATCATTCCAAGAAAACTTAATCATGGCAAGAATGAACTTTTTTATTTGAAGGAATTCAAAAGAAGGAACACTAGTAAATGTAATAAATTAATCTATAATAAATTTTAAAAATAAAATCGTAAATCGTGTTTTATAATTAACCTTTCATATTTATATAAAAATCAAGATAAATTATCTTTAATTATTATATAAACTTTCCATATATAATATATATTTCCATTTATTTTTATATATGACATATGTTTATTACACTTATCTTATAATTGGATGCAATGAGAAATAATCATCACGTATGTAAGTGTGAGCTAAGTAGTTAAAACTTGAAAAAAAAACAAACATATTTGATTTTTTAACTTAATTATATCTTTTAGGGTTTAGTCATAAAAGTTTATCAAACTATACACCTTTTGCTATTGTATGTACTGAACTTTCAAACTTACCGTTTGATGTATCCAAGTTTTAAAAAGTTGTCATTTTGTGTATCTGGTTACCTATTCTTCAGGTAACCGGTAATTGTTTACCTTTTTTTATTTATTTTTAGGGTTTATTGCACGGAAATATAACGAACTTATCGCGAGTTAACATTGTATGTAACAAACTAATTTTTTCTGGAAATAATACAATAAACTACCATTTTTTACATTGTATGCAATTTTAACTTGCAAAACAGGTAAATGCTGAGGTGGAACAGATAATTTATTATTTTATTTTTTCTTTTCTAAAATAATGCACAAGTGTCATTTGTTTGCGGATATGCATTATTATTTTTAGGGAAAATTACTATTTTTGCCAACATACTATTCATTTTTTTCCAATTTTACCAACATTCTTTTTATTTTATCAATTACACAATTACACTTTCAATATTTTTCTAATTTTACCAACATTATTTTTATTTTATCAATTACACCATTACACTTTCAATATTTTTCCAATAAACACAAGGTTTACCTACTAAGCGGTAAGGCTGGCAACTTGGGTCGGTTTCGTGTTATTGGGTTCATGTCAGTTTCGTGTCAACCCAATCTCGACCTATTTATTTTCGTGTCAGGTTCGGGTCGTGTCACTTTTTTCGTGTCGGGTTTGGGTCGTGTTTTGTGTCAACTGATTTCGGTAAAAAGTATTTGACTAGTTAACAATTAGATAAACATCAAGCTACAACAGTTAATATAAGAAATTTATATATCGTAAATAAGAGCCTTAACTATAAACCTTTGCAAATTTACTTTAGTACGTGATTTCCGTAATTCTAAATTGCATTGTTTGTTTTTTTTTAAAGTTAATATAAGAAATTTATATATCGTAAATAAGAGCCTTAACTATAAACCTTTGCAAATTTACTTTAGTACGTGATTTCCGTAATTCTAAATTGCATAGTTTGTTATTTTTAAATATTACTGCAAAGTTTTTTTCTCCATTTTCATATAATTTTAAGAATTTCTTCATTTATGGTTTATATTATGTTTAATCCAAAACCGTATTTGAAACCCATAATCGAAAACCGTAATTGATAACCGTACCTGAAACCCGTATTCGAAAACCATAATCGAAAATCAAAAAAATACTAGTCAAATTCTTTTGACCGAAATGTGTTGACACGAAACACGACCCGAACCCGACAAGAAAAACTGACCCGACCCGAACCTGACACGAAAATAAATAGGTCGAAATTGGGTCGACAAGAAACTGACCCGAACTCGAACAACACGAACCCAATAACACGAACCCGACCCAAATTGTCAGCTTTAGTAGGTAAACCTTGTGTTTATTGGAAAAATATTGAAAGTGTAATGGTGTAATTGATAAAATAAAAAGAATGTTGGTAAAATTGAAAAAATATTAAAAGTGTAATGGTGTAATTGATAAAATAAAAAGAATGTTGGTAAAATTGGAAAAAGATGAATAGTATGTTAGCAAAAATGGTAATTTTCCCTTATTTTTATTATTATAGCTGATGTGTCATTATTGTTTTTATTATTATATTATTAATAATATTATTTACTATTATTATTATTATTTGTTTTATTAATATTATTATTAATCATCTTCATCAATAACCACCACCACCACCACCACCACCACCTACTTCATCTGCCAACACCGCCACCTCCATTTTCAACCACCACCACTACAAGATCAAACTTAGATCTGTGAAAACCCTCAACCACCACCGCTACCACCTCCAACTGCCGCCATCACCACCAGCTGTCTATTAACCACCTCCGTCGTTTTCTTAATCTACAACCACCACTACGTCTAAAACATTCTACCAGATTTGAAACCCTAAAACATTCAACCAGATCTAAAAACCTAAAACATTCAACCTGAAAACCCTAAATATGAATGAGGAGGTAGTTGTTGAAAATCCACAAACTGACCTGTAACATTCAACCTGAAAATCCTAAAACAAGAACAAAATCCTAAAACATTCAACCCGAAAACCCTAAAACATTCAACTAGATCTGTAACGAAAATCCAAAAAAACAGAAACGAAGATCCACCAAACAAAACCCAGATCTGCTAAAACCATGAAACGAGCATGAAAACCCTAAAACCCTACAAAGCGAGCAAAATTCCTAAAAACGAACAGATCTGAAAACCCTATAAGCAGATCTTTGAAGATCAAACACCATGAACAAAAAACCCTAAGAAACCTGGTGTCGGCGATGGCGGCGGCGGTGTTTGACGTCGTAGATGGCGGCGAGTTAGGGTTCTCTTTGAGTTAGGTGAAGACGTCAGCGAGTTAGGGTTTTCTTCGAGTTAGGTAAAGACGTCGTAGATGGCGGCGATGGCGGTGGCGAGAGGCGGTGGCGAGAGGCGGTGACGAGAGCTCTCCGGCGAGAGAGGGCGGGGGTCTGTTAACGTAGAGAGAGAGAGAGACGGAAAGAGATTGATAGAGGCGGTGGTTTTGTTTTGTATGAGAGGAGATGGCAGAGGGTTTTCCTTCCTTAATCACCTGATGAAGATGGTGTGTGTTTGATAATAATAATAATAATAATAATAAACTTTATCTACGTGGCGTCCTACGTGGAGTGCCACGGAAGCATTAAAAAAAAAGAATGCCAACTGTATATAAGGGTAAGCGGCAACAGGCAATTGAAGGTCAAACTTGCATACAATGTAAAAAAATGGTAGTTCATTGTATTATTTGCAAGAAAAATTAGTTTGTTACATACAATGTTAATTCGCGATAAGTTCATTACATTTCCGTGCAATAAACCATTATTTTTATTGCCACGTCATTAAATTCAAAGCCACATCATTAAATCTTTTTTCTTGAAGAAAAAAATGAAGAACATGAATATGTTAGATGAAACCCAGATGATCATAGAACCCTAAAATCAAGAACAAGAGCCTAGAAATTGAATCAAAACCAGGAACAAAAATCGTAAATCAAGAAGAACCAAAACCCACAAATTAAATCAAAACCAGGAACTAAAACCAAGAACAAGAATCAAAATGAACCAAAACCCAGACTCAACCGTAAAAACGAACCATCAAGAACTAAAATCAAGTACACATTACGTTCGGGTTCTACGAACATTCAAGAACTGATCAGATTTGAAAACGAAAATAAACCCTAAATCTTAAGAAACCCTAAATCGATGACGAACCTGAAGTCGATAAAACTACAGAATTGGTGGAAGTCGACAGATCTGGTGGAAGCGATCTGACTTCTGAAAATGAAGATGATGACAGTCGATGAAGATGATGGTGGAAGTCGATGAAGATGATGGTGGATGACAGGCCGACAGTCGAGCCTGAACAAGAACCACCACCGACCAAAAGCCCTAAATCGACAGCCGATGGATGCTTGAACCACCGTCGATGAAGATGATGGTGGATGACAGACCGACAGCCGATGGATGCTTGAATCACCGTTGATGAAGATGATGGTGGATGACAGACCGACAGCCGATGGATGCTTGAACCGCCGCCGACCAAAAGCCTTAAATCATTGGCAGATGAATCGGAAGTCATGGACTTTGGGTGGATGTACTTGAATCTGATGAAACTAATTGATAGATATTATTATTATAATTAATTCAATAAAAGGAAAAAACCATGGAGGCTACCAAGTCATGGACACATCAGCTAAACCTATGTCACATCACCATTTAACTTGCTATAGCAGATAGAATACTTAACATGATTACTTTTAAAAACTAGTACATCAAACGGTAAGTTTGAAAGTCTAGTATATAAAATAGGAAAAGATGTAAAGTTAAATACACTTTCATGAATTAAACCTTATATATTAATGACACCTTCCTACAACAACAATATTTTTCTTATTGAGACTATCATTTTCTCATCTTTAAAGAGAAAATTTGGTCCATATCTTATGCAGCTTGTCGTAAGTAGGATGTCATTTATAGCTTGGTTAAAGTTATCTTATACTTATAGTTTAACCATATAATTATTTAGTGTTATTCTTAAACAAAAAATAAAAAGTGAACTACTTATACTTTAATATTAAAAATGGAAAAGCGACATTTTGTGGAAGATAAGGCAAGAAACGTGGCAAAGGCCACCGAAATTTAGATGGAATTGGGAATCTCTTATTATAATTGTCATTATAATAAACTATAATAACCGTTTAAGACAAACCTGCCTACCAGCAAATGATCACTTGATAATATATTGCAATGATTGGGCAGTTTAAATTAATAAACAAGTTTATTAATAAATGTATTTGTAATTGTTATTAATTAAAGTATATGAATATAAAAGTAGGGTAAATCCCTAACTAGGGAGGACAAATTTTTTTCTATAAAGTTTGAAGAAAACATCTCTTAGCGGTGTACACTAACAAAATTAAAAAGTTGGTAAAATCATCTTTATTTTAAATGTACAATTACATAAAAGAAATTAATTAAACTATTTTCAAAAAATAAATACATAACTAAATAATAATACTAGATCTATAATTCATAATTTCATATGCTAGATATATCTGATTTTTGCCGTTTGACTAAGGTGGTATTTGTTTTTAAAAAAAATATATATTTTCCTCTATTGTCTGCGGCGTGCAAACATTAAGAAAATAGACTGTTTGTTTCACATATCAAAATAGACATTAAAAGATCTGTTTTTGTCTGTTCTAAGCATACATGGATTCACCTCTTTTTTAAAATAGACATTCACGCCCCCACACCCTAAACCCACGCCCCACGCCTCTGCTTCTCTCCCCCCTCAAAAAGAAACCCTCCCGACGGCGACATTCACGCACAACCTTCTCCGACCATCGCTTTCTTCATCGACGGCGACCTTTATCTGTGGGATATCACGTGCAATCGAGCTTGTGGCCTTCTTCATCGACGGCGACTTCGACCGACGGCGACCTTCATCAACCTCCATCGCCGGTCATGCCTTCTTCGTCGCCGACGGTGACCACCTGAGCTTAGGGTTTCTGTTTTTCATCCATTGATTCCTTCTTCCTTGATTTCTGCCTTGTTAGATTATGTTTCTGCCCTGATTTCAATTTGGAAGCTGAACCCTAATTTAGGTGAAGAACTCTAACTCAACAAACAAAAATCTATTTTGTTTATAAAAAAAATTAGTCTATTTATTTTTTACAGACATGAAAATAGACACCAAATATTTTACCTGTCACAAAAAAACACCACCTAATACCCAAGTCCACATACATTTGATTTTGCTTAAGATTACGAATATATAAAAATCACCTTTTGGAAAGGCAGATACAAAATAATTACTTATTTTCGACATAGAGAACTTAATTTTTAATCGTTCGACTTTGACAGCGCCAGGTTGTAATCTGGTGTTTTGTGGACTTTGGTTTAGTAATAAAAGTTTTGATGCTTTTAAAAAATAATAACAATAAGTATAAGTATATGTAATAATTGTTAATTAAAGATAAGATCGCAAGTAATAATTTTATTTTATTAATAAAATCATCATCATTTATTTAAAAAAAGGTTTGAGTAGTTGAAATTGAAGGCAGGCTGCCTAGTCAGTCTTTTTTTAGACTAAGCAAGCGACGGATGGTTGCCTGGTTTAATAAATCATGAACAAGACAAAAACAACTGTAACAAAATTGGCTGGCTACAGGCAGCATCCATCTCCCGTGCACTTCGAAAACAATTATCATTTCAACATCAGGCAGGCTCTCTTCCACATATTCATATTTATTACTTATATGTTTTACATACCATTGTTAAATAATTAGTTATATATATAAGGGAGTTTAAACGAGAATTGTTTGTTGTACGAGAATTGACATTTCAAGCAAGTAGCCATTATATATAACTTTGAGCATGATATTTAGATGCAAGTAGCAGGGTGAATTTGTTGGAAATCTTTACATATGCAATGGAATAACATGATACTATATATGTGGGTTTAAACAAGTCATGTAACTTATCAGTAAGAACACAAAGAAAGCGTGAATTTAATAGATGGAAAGGGCATTTATGCTAATCAATGACCCTAGTAATGTTCGTGAACTAAAATTATAAGAACATGACCAAAAGAAATCAAGTTTTGTATTGAAATGGTGGAATGAGCTCAAAATTCAGTAAGTTTACTATTTATAATTTTTTTGAGTTATAACCTTAAATTTCACAGTTAGAATCTAGTCGATAAGGAGAACAAACTTTCAGTAAAAAGTTTTTTTAAAACGTCATTTTGATGACAATCAAATAATTACAACTTTCTCTTTCAAAATCACACTTCACTCAAGTGCTTGCATGAATATAAAATTATGAATACATCAGTGGTTAACAATTAACCTATTGATAAATGTCTTACTAAAACCGATATCCATTATTTGAATTGTAGAGAAAGGATAGCAGAGAAAGTAAAAATCATGAGAAAAAGAATTGATTTTTCTATTTGATAGCACACAAATATAATTAAAAAAATTTCCCTTATAAACAAAAATTCAACCAACTTTATCATTTACACACATGTTTTTTCATAACAATTAATTATTCAAACTGAAAAAACATACAAAATCAGCAAATGAATAATATTTCAAGAAAAAGAATAGACAAACACAAACAAACACGTTTACTGCACCATCAAGGCATCAATTAAATCAAACATATTTACAACCTTTTGATGTTGATTACTCACGTAATCAACAAATGAAGTACATTTAAGCAAAAATGTTAATTAAGTGACCAAAAATAGATTTCAAATTCAAATACATACTAACGAGAAATACAGGCATAGCTCTTCAAGCCCCTTAAACTTGTACCCACTTAACCATAATTGATTAGCCAAATCCTAAAAAATATGACTCGAAAAATTATAATGATATGTTGGTAATCCCGATTTTGTACCCACGAAACGGGCATGAAATGAGAAATGTGAGTTTAAATCGTTTAAGGACTCCCACAACTCTTAAAATTATCATGATATGTGAAGGCTTCTGCAAGTTAATAATTCTAACTTTGCTCTCAAAATTTGTAATATTGCACAGTCCACAATAAATATGTAGATCGTTAAAAACCTTAGTCCAAAAACTTAAGAAGATAACTGATAAATATACATAATCGCTGGTCGAGCCCTCGAGGCAGAGAGATACATTCATCTTGGAAGACAAAGCAACCGCCAGTCACTGAATGAAGAGCCACCACGAAGAAAGTCGCCATCCGCTAAAAAGGCCGGAGGTCAAGAAATGAAAAGTGATAAGGGTTTGGTGCCTTATTTCTACGTGTTTTGTTAGACTTGGGTTACGTTTAGCTAGAGAAAATTTTGCTATTTTTTGTTTTCTTTTTTTTCTGTGTAAATAACGGAGTTTTTATTATTTTTTTAAAAATTAAGAATATGTTTGAATGAAAGAGTGGAGTTTTTATTTTTTAGAAAAAACTAGAAATCATATTTGATTAAAGTGTTTTCTTAAAAAGGTACGAGATCTTGAAAAAATAAAGAAGTTTAAAAAAATGTGAAAAAAGAGAAAGTTTTCTATTTTTTATAAAAAAATGTGCAAGGAAGTATGTTTTCTAATTTTTAGTTTTAAAAAAAAAATTCTAAAAATGTAAGGCAGTGTTTGGTATGAAGGAATGAGAGTATGGATGGAATAACTCATTCCTGCGTAATGGAAAAAACATGTTTGTTTATCACATAGGAATGGAATGACCCATTACACAAGTAATGTGATTTCTTTCATTTCATTCCAAAGGAAAGATGTGTTTTTACCTCATTACATCATGGAATGAAATGAATTTTACTAATTAATCTTATCTTCTAAAGTTTCTTTTACTAACATTAATAAATATTTTGTAGATATTTATAAAATTATAAAAAAAGATATTTTCTATAACGTTCTTTCTTAACTAAGGTTTTTTAATTAATCTTTCTACATAATAAGTTATTGATTTACATACTTATATTAAATTATTAACTAATTAAAAGTAAAATACATTTAGTAATGTGTATATAAAATATGAAAATTTGATAAAGAAAGTATTGTTTTCAATTAAAATTATACAAATAAAAAATATTTTCTCTTTTTTTAAATATCGTATGTAAAGATCATTTTAATATAAAAACTGTCATTTTTTTAAATGTCGTATTTATGATAATCTCGTAGTTTTGATATTTATCAATAATTTTAAGACGTGTAAAGTGTATTTAAAATAAATTTTATATATGAAATTACTTAAACTTAAGTTATATCTATTTTCTAATACAAGATATTTTGGTCATTGTTATTTATTTTATTTCATTACAATATATATTCCTCTCTATCAAACATACTATAGTAATTACTTAATCCACTTCGAAATCGCAACCAACCATGCCGAGAGAATGGTAAAGTTTATCAGACCCGAATTCAGCGGAAAATGGAAGAAGTTGGTCAATAGGAGTACACGACCTTATCAAGCACAAGCACTACCTCCTCCTCTATCTTCTTCAACCTTCTTCTAAACTCTCAACACAACTTCCATACCAGCTCCGGCCACTGAACAGCTACACTCTGCCACCCCTTACATTTACTCAAGCCACCCTGTGGAATCTTGACCATTGAATATCCAAATACTTGTTTCATGGCCTCACCTGAAAAGCCGCCGCCGGCGATCATCGTCCAACCAGCATCCCCACGATTTCCAAAATCCGGCTCTTTAACCGCCGGAACTCAGCGTAAAATCGCGATAGCCGTCGATCTAAGCGACGAAAGTGCATACGCCGTAAACTGGGCTGTCCAGAATTACCTCCGCCCTGGCGACTCCGTCATTCTCCTCCACGTCCGCCCCACTTCCGTCCTCTATGGCGCAGATTGGGGTGCCGTCGAAGCTCCCAATGCGGCCACAGATGAAGAATCGCAGCAGAAACTCGAAGACGATTTCGACGCGTTTACGACGACCAAAGCTAACGATCTAGCGAAGCCGTTAGTCGATGCTCAGATCAATTTCAAGATCCATATCGTGAAAGATCATGATATGAAGGAACGATTGTGTTTAGAGGTTGAACGGTTAGGGTTAAGCGCTGTAATCATGGGGAGCCGAGGGTTTGGTGCTTCGAGAAGGACATCAAAAGGCCAAAGGCTTGGGAGTGTGAGCGATTACTGTGTGCATCACTGCGTGTGTCCGGTGGTGGTCGTGAGGTTTCCGAATGACAAGGCAAGCGGAAGCCCCGTTGTTGGATCGCCACTTCGAGTTAGCGATAAGAACGGCAGCAGCGAGGGTTCGCTCCATCCGGTGCCGGAGGAGGAACCGGAGTTTCATGATGCGTCAGATAAACAAACAGGTGAGGGTTGTGATTTTATTATTTTTCCTGAATCTAGGGTTTACTCACTACATCTAAATTTGTTTAAGTAGTTATTTAGAAATTGAACATTTAAAAAGAAGAAAACAGCTTGATCTTGTTGAGTAAGCAACAGATATCACTTCAATTACAAAAATTTGGGAAAAAGCATTGCTTTTGGATACTCGTGCATACTTCAGAGAAGGGCTATGAGAAGAGGATATCGCTGCCATAGATTGAATATGTAAATATATAGAAACTCATGTTAGTAAACTAGTTATGTTTTCCTAAAGAAGAAGATAAAAATCTGAAAAAGAGTATGTTTCTTGTGGTGCTCAGGTTTGATCAGCCTTAAATTCTTATAGGAACAAATCTGGCTCTCAGGATTGTTGCAAATGATATATAGCAGTATGTTACAAGAATATCATGTAATAATGGAATTTACTAATAAATTTGTGTTGAAGCAAATGCAGATCTGGAAAAGCCGCCGTTTTAAACAAGTGGAAATGTGAATGCCTGAGATATTGAGAACCCGTAAAAGATGATCAAGTAGAAGCCATTTGGAACCGAAAGAGGTTTTTTTAATGTTGGGTTTTCTGTTTCGTGTTTGTCTCTGTGTTTGAACGTCGAGGATAGTGAAGATGTTGATTTCAAGTTGTAAGCTGTTTAAATCTTTCGATTGTAAAAGTGGATGGAGACCTTTGTTTATGTGTTTGAGCATCAAAGTGAGGTGGTTTGTTTCTTGGTCTCCGAGATTGAACGGAAGTTTGTTTTAAACAGTATACCAATTTTCTTATGTGGTCGTGTGGAGAGAATGAAGATGTAATATTTGGTCTACATGATGAAGGTAGTGAAAGAAACCTGCAAATCATAAATGATATAATGGAGGAAATGGAATTAAAATTCGACTAAGGTTTAGTTTTGTTTTTTAATTTTTTGAAATTTGACCAGGGACCAAAAAGATTATAAGTTTGGGTCGAGAGAGATCAAAGCCGAAAATATGAAAACAACATAGACCTAATCTGTAATTTTGATCAAACCTCTTGGACTAAAATAAAATGTACCCATTATCATTTATTTTATTGCTAACCCTATGACATGGTCAAATCACATTTTCTATATTTTGGTTGACCTTATTAAAGTAGAGAAACAGTAGCCATCACTCGTCATGGTGTTAGTCTTGGGTTCTTTAACTAAGAGATGATATCGACTTTCACAAGTTCCTGGAAAATTAATCAGAAAATTTAACAGAGATAGTATCTGGTTGTTTAAGGATAATAAGTTTCCTGTCATGTGTACACAGGCATAACGCAGCAGATATGCAACCTGCTTGAAATACACTAATGTTAGGTTTAGTATCATGTGTCATGTAATAACCTAACATCAAACTCATGATTTTGACCTAAAAGCTAGAAATCAGTAGCAGAGAAGTTCCACCTTTTCTTTGCTACTGTTTCAACATAAACTACAAGCCACCTGATTGATTCTCTTCATTGAAGTGCAGAAAGTACGAGTAGTCGAGTATTAAACCACATATTGATTAACTGGTTCCTAGTTAAAACTTCAAGGAAGTTGCATTTTTTATGGTCACTGAAATTTTTTTAAGAAACGTAACTCCACAAAACTTGTACTTTGACCAACCATGTTTATTTTATGCGGATTTGACGGAGTTTCTATTGCTAATTATACTACTAACCCTTAGTGCAGTCAAAATCATTTCTTTATATTGTGGTTGGCATTAAAGTAGAGAAACTATAGCTATTAGTTGTTGGTCTCAGGAATTTTTTAAAGAAGAGATTACATCACTATTTGTAAGTAGACAAACTTTGATCAGAAATGTGGTATATCACAATATGAAAGGAGCACACAGGAAACACAGCTCATTTTCCAAGTTATCCTACAAAGCAAAGACTGTCCCTGATTAAGATTTCTAAATAAGTAAAGGATTATGTGCAGGGTTTTATGGGTACAGGCTATGAAAAGAACTACAAATGTACACTTATGCATGGCATGCTTGTATGTTCTGATTATTTCATTACAACACTGCAAGGCAACTAATATACTGACAAAAGATAGTCGGATCTCATTACAACAGACTCTTGTCTCTAGCAATCAAGATTTTGAGCTAGGATTCTTCACTCCAGGTAATTCCACCAAGTGGTACATTGGCATATGGTACAGAAGAGGTTCTGAAAAGAAATTTATATGGGTCGCGAACAGAGAAAATCCACTCTCAGTTTCTGATACCACATCTAACCTAACTATTGGTAATGATGGGAACCTGAGAATCCTAGACGGTGAAAATCACACTATCTGGTCAACAAGTGTAAAGGGCCAGTTTAAAGAAACATTTGCACAGCTTACAGATATGGGAGATTTTTGTCTTATTGAAAACATCTCAGGATCGATTTTGTGGGAGAGTTTTAATTATCCTGGTGACAGTTTATTACCAAGCATGAAGCTTGGGACGAAGGGGAAAACACAAGGTAAACAGCTGCTGACATCATGGAAAAGTCATGATGATCCAACACCTGGAAAATTTGTAGTTGGAATTTCAGCAGAGCAGCCACCACAAATTTTCACCTGGTTTGATTCTAAGCCATACTGGAGAGGTGGGCCCTGGGATGGAGGGAAGTTCATAGGCATACCTGAGCAGGATGCTGGGTACTCAAATCTAATAAGTCTCATGCCAGAGAGCTCACAAGGAGGAGGTTATCTTTCTATTAACCTTTTAAACTCAATTGACATCCAATGGTTTTCTTTGCAACCAGACGGTGTGTTCCAGCTTTATTACTGGAATGAGAGTAATAACACGTGGGATATTCTCTGGGAAGCACCAAAGAATTCTTGTGATGTTTATGGAGTTTGTGGTGCTTTTGGAATCTGTACAAACAACAAGTCTCCTATTTGTGAGTGCTTAAAAGGGTTTGTACCACATTCAATTGACGAATGGAACAGAAGTAATTGGACAAGTGGTTGTGTGAGGCGAAGTGAACTTTTGTGCCAGAAGAATGAAAGTAGTTTAGCTTCTGAAAAGACTAAACCTGACAAGTTTCGGGTGATAAGCAGGATCAAGCTCCCAGATAATCATCAGTATTTTCCATATATGGATGCTGCCGAATGCCAGGACTGGTGCTTGGGTAACTGCTCCTGTAAGGCATATGCCTATGTGGAAGGAATTTACTGTATGGTTTGGACAGATGACCTCATGGATATTGAGCAGTTCTCATCTCGTGGGGAGAATCTTTTCTTGCGCCTAAGTTTTATTGATTCAGGTAAATCGAAATTTCAGTTAGGTCTAATTTCCATTTAATTGTTCTGCAAGATATTGTTTTGACTTGTAAGATTCTAACATGATGTTATAGACAAAGAAACAAATGCAGCAGCACTTCTCATCAGTCTCACAACCATAGGTGGTGTACTCCTTTTAGGTGGCTTCGGGTTTTGTTTATACAAGTGGACAAAGCACAAGAAAGGTAAGAATGTATATTCCTATAATCATCCGAAGAATCTTATTTCATGCGAGGGAAGAGAAAAAGTTGCTCAAACTCTAGATGTTCTTAGTCTATATGAAGCTTAGACAAAACCATATTGTCTAATGAGGTATTGATCTCTATCAATATACAATGGTTGGAAAATGAGAAAGAAACTAGATTAATCCCAAATATATAAACTAAATCAAGATATCTCTGTAAACATATCTTATTCTAACATAGTTTCCTACCATACTATGGTATACAATTCTATTACTCACCCCAAGACAAATGTAGTTGTCATGCTCAAAGCTCATTATATACATATTCAATATGAGGACTACCAAGTACCAGTCTTTAGATATTTCCTCTCATCTGCTAGAAGCGCACCCTCTGTGTTGATCAGCTTGTGATATAAGAGACCACGTTCTTTAAAGGCATCTATATCATCAATATCAAGCAGGTATAACATGATCTTGAATGTCCATAGATGACTGAATGGTCTGCATCATAACTTGTCATCAAAATTCTTTGATCACAATATTGAACATGCCAAACCACAATCTCATTAACTGTGTAATCACAATATTACTATACCATAGCTTTTTGAAACGGGATTTGGAACTTTAGACAAACACACAAATATTCGAGCTAAACTATTGTAAGTTGAGCTCGAGACTTGTTAGTTCATTAAGGTTTCATGATGGCTCAACGTTAGCTTGAGGAGGATTCAAGATCTACTCAAAGTTGGCTCTAAAAGCTCGAAAATATAGATAACATAGTTGTTAGACTTGTACAAGTCATGAGTCGAGTCAAAACACACTACAAATGAGCCGACTTGGCAAGTGACTCGGTTGGATGTCTGACTCGGTATGTGACTCGCGATTTACTTTTTTTTTAAACAGCAAAAAGGATACGAGGGCCTGGAGCTTCGGCATAGCCATCACCTAAACCCCTGCACCAGATATATTAATAATATTATACCATATCTAGCAAGTGCTAGAACAAAAATATCAAAATCCAACAAACAAAAACCAAAGTTGTCGTTGAAAACCATGTCTCGCGATTTCTGAGCGACTCGGTCCAAGTCAAGTCAACTTGAAACATGGCCAAGTAGGAAAATGAAGCAAATGTTTGTCTGTCTAGGTCAAAACTTCGAAATCTCATCTTCTCTACTTTTGATTGCGCTGTTTGTCTCTCTTGAAGGTTTCAAGTCTTCAAGGATATTGATTGATCTCCAAAGGAGGGCTGGTTCTCTACTTTAGAAATTGTTGATTATAAAGATTAAGATTTAGTGTATAATAAAAACCAATAATGTTCAACTTATCTTATGCGGTTGAGATTCTCCAAAGTGCAGCGTGAGTGGGTACATCAAGTGCATTTAAGGCTTATCAGTACTGTGCATGCCTGGATCCAGGGTTAACCACTAAGAAAAGGCTGGATATATGTATTGAGGTGTTAGGCTGGCTCCATGGTGAGATCCCACCTGGAGCCTTATGTGTCTTTTGTTGTGCGCGCTGGGTCTTACTCGCAATTCTTTTTTACTGTTTTGGGGAAGACCGCCAGCCTGTTACGCATGCACAAGGTGTGATCTTTCCAAGTAGCATTGGTGCGGTTACTCTATTCACTATAAAGTAGTATTTCCCTTGTGAAACAATATTTCAAATAATGAGGATGGATGTTATTACAATATAGTTTTTCAAACGAAAACCAGTGACATGCCATCCAACTAAAGTGTTGTTTGCACTTTAAGTGGTTTTGATAGTGTGCATTGTGCAATACCACATAAGACTATCCAGCCCAATAAGGTTACTAGCTTAGCGCCTTAGTAGCTTGAAAGCTTATTTTAGAAGAAAGAAACATATGTAGAGAGGGGATGAGTTGATTTTGTTATTTATTATGTTACAGTGTTATTTATGTAAGAGAAGGGAAACAATGGTGCAAGTTTAGAATTTTTTTTTGGCCTTTTGGCTTGGGCAGAGGATTACCTCATGGAATCCTTCTGATTATGTTGCTTATTTCATCTTATCTTCAATGGCATCCTACATTCCTACCATCTTTCTTTTACTTACTGTTAGATGTTCCCTTTTCTGGTTGTTCTTACCAAGTTTGTCTTGATCTGAAACAAGAACCAGTTCTAATGTCCTAGAAAAGAGTTTTTCCTGGCTAAGGCTCCTCCCAGGGGCGCCGAGCCTTAGGCTCAGATGTTGCTGTCTAAGCAGTTTTACCCGTGGCCGTTTCCGAAGCATCCTCTGACCATCCCTATTGAAAGCTAGTGGGGCTTGAACCCTTGA